>CM043019.1:7006615-7455666 GCA_023690525.1 Holotrichia oblita | reverse complement strand
TGATAGGAATTGCCAATTATTATTAGTATTCTGACACATATTAAATATTAATTTTTTTCCACTGAAGAAGTCTTATTTAATGAACAGAATTTTATATGTTCTGGAATAAAATGGTATTTAATTAATTTGCTGTTTCGCTGACCTACAAGTGGAAATACTTCAGAAATTGAAAGATAATTTCAATACTTCAGGTGGTGCTAGCTTTTTGCATGGTGGTGCTAGCCACTCTAAGCAATCTGGTGCTAGCTTTTGAAATAAATATTCAAATTGGGGGGAAGGGGGAGAGGGAGGGAGCAAGTTAATAATTACTCTTACAGTTTAACATTTTTTTCTGGGAAAGTATTTTGGTGCTATGTCTAAAATTAATGGTGCTAGGTATATTCTATCTGCTAGGTTTGGGCGGCCGTACGCGAGAAAGTGGGGGCCAGTATTAACTCCCTCTCCCCCTCCCCTCCCCAAAAGAAGTGCGATTATTGGGGAAGTTGAGGTGGTGCTAGCTTTTTGTGGGGTGGTGCTAGCTCTAATCAATCAGGTGCTAGCTTTTCGGATAAATATCTCAACTGAGGGTGGAGAGGGAAAGGGGAACAAGTTAATGGTTACTCTTATAGTTTAACTTTTTTTTCTGGGAAAGTATTTTGGTATTAGGTCTAAAATTAATGGTGCTAGGTATATTCTATCTGCTAGGTTTGGGCGGTCGTACGCGAGAAAGTGGGGGCCAGTATTAACTCCCTCTCCCCCTCCCCACCCCAAAAGAAGTGCGATTATTGGGGAAGTTGAGGTGGTGCTAGCTTTTTGTGGGGTGGTGCTAGCTCTAATCAATCAGGTGATAGCTTTTCGGATAAATATCTCAACTGCGGGTGGAGAGGGAAAGGGGGGCGAGTTAATGGTTACTCTTATAGTTTAACATTTTTTTTCTGGGAAAGTATTTTGGTGCTAGGTCTAAAATTGATGGTGCTAGGTATATCCTATCTGGTGCTAAGTTTTGGAGGTCGTACGCGACAAAGTGGGAGCCAGCATTAACTTGCCCTCAGAATTATATTTGATTTTGGCATTTCTAATGTCTTACTCGAGGTGCTATTCGTCTATTCCTGTATCCCTAATTTCCGAAGTTAGCCATGATGTTTCCTTGTTTTTCTTTTGTTTTACAGTCACTACTGGTGAAGTAATGTCGATAATATAGGTATGTATTATATGTCCTGCATGAAGTGATTGCAGCTGGTCTACACTTCTTTGCTTTCTAAACATTCATACCAATTTAAGGCAGCTATCATGTGAGTCATTTGTTTTATTTTGTTATCATTGAATATGCGCTTTTTTGTGCCTGTTGTTGTTTAGAATTAAAATAAGTTTGATTAGATCGTCGTTCTGTGTACTAAATGTCATCTTGTCCTGTAACAGCTACAATTAACGACCTGCAAGAAACTAAATTACTTTCCAGACAAATTATATTATGGATACGGGCACAAGAACAAAACGTCTTATCTTATTCAACTAACGTGAAGCACTCTTTCATGATTGCATCGTCCTGTTTTATCGCAAAAAATGAAAACGAAACAGACACACTACATTCACCAGTACTCGAAGAATATAATATTACACGAGGAATTTTTCATCTAGCAGCGGAAATATTACGCAAGTTCAGGGCGTTTAATATCCAGGATAAATTTTTAATTTACTGAAGAATTAAATTCGGTAAAATATCAATTTATTCCACGTGTTCTAGAATAAATTGATTCTAAAACAAAAATAAAATGTTAATATCTAACATCATAAGAACCGCACGATATCAAATCTCCAGATTATACAACACATCTCTTCTTGCATTTATAAAATACATGCTTTAGCTCGAAATTATGTAGATGGCGTCGTCATCCTGAAATACGTAAACGACTCCGGCGTGAAAGTAGTACGTCAAACGGATTACACGAAGAAACAATATTGACAGGATGACGAAGTACAAGAAGGAATGTCGGACGGCAGGGGAAGAAAAAAAAAAAGAGAGCTTCATAAACTTCATATTTAATGCTAAACTCGAGGCTCACAGCCCACGGAGATATTAATGAAGATTTCCCCAACACACCATCAAAATGGAACACGTGTTTTAAAACTGCAAAATAAAGCCCGGGCCTAAAATAGAGGACGCAAAAAGCGGAGTGGGTTCCAGTTTAAGCTCGTTTTTCCTTCGAGGTAGCTGGTAGATATTTGCCTAATGCAATTTCCAGTTCTTTTATCTCTCTCTCTCTGTGTCTCCCCACGTCGACGTTGCCTCGATATATTCACCCTCCACGTTTCAAATTATCTCGGGATTCCTACATCGCGGAAGAGTAGGTGGTGCTCTGGTGAAGATGAAGAAAACCGTCTTCTACTAAACCTTCTCGGTGAGAAATTTCCCCATCTCGAAATTATTACCTGCCATCAAGTACTCCGGATAAAAATCATAACGGTTATTGACACATGCGTAGACCCCTCTTCAGCCTCCTTTATATTACGCAGGAATTTCTTATTATTGTATAGTAGGCGGTGAAATGCGGCACGCAGGTGATGAAGAGGGACCATATTTTCCGTCAACGATCATTACTGTAGTTAAATTTTATATCTCTACTTTTACGAGTTCAAACGATGTCGCTAAGAGAGACGATGATAATACTGAGACAAATTGAAAATCTAAAGTGGCCGCGTTTAGTCTCTCTCTCTCTTGTTATGTTAAAATATATAAATTGGTATTTTATAAACAATTGTCCTGTTCATCTTTTCATCGTTAATATGTCTTCAGTTAAAACTGAACAAAAAAGACTACCAAGCTTACTACAGGTCGACCAGAATGCCGTGGCAGTGATCTATTGTTAATGTTTAAACAACGAAGTGTTTCTTGACGTATACGTATTGTATACGTATCAAGTAAGAACAAGAAATAAAACCTCAAAAACTTTTAGAAGCAATGATGGAGTGAGACAGGGGGGAGTACTGAGCCCATTGCTGTTTATAAGTGTGATGGACGAAGTCATAAAAGCCAGTTGGACAAAAGCAAGAAAGTCTATTGCAAGGTTCAGAAATATGCAAGCATTAAGAGTAGAAGCATGTGTATTCGCGGGCAAAATCATTAAGAACTAAAGTAGAAGAAAAGAAACTGAAATGGTGGGGATACTTGATCAGAATGAATGAAACTAGACAGGTGAGGTGGGAGGCAAGGAAAATCGGAAAAAATCGGACAGGACGACCCAGAAAAACGAGGAACAGCAGTATGGATGAACTTGGAACATGAAACGAGGCGAAGGCCATAGCCAGAAACAAAAAGAGTGGCGTGAATTTGTTGAATCTGTAAAACGAAATGAAGAGAACTTCACACCTCAATACCTTCGGATATAAGAGGTCTATTCGTCCAAAATTGTATCAAAAGTTCGAAATAGAGTGATAGAAGAAAACTCTCTAAAGTTGTGGATCACACGATTATGGTCATGGTCATCATGGATCAAATAACTGATCCTGAAGATTTTGAAGAGACTTCTGAAAGTGTCACAACTGAAATTGGCGTCCCACTTATGAACAGAGCAGACTTAGATGTAAGTAATGAAGATGTTGATGACCTTAGAGCTTCACACTCTGAGCCAATGACCAATGATGAATTGATTGAAATTCAAAATATGAACACGATAAGTTGAGAAAATAATGTTCATGATGTTGCCATAGGCCCGAAATTGATGTTAGAAAATCTGCAAGAAGCTTTTTTACACTTAAACAAATTTTTGAATCCCAATGAAGAGCCACATTCACAAGTACGAAGAGCAGTTGAAAGAGCTTTTTATCGAGCTATTTACGAGGAAAAACAAACCAAACCAAATGTCCAATTAACGTTGGATAAATTTTTAACCAAAAACATGTAAATTTTTGTGTATATTTCAACTTTCGTACATATTCGTAAGAACGAATTATGTGGACACCCTGTAGAATAGATAATTGATATATAATAGATTGGTAATATAATAGATAATTGATCATAGATAATTGAAAAGGTAAAACCACCAAATTGTCATAATTATGACAGTTTGACAGGTTTTAGCTGTCAAAATACAGCTTATACAGGGTGTCCACGAGGACTGGTTGCGGTGATAGCCCCATAGTATACCTACTAACGTGTAGAAATAGAAAAAGTCGTTATAAACAAATAAGCAGTATCAATCTCTCCTCGATTAATGACAATTGATGATCAAACATCTACCTTTTGAATTATTATCTTTAACCTTCTCTTGTACACTCGTCTAATTAATAGCTGAACTGTTTTTGTACAGTCACCCTAATTACAATTCGTACAAAGACATAATAAAAAGTAGTCGAATACATTTCACACTCCCATCAACCTCTATCAAAATTAAAATTTTTTAGATCAGCAGCATTTGGCGACCAACTCCCATCGTCTGTCATGTCAAGACGATTTTTTTTCTTTTTCTCCTTCTTTATTTTCACTGCCATCCGCTGTCGATAGTTGTAGTGATTAGATGGCTACCCAGTGTTGTGAGAGAATGCTGGGAATTCAATTCTTCGAGGGGGCGGTGACATTTTTCTCGGAGAATTGTATCCCGATCGATCTACGATTCGCTATACAGAGCAAGGTTATTTAGAACATTTGTTTGTCTTCTTCCGATGCAGTACACACAGTTTTTCGCAAAAGGATTGAATTCAAAAACACAAACATTCTTTACAAATGGTTCTGATAATTTTTTTGATATAGTACTCATATCTGAAACTTAGCTAATTGACTCACTTTCTAATAACGAACTATTTACAAACTATTATGATGTTAATTGTTCAAATCTGTGGTGTACTAATTGCACTTTCCCATAAGATCTCGTTTAGTACTATTGATACTTCTACTTTTTCTACATTTTCTTCCATCTTGTTCCATTTATTGACTTAATTATATGCAAGTGTAATATCAACTGTTTTTCGTTCTTAATTGTTCTAGTTTATATATCTCCTTCTACGAGGGAGCGTTTTTATATTCGCGGATTTTTCTTTTTCAATATATTCACCTGCAAGACGGATACATTTTTCACATCTTTCAATTAATTTATTTATACCCTCATAAAAAAATGATTTCTCTTTATCTTCAAAATACGCCGAAACTGCCTCCTTGACTTCATCATCGGCAGTACATTTTTTACCCCGCAGCTCTTTTTTCATTTTCGGAAACAGGTAATAATCACTCGGAGCCAGGTCTGGGTTGTAGGGTGGGTGATTCACAATTTCGAAGCCCACCTTATGCAGAGCAGCTAACGCAACGCGGCTCTTGTGACGGGCGCGTTGTCGTCGCAAAAGCAGCACACCTTTCGTCAATTTTCCCCGTCTTTTCTCTTTAATGGCTTCTTTTAGTCGCTCTAATATTGAAGCGTAATATTCTCCGGTTATAGAAACACCTTTATCTTTATAATCAATCAACAATATTCCTTCCGAGTCCCGAAATACCGTTGCCATGAGTTTCCCAGCTGATTGTGACACTTTAAATTTCTTGGGAGGTGCTGTGCCCTTTTTATGCCACTGCAGGGAGTCTTGTTTGGACTCAGGTTCATAATGATGAAACCAAGTTTCGTCTCCAGTAACAATTCGACTCAATACACCATCCTCGTCTTCATTACAGAGGTCCAAAAATGCACGCGAACACTCTACGCGCTGTTGTTACTTGGTTGGTTACTTGGTTTATGTTACTTGGTTGACGATAGCTCAAAGACTAACTGTCTAATCTGTGGTCGGTCCATCTCTTTCCAGGGTTGGATTATCATCCCTAAACCCCATGGTCTTCCGATGTGCGGGATCATCCCCGCTGCTTTTCAGTAAAGTCGTCTGTTGTATATGATTAAGTTGACGTCTCTTGTTGAGCTATTGTGAAGGTACAATATTTTTAATGAAAAGTAAATACAAAATATAAAATAAGACGGAGAAATGTAACAGGATCCATTGGCGTTAATGCTGGCGTCGACGTCGGCAGATCTAGAGGGGTTCGGTGGTTGTGGAGATCCTGTTGAACTTGATCAAAGGAAGGGGCCGATCCGGGACCAAGCGTGTAAGATGTTCTACCAGTGTGTTCTCGGATCCTCGGTCCTGGTGTATTTGGACATTCCTAACGTACCATGGAGCGTTCGTGATTTGCCTAAGGATTTTATTCTGGAGTACGTTGAACTTCGTTCTGTGGGTTTTTGCAGAGCTCGACCATACTAAGCAACCGTATGTGAGAATAGGTCTTAGAAAAGTTGTGTAGACCAACAGCTTCAGCCTAAGGCTGAGTTCACTTTTTCGGCACATTAGCTGGGAGACCACAGACCTTGCCGCGGCAAAGCGCTGGGAGACTTCAGTGAAGTGTGGAGCCAGAGTTAACCTTGAGTCCAACGTCATTCCAAGATATTTTATAGACTTTCTCCATGGTAAACGAAAGTCGTCAATATAGATGTTATCCGGGGGTGCGGATTTCTTCCTGGAGAATCTTATTGCTACACACTTAACTGTCTAATAACAATGAAACTTCGTATTTATACTAACTATGAGTTGCTGCACAGGCCACGCCCCCAATGCGCCTAATCACCCCCCTACAACATGCTCATTTCGCGAATATAAAAACGCAAAAAATGTTTGCTAGTGCACTTTGTGCTCAATTAATTGATGACATTTTTGGTGATTTTAATTTACCTCACTTGGCATCTGTCTCTAATATACTTAATGCCAAATTATCAACATTTACGTATTTTACAAATATTTTGAACTTAAAACAATTTAACAGAATCATTAATGAAGATTGATGGAAAATTATTGGATCCTGTTCTATCAAATTTTAACTGTTCTTACCTCTTACAGTTACTCGTGATGATTGTCCACTAGTTACCATCCAGCTCAAGTATTGTTCAAAGGACCAGCTTTTATGTTTCCCAAATTCAAATAAACTACGTTCTAATTATCGAAGAGCAAATTTTGAGACCTTATACGATGACCTTTTCAATGCTGATTGGTCATTTCTTCAACAATTTAAAGTTGATTTGGGCATAGACTGTTAATGCTTAACAACGATAGAAAGCTTCACCACAAATATAAATATTATTAACATAAACGGGGTCGATGGCCGCAGTGGTTAGGCGGCTGACTATTGTTGTGAGAGGACGATAGGCGCCGGGGTTCAATTCTCTGGAGGGACGGTGACATTTTTTCACAGAGTTTAATCCCGGATCGACTTGCCATTCGCTGTTAGGAGCGGAAGTGATTAACAGCGCGGCATCATAAAAGGCGATATGATGCTGTCACAAAGACATTTGAACACAACTTACACAAACTAAAGTACACCGCAAGAGTTGCAGTGATAGCCAGACAAGTGATACAGCTTACGGAGTCACTGCAACTAAGCACCCACCACACACTAAAAAAAAAATTGATTAAAACAAAAAAATTGGCTAGTAGAAGGTATCTCAGAAGAAGAATTTTATCTCCTAGTTTATTTTAAATTATATTTTGACGATACTGTATATCTTTCGAATAAATGGTGGGTTGCATCCTTTAACCATCCCCACTCCTCCTCTATATTTGTTATAGCAACAGAATAAAAACTCGAACGAATACATCCAAACAAAAGGATATCATTAGAAGCGGTGCGGAAATTATGCGTTGTAACAAAAGGAAACGGTCTGGTAGGCAAAAAAAAATGTAGAAAGGAAATAAACAAAATCAAAAGCGCACAAAGAATCAAGCGAGTTGGAAGCCGAGGGGGAATGGGAGACAAAAATATTAAAGGAAATGCGAACTAATCTGAAGCACTCGCGTTAGATTGAAATGCCTCTCCTCGCGTTGATGTGGGTACAGAACAAGTTAAAATTCCCCGAGTATTTTATGTAGATATTTATATCTGCACAAAATGAATGTCCAAAATGAACTATGTAGTTTCCTCTTTTCTTTTTTTTCTACAAATATATTTCCTCGCCCGCTCAAGATTACATACCCGAAACACAGCATTCTTAGAGTATCATCAGATATTTATCGCGAACTAAGAGCGAAGAACGTGGAAGACAAAAAAAAAGAAAGGAAAGCGAGAGAGGATAAAAGTAAATCCATGTTTGGTAATACTGCCACCGCAGGAAGTTTATTGAAAATTCATAATTATCGACAGCCTTGTCGTGTTATGCGCATAAAACATTTATATCCTCGCAGCGGATCTTTACTGTTGCCGCACCATTAAGGGCTCAATCAATTTTATTGAGACAATACGGCCGTTTCAGCATCATTTCGCCAGTAAGGTATGATTTTATGGAGGATATATTAGTACAGTTCGGTGTCTATTCTCGCTATAATAGGAATTCTATTTCTTATGAAAATGCCACGTTTATATTTATGGGTCTTTCAGATGATTGTCAAATGTTTCTGTTTATGAGGATGTCCTAGTTTTGTTACGTAATAGAACCAATTGTTGTATCAACTGAGTTAACTTCAAGGGCGAGCAGACAGTTTCAGGTTAGCATCGATTAGAAAGTACGAGCTATGAAACAAAAGAGTGACGATGTCAAAGAAATTATTGAAAAATTGCTGTCACTGTTAGAAGTACATGTGATAAGTTGTGTTTAGTTTGTGTTGCTAACAGCATTATAAAAGGCGATATAATGCTGTCACAAAACTAAGGTTGAACATCGCAGTGTAATAAAGTTCCTGACAAAAGAAGGCAATGGTCCAAAAGCTATTCATGAAAGATTGTATGGGGAAGATGCACCATCTTATTTTCAAGTAAAATATTGGCCTAACCTCTTTCGATGGGGAGAGGCAGGGGAGGGAAGGGGGCTAGAGTCAATCAACGATGACCCAAAGTCCGAACGACTTGTTGAAGTTCGAACTGAAGACATTGTGCGAAAAGTCGAAAATTTGGTACTGAAAGATCGACGTGTAAAGATCTCTGTCCTATAGTACCTACGGTCCTATGGTAACATACGGGGCAATAACCTGGTTCCAAAAGGTCACACACGTCACAACCAAGAATATCCTTGGCAAGCTGCAAAGGTTAGCATGTGTATGCATTACCGGAGCAATGGGAACCTGCCCAACCGCTGCCCTAGAGGTCATCCTAGACCTCACACCTCTACATCTAGTAGTGGAGGGAGTGGCCCGTGCGGCAGTGTACCGACTAGCCAGGGCACGGACGGGAGGGGGCGAGATTTTATGCCAAGGAGCTTTGTCATCCATGGCGGGACTCTCCCCACTTTCGGATCTGCCAAGCGACGAAATGGTTAGGAAATACAGCTTCGAAAAGAACTTTTCAACGAAGTTGAGCAACAAGAGAGAGTGGGAAGGAGAATCCTCCACCTACTCTCTAAAAGCAAACACCATCAAATGGTACACGGATGGGTCCAGGAACCAAATACTCAGAGCCGATGGGAATATACCCCAGTGTCTTCCAGGCAGAGATTAATGCGATTGGAAGATGTGCTTAGGAGAATCTTGACAGGAACTATCGGAAGGAGAATATTGCAATCTTCTCCGACAGTCAGGCAGCCTTATTGGCGCTGAGTTCTAACACCATCAGCTCCAAGTTAGTTTGGGAATGCCGGGATAAACTAAACAACCTGGGCAAAGAAAACAAAGTTGCATTGTGCTGGGTACCAGGACACACTGGAATCAGTGGCAATGAGAAAGCTAATTTATTAGCAAAGGAGGCCGCCACAACATCGTTTGTGGGACCGGAACCATTCTGTGGAATAGGGATGAGCACCTATAAGAAAGAACTTAAAGACAGGGAAGAGGACGTCAGAGCTTCCCTCTGGCACAATCTTCCTGGTCTGAGACATTCCAAGGTATTCCTTGGAAATTTCAACAAGCAGAGAGCAAAAACCATGCTAGAACTAAACAGGAACAGATTACGCATTCTCACAGGTTTCCTTACAGGGCATTGTCACCTCGGGGAGCACATGAAGAGAATAGGTCTGAAACAGAATAGCGACTGCAGGTTCTGCGGGGCGGAAGATGAAAGTCCGGAACACCTGATATCCAACTGCACAGCAATTGAAGAAATTCGCGCCAACTATCTTGGCAAACGCGTTATAGACGAGGAAGAAATACCTTCTCTGAAACCATCACAGTTATTGTAGGTATTGTATTAAAGCTATCAGGCTGGATGGGGAGCAGGGGATGTAAGTGCAAGGAAGTGCAAGATTTGAAAAGGCCTCCATCATCACGGTTGGAGAGGTTTGGGTTGTGCCTGTAATGGCTAGGCAGGTAAATAGCAGAGAGAGAGAGAGAGATAAAACGGTCATGGTATATTGCTGGAGTCACCCTACTAAAGCAAGATCAATAAAAAATAGATCAAGCCTAAGGAATGAATGGTTTTGGTGCATCAGACCTGATCAGAGTTCCTCCAAATGCTACAATGATCCAAAATCTAATTTGATCGCTACTCGCCAGTGGTTACCGACCTGTATTGTTTGACGACCGACGATATGACTTCTAACCTCGCCCGAGAGATGCATACAATAAATGTTAAAATAGAGAGTAGCTATGAAAGTCAATCTTGCATTTGAAGAAACGTTGGTGAGATCTGTTAGATCTAGATTTACCATTTCCTTCGGAAAGACTTCCAACGCTGCATTAATCATAAATAATCTTAAAAAGCAATATCAATCTTCTGGTGAGATGAGTCTGCAGAATAAAATTGTGAACCTGCTAGGCACGATGATTTAGCTCCATCTATCTTTGGGATTTGGAAATATGCCCTTCAATTCGAATAGGTACGCTCTATACAGAAGTGTTTTAAAAAAGTTTGGTCGCAGTCATACCTGGTTAATGGATGGAAATATTTTCATAAGACATAACGGCAACCGAATGGCTATACGTACTCAGGATGATCTGGACAAGATTAAGTAAGAGGTTAGGCCACTGACGGACAGGTTATCCTCTACAACAAAGGAGTTTTTCTTGCGTAACTATCTACATTTATTGCTTAAATTCATAGTGCTGCTTTTTCATTTGCATTGCTATATACTGCAGCCTTATATTTCTTTTTTAGACTGATTATTATCTGTTTATTTGTACATTTTAATACATACTTTTTACTAATCTTTAATTGGAATTGCAGTTTCTGTTTGTTTATTGCGAGTTTGCTTTGTCGCTTATTATATTTTACTATAATTTATACGCACTTACTTAGTTTATTGATTGCATTTAACTGTTGTTTTGCTTTTGCACTTGATAATACACTTTGTTCTATCGCTAAATAAAATTAATTTATACTACCGTTCTAATAAACACGTAATTACTCTAGATCTAGTTTGAGCTTTTAGTAGTGCATCTTTCATTGCTGTAATATATTTATATATTTTACTAACTCTATACCTGCAGTTGATTGTCTACGCGTTGCTATTTTTTGTGAATAATTTACTTTGATTTGAACAACAACTTATTGTGTTGTGATTTTAGTGATGTTTATTTAATTTTTGGGTTACAATTAATCTATTTTATACTCTGAATTATGTCATGTATGTACTTATTGTTGTCGCCATGTGTTTGTAAATATTATGCCACAATCAATCACCGCGTTTCCATGTGCAGTCTCTAATTCACGAAGTATAGGTTATTATTATTACTTTTTTTCTGCTTAGTTATAGTTGTTCTAGGTTGGACTTTGCAATGACTGACATTTCCACGGCTTATGTCAATGCCAGATCTTTGATATCCTCATTGGCTGCTCTGCGCAGTCGTATTATATCGGGGGCTTTGATTATATTACAATTACCGAGACGTGGTTGACTGACGCTATTTCGACTGACTCTGTTTCCATTGGCGGTTACAATCTTATCAGAAATGATCGAGCTACGCGTGGGGGTGGGGTTGCTTGTTATATTACTAATACTCTACAATTTGATATTATTCCCACTCTCACTACTATTGAACAATTATGGATCTCTATATCACCTGGACGTCTCAAAATTGCTTTTGGTGTAGTTTATAGGCCTCCTGGTTCGGATCTAGAGGTGTTTCTAGACAATTTTGAATGTACTTTGTCGGACATGACTTTGCGCTTTGATTATGTGGTCTGTTTTGGAGACTTCAACATTAATTTGTTAGACGTGGATAGTAAATCGTCTCAAGAATTTGTCAACCTTTTAGATAGTTTGAATTATCGACAAATTGTTCGTGAACCAACTCGTGTTACCAATCTCTCTGCGACTCTTATCGATTTGGTTTTAATTTCTGGTGACCAACTTGGAGTCCGTTGTACAGTTCTGCATGCTCCTGATATATCAGATCACGAGCTTATAACATGTACTATCTCCATTCCTACTCCGAAACGAGAGATATCTTATAGAACGTACAGAGATTTAAAAAATCTGGATTACAGCAAATTTTCATCATATCTCCGAGCAATCCCTTGGCAATATATTTATGATTGTAATAATATTGACGAGAAAATTGCATTTTTTAATGACAGCATTATTAGGACTCTAGATATTTGCGCTCCATTTAAAACAACTTCCTATATTAAACCACCTCTACCGTGGATAACTGATAACATAAAACTTCTTATACACCTTAGAGACAATGCATTTCGCAGATTTAAACAGACTCGTACTGAAGAGCACTGGTGTTACTATAAGGAGCTACGTAATTTCACAACGTCTGCTGTTAGAAATGAAAAGAAAGTATATTTAAATACTTTGTTTACCAATGGACAATTCCGCGAACTCTGGTCTACTTTTAGAAATCTTCAAATTACTCATAAGTCAACAACTCAGCTATTACCGCCGCATCTATCTGACCCTTTTTTATTAAATGCTTTTTTCTGCAGTCGTCAGCTTCTTCGAACGCTGATATCAATCTGAAGCTTTACTATAATACGCACAAACTGCGAATTGTCGGTGATTTATTTTCGTTTGACTGTGTTGATGAGTCTGATGTATTCCAGATAATAACTTCTCTTAAGTCACGGTGTATTGGAGCTGATGACGTAGGTATTGACGTCATACGTTTATGCATTCCTTTTCTTATACCTGTTATAACTCATATAATTAACTTCTGCCTTACTCATTCGGTATTTCCTAATGTCTGGAAAAAAGCAATTGTTGTTCCTACTCCTAAAAATAATTCTCCTATTAGTTTGAATGATATTCGTCCCATCAGTATACTACCAACCCTGTCCAAGATTCTGGAGAAAATAATGGACAGACAACTGAGAAAATTCTTACTCAAAAATAATATATTTCCCGAAAAGCAATCAGGTTTTCGGCCTCAGCACAGTTGCACTACTGCCTTATTGGATATCACTGACGACATCTTGAAAGCTCTTGATAACGGGAAAATAACTTTATTGGTCTTGTTAGATTTTAGTAAGGCTTTTGATACAATTAATCATAGCCTCTTAATTTCAATTTTACACTTTACCGGATTGGGTGACTCAGCAGTTAAACTAATTCAATGCTACTTAGCAGACCGTACTCAGGCGGTTAGATCTAATACTTACTTGTCAAATTTCTCTGATATTCTTGCTGGCGTGCCACAGGGTTCTACACTGGGTCCTCTTCTGTTTACACTGTACATATCTCGGCTACATAATTGCTTACAACATTGTCAATTTCACTGTTATGCGGATGATACACAAATTTATATCTCGTGTTCACCAGATCAGGTTGAGTATACGTGCTCGCTGTTAAACCAAGACTTGGATAGACTCTACGCACTTGCGTCTCAACACTCGCTTAGTTTAAACCCCAGTAAGTCAGCAGCGATTGTGTTTCATAACAAAAATGTACATATAGATGGTATTAATATAAAAATTAACAACACTACTCTGCCTATAATTGAATCTTCAAGAAACCTGCGACTTTACATAGATAATAGGCTCAAATTTAAGCTCCATGTTTCCAAGTGTCTGCAACGTGCTTATGGAGCTCTAAAACTTATTTTTCCGCATCGACATATTTTAAATATACAAAATAAAATACAATTATGTGATTCTCTAGTTCTGTCCCAATTATCTTTTGCCGATACTGTATATGGTCCTTTTCTCGATCAGGTCGACAAATATCGTATACAAAAGCTGCAAAATTCGTGTCTTCGGTTAATATTTGGAATACGGAAATTTGATCGAATTAGTCACAAACTGAAAGATGTCAAATGGCTTAATATGGAACGGCGTCGGTTTCTTCATAGCGCCTGTGTTTTTCATCGACTTATTTATTATAAAACTCCGGCCTACTTATACAATAAAATTTCATTTAGAACGGACGTGCATCATCTGAATCTTCGATTCAGGAGCCAGCTAACTATACCTCAACACAAACTCTCTTTATTCCAAAGGTCATTTTCATACCAGACAGCTAAAGTATACAACTCCCTTCCTACTTCATACACGCAGCTCGATCCCAGTAGGTTTAAAATGGCATTGCATAAGTATTTACTCCAGCTAGATTAAAAAATTTTCACGAATTGCACTGCCAGATTTTTTTTATTTATTTTTTTTTTTTTCTCTCAAGTTTGGCGGATACTGCATATGGTGATGCACATATATTGGGTGGTAGAGCTAATGTGTCTTTCTTTCTTTTCTTTTTTTATTTTTGTATTGCAGCAGTTAGTACTGCGGTCTTTTTTTGTATTAGGTTAAGTTGATCAGCATTGCTGGACTTCGCCTTTTGTATTTGCAATAAAGATTATTTATTATTATTATTATTATTATTATTATTATTATTATTATTATTATTATTAATTAATCATAAGAATACTGGCAAGCACAACGAGATACAATGCAATGATGTTTAAGTCCTAAAGTCAGTATACAGGGTATTTAAATAAAGCCGAAACACAACAACAACAAAAAATTAAAACCTAAATAATTGAAAATAACTTGTTTTACTGTAGCTTTTATTACGCTTTATATTCGAAATACAAAGCTAAAGGAAAAGGTGATATAAGAGAAACAATGCGAATAAAACGGATGAATAAAAATCTTATTTTGTTAGGTTATATGCAAAGAGGAAATCTTTAAAAAAAGAAAACAAAACGATCCCATAAAAGAAAAAGAAATTAATTATTTCCGAATACTAAACAAGCCCTCGCGCTAATAAACGCTGTTACGTTTAAGGTACTTATGTTCGGATGCTTCTTTTTTCTTTTATCCTTTGTTTTTTTTAGCACAGCCTCCTTATAATAAGATTTCCTTTTGTAGTAATGAGAGAGCATTCGCTCCCGGTAAACAAAAACGGACGCTGATACTTCCTGCAAAGATTCCAAAAACAGTTTAAATCGTTTACCAATGCAAAATACTTGCCCAAGACTAAGGTTGGTATTACCCTTACTCCCTCCTTTATTCCATAGGAAGTAGAAGTTTATTTTTATTAACCCTTAAATCTTTTTAATTAGAATGCTTTTTACACAATTCTATTTGTGTCATGAATGTAGATCATGTTCTAACGAGGAGCTTTGCAGGCGCTCTTAATTTTTAACATGTCGCTAACGCTAACGCTTGCCGGATGATGTTAGCCAAAACCCGTACTCGCCACGTTGAATCCTAACAAAAAAACCGATAAACCGTCGTCCTCATTAGCGGAATTAGTATTAATTAGATTTTGTTTCGTTTTTACAGCGAAAAAAAACGCATAATTACCGGTTTTCTGTACTGTTAGCGTTAGCGGACGTTCCACTCTCGTGTACTCTCCTTTCTCGTGTAATCCCTCTCGCCAATTACGCTTCAATTTCAGGGCAATTCCATTTTACACCCGTCCAGAGAAGATGCTAATTAATTATTATTGTTATTGTTTTGGCGTAGGTATGAAATTTTCGTCCGTTTTAAAACCGTAAATATCTGTTTGCTAACGTTGAGATGTTTATAAAAAATTTACATAATAAATAAAGTTGGCAGGAACCGTTTTAATCCACAAAGCAAGAATTGACGAATTTTTTTTTTTTTTGGAAATTCGAAAAAATATGAAAACCCTTCTCTCCCTCCTCCCACTTCTCCCTAAGAAGATCAATAGACCCTAAGAGATGTATCATCGCCGAATTGACGTCTTTCAAATTTTCCACACACTACATTGCATATCAGTGACGTATACTACAAATAGCAATGGTCCCAAAACTGATCCCTGCAGGACACCAATTCTTAAAACTGTTTGATGGTGAATATCGTGCAATATGATTCTGTTCGATAACTATAGTTTGGCTACACTTATGCAAGTATCAAGCTATCCAATCATAACACGTCAAACATAATAAAATATCAAACACCCGATCCTAAACTTGTTGATTACTTTATTAAATATTTTTTAAAGTCTGTACTTTATTAAATATACAATTGAAATCAGTCCAAATAAATCTATCCCAAAATTGTCTGTACAAACAAAATTGTAGTCCTTCCATCTTCTTCGATCTCTTGCTATTTCTCTCCAATTCCATTCCTATTTCTTCAATGTCGTTTTTTTTTGCTTGTTGACACCATTGCTTTGATCGTCCTCTTTTCCTCTTACCACCATCTCCCCAAATACAGAAACATTTTAGGTATCCTTAGTTCTTGCATTCGAATGATATGCCCTAACCATCTGATTCTTTGCGTTGAAACCACTTTGCATCCCATAAAACTAGGAGTCTGGATTGCTATGTCCGATATTCTTCCATAATACCATGAATGCAATCAGATATAGAGAATTAATTTTGGAGCCTTTCATTAATCAATTAGATAACAATCGAATACATAATAGTTGACTTGGATGAACTATAGAATGCTATAACATAGGAAGTGAACAATGTTCGTGATGAAAGTTCACAAAATGTTTTTAATAATATAAAACGACGTGTAAATTTATTTGTAGAAAGTGAAGGTGGTCACTTCTGAAGAACGACAAGATGATCGAAACGTCAAGTACCACAACCTTTCTACACGGCAGACAACCCGAGAACCGAAGAGCAGCCATCAACAGCGGTCGTGAAAGCCTGAAGACTACATTAAATGCAATATTACTTTTTTTTTCATAAAAATGTAGTGTGTAGTAATGTATAAAATAGGTGAGTGAAAACCGGATTTCGATATCTTATTCGTTATAACTTTAAGATGCTGGTTACGTCCCCTGGCGACCATCTTAGAAACCTGAAAATATTTTCCACGGTCTTCTTTTGCCCACTTTTTACCGCAAGTCTCTACGACGAATAGTTTCAGAGATACAAAACTTTGCATTCTTATCTAGCCACCCTGTACGTTCGTGCTTTCATTGCCGCCAATTTCTCAGTGTTCCCAACTAAAAATTTTTGATGACTCACCCTTCACTTAACTTTGTTCACCCTGTATTAGAAAATAAGCAACAAGTGCTGCAACGCAATCCAAGATAAAGCAGACATGGTTTCATGTCCAGTAGTGTGGGGTTTTGGGTAAGCTCCATATGGTGAAATCCTGCCGATCCTGATAAGTAATGGGGTTGGAGTCAACCTAGATCCTGACGCATGAACCAAATTTCGGAGCCCTCTCGGGGATATCCTCAACTATGGGCTCAATGGGATGGCGATCCAGAGACACCTAGCTGATACTTTCGATTGGAATCGTAAAGGGAACACCTTTGAAACGAATGATGTTCGAAAAATACATTGATGCGTGCTCCAACGGGATTTGAAGAAATGAGAGGTCTGGATTTTCTTCTAAACTGACTAGTCGTTGCACATCCCCACAATGAAGGGCTCGCATTCAGGTTGCTAACTATGATGATCGGAGCGGAAGAGACGTGATCAGAAATAATGGTCGAAAAATCAATCGTTTTAAGATGATGACCAACAACAACCTCAAATATACAGGATGATCCATTTGAAGGAAATGTCTTTCTAGAGTTTGAAGTTTTTCAGCTTCGATACCAAATTTGAAACATCCTGTATAACATGTGATGGGTTTCCAACTGTATTTCGTTAACCTTATAGGTGTACATGCTGTTTCTAGAATATAGAGGTTCTATGTTTAAATGAGGACAAAAAAATCGCTACACCAAAGACCAACCTCCTTCAATGACGTCAATTCATCAAAAATATCATGTTTCAGCACTCCAAACGCTTCTTGTTAGATGAACTGCAGATTTCCAGTAACCTATGGAGACAATCATATTATTTTCTGTTTCTTAATACTTTGTCGTTTAATGATGCCTATATTGAATGCAATTTCTCGACTATTGTTGTCGTCTATTTCCTCTGAAGCAACCACTATTAATTCCAAAGCAGTTGCAAATCTACTGGAAATATAATACTTCTGCAAGCTCACATTGGGCGTCAGACTAATTGATTTAATAATAAAAATAATAAAATAGTTCGAATACTGCCACAAAATCCAAACCTACTCCGAAGAACAAGACCGAAAAGCAAGCAGCGCCAAGAAACCTTCACTCAGAGAACGAATCCGAAGCACCAGCGCAGGACTAGCTATCCTGCTACAATTTTAACTTTTTACTAGTCAGCTGAACCTTCCCAGTAATTTATTGAGACAGTAAATTTATATTTTGTTTAAACAACAAAATGTTTCTCGACGTATACATTTAAATTGTATTTTTCTGCACCCGTCAACGCAAGCAAATATTTTATTAAAAAAAAATATAAGCGTCTCGTTAGGGATTCGAACCATGAACCTTCCGCTCACCGGGCGGATGCGCTGCCATTTGCGCCAACAGAGACATGGTTCGAACACCTCTCTGTTGGCGCAAATGGCAGCGCGTCCGCCCGGTGAGCGAAAGGTTCATGGTTCGAATCCCTGACGAGACACTTATTTTTTTTTTTTAATAAAATATTTGCTTGCATTGACAGGTGTAGCAAAATACAATTTATATTTTATTGCTCAACATTTTGCCTTTTTCTGTTTGTCTGTCTGTTTTCTTTGAAATAACTATTCCATCTCTTTAATGATTGCTTCTTAAAATGCTTGCAAAGTTGTGGGACGATAGGATCGACTTAGAAGTTGTTGCTTGATTTTAAACGCTTAGTATCCAGCTTGAATCGTAATAAAACTTAATACAGATTAATTATTTGTAGTAATTTGTTGAAAAATTACTATTCAGAAGCATATTTTATATAAATACCACGCTTTCTAAACAAGAACAGACTGTATCGACCAGCCTTACAATATTTTTCACATAATATCTGCTGCTTCGACATAAATTGTTACTGAAATATCGAGTCCTTTCTCACAGACTCTCGCATACGCACACAAACAACATTTCGAGCGAAGTTGAAAAGAGACAGTTGTACAAAAAAAGTCTTCTTTTGTCACCGTTTAAAGAAGAGGAATGGGCAAAGTAGCGAAGCAAAAAAACTTCGCCGCTATGAGCACCCCACGGTTCCCCAGCGGTGTTTATAAATATTCCCTTTTTTCCCCACTGTTTTGTACCCGTTCTCTGCGTCGAGATCCCATTATAAATTGGAAGGAAATTTGTAGTCAGCGAATAGGAGTGGTAGTCTCTACTATATCGGAATCAGTCTGTGTGCGGGGCAAAAAAAAAGTACGAAAAGAGTGAAAATGTATATGTATGGGAGGAATGGCGAAAAAGAAAGGGGAGAAAAAAAAAACGGGAAAGTTTTATAAGTTGGCGCTACGAAAATACGAAGAAGACGGGGTTGACAGAGGATACAAGCTCGACATTCATCATATTTTTCGTCTAACGAAAGTAATGGAAACACAGGCCCGGATTATATCTTTCATAGCCCGATGTTACATTGCATCTTTTAAATCAGGAAAAAATATATAATAATATTTCACCTGGATCTAACCCTGGTTCGTCCTCACCTATTACAACACATCTTTAGCGAAGTCGATGATAGAAACTAACTTTCGCAATTTGCGTCTCGTCCGAGATAAATGTTGGAGTTTTTCCATCATTAAAAGAACGTAGACTTTTACACCTAATTGGACACCACTTCAACTGACAAGAATCGAAGAAATTCGCGCAAGACTTGGACGTCAACTCGAGATGAAGATAGCGACAAGACTTGAAGTTATAAATTTCTGTACGGTGTTCAAGTACGATCGAATTGTCATCGTGGCGTTCTAGACGAACTTTTTGATTTAAATAAATTGGATGTAATTATCTGGATGTCCGCTGGTGTTTCAAATATTTTAAGAATTAATCAACGTTTCGTTTTATAACTTACTTCAGAGGTAGCCACCCCTAGCTTAAAAAGAGAAGCCAGACCACATTTTGTCCAACTTGTTAAAGTAATATATCAAAAAAAAACGTTACCATTAAATAAAACCGGTAGGTTTAGTGGTTAGAGATAGAATCACACCTAATCGACAATAAACCCCTGCAACATTTTCACAACACTCCACTTTTTTTCTTTCCATAAAGCGAACTAACGCTTTAAGGAAGAGGAACAAGAAGGGCGTGGTGAGGATGTCGATTCGGCGAAATTAGATAGATTTAGCCTTCAAAGATAGAACCACACTTAATCGACAAACATCTTCACCACACTCCACTCTTTCCATTTCTATAAAGCGAACAAGCTCTTTAAGAAAAAGGGACGAGTGTGGCGTGGTGAAAATATCGAAACGGCTTGCTGTCGATTCGACGTAATTAGGTAGATTTAGTGTTCAACCACGTCAAATCGACACTAAGTCGTCTCGATATTTTTCTCACACTCCTCGAAGCAAACGAGCAATTTAGAGAAAGGGGAAGAGTGTGGAGTGGTAAAAATGTTCCAAGCGATTCACTGTCGATTTGGCGTAGTTCTACCTCAAATCTCTCCTATTGAAGTCTATAATAGGAATTGAATCTTGGAGGTTGGAGAGAGAAGTAACGAACTTGTTTGCTGGTCTTAGTTTCGAAGTTTCTTTGCAAGATCATCAGCACCCTCCTGATTTTCATATCTCCGACGTCCTGGTGTCCACTTCAGTATAATTCTGTTTCTATGGGCAAGAATTTTGAAGGTTAGCCGACAGTCATAAACTAGCTTAGCCTCTCTAGCTCTTAAAATCATTTTCGAGTTATCACCAACACCCTATATCTCACTCTGCAAACCGAAACGAAGGCCCAGATTTATAATTCAGAGCTTAAAACTGTGTTAATGCTTGAACGCTTGAAGTATCAGAACAACCTTAAGCATAAACTATGTCTGATGACGTCCTCTTCAGTTAAAAGTGCAAACGACTCCAGATCTGCCAGGACTTTCATCTTAGCGATTGGACACATTCGAATTGTGCTTGGGATATCTAAGATCCAAATTTATAGTTCACGTTTAATTTTGTGCCATATGCTTGAGTACACGATGTGTCAAAATCGCATGCTCAAACATCAACCTGACCTTAAGAACATGGACTATAAATTTGGGGGCCTCTTCAGCTAAAGGTGCAAAGGACTTACATCTTGGGATATTGCTTGGGATATTGTTGAACTGAAATTGGTCAGTTCCTGAAGTGGTTTAGTAAAAAAAAAATCTGGGGAACTAGCTATATTTAGGAGTCTTTAGAGCTGTGTACAAAAATCCCTAAGCGTGAACTATAATCTTGACCTAATCTATCTTGACCTATTTTTAACCACCATTGGGATCATAGATCTGACTATAGACAGGAATCTCCAATAATCGTTTTAGGTTTTAGCCTTCAAAAACACAATGGCAAGTCAATTATGTTCTTGTGCCTAGTACTTTACTGTACTTACTTTTCTGAACAACACCACACCTAATAATAAAGCTATAGAAACACACACAATTCAAACAAACGCTAGAATGGGTTGTCTCTATAAGCAATACAGCTGCACTCCCCACAAAGAAAAAATAAGAAGATAAAAGATGTAAGGTTTGTTAGTAATACCAGATTTTTTACAGCAAAATTTGGAAGAAAGAACGAAGGAGGTGGCAGATATCCTAATAGTGGAAATTAATTTTGAGGGTGCCATCACGTGCACACAAAAAATGACAAGTCAATTATGTTTTTGTATCCTTTGTGGAACTATGCTAGAGATGATGATCTAGAAGAAGTCCTAAATACCACTCAAGCTAGCTTTCTTATTTCGTGGACAACACCACACCAGCATTGTAACAAAGCCATGGAAACACATTTACACATACAATTCAAGTAAGACCTAGAGTAGGTTATCCCAATGCACTCATCACAAAAATTTTAAAAGGATAAGAAAAGATGAAGTTCGTTGTGTGTCAGATTTTTTAAGCCAACATTTGGGAGTGGGGAGGGGAGGTGGGAGGTATTGTAATGGTCTAAATTGTTGTTGAATGTGTGAATTAACATCGCTAAACCTGTCAAACCTACTTATCTACCAATTAGTTCTAAGCTCACTTCCAGAGGGCGACTACGTACACGCAGAATCAAGTAAACAAGATTATATGGAATCACCTACTTATATATGTATACATATAAAACAGTTTTCACTAAAGAACGACAATATATGCGTTTGCATATCGGAATCTGATGGAGACACAATCTTCAGACATAACTGTACTGTAATGTTCATCGAAGGCGTCCACAAACTTCAACTATCAGAGGTGGTCGGGGGCAATTTATTTTTCTGTCACGTCCAGACCTTGTCGCTTCAATGTCGTTCCGTAATTTCTCTCTTTCTCTCTCTATTATATTGTATATATATATATATGTTCGCCGGCCTTGTTGCGAAACGGTCCGTGAAATAAAAATTTTCACATCACAGGTGACGGTAGCAGAAAAAGATATAAAGTATTGATGTTATTTTCACAAAAGATGCGTCATATCACGGAATGGAACATTCTATCTATCTATAGTTCAGTAACGTTCTAGGAAAGCTCATATTTAAGCAAACATCGTCCGAATGGTAACAGAACCATTTAACGGCCTAATAGGAAGACAAACACGAAATTTCTTTCGCACGACAAACACGTTGCAGCAATCTCCCCATTTCCTACACGTCATTAACGGAACATCATGCTAAGGAACGGCGACCGGCTCAGTTCTTTTGTTTGCCAAACAATTTTCCATGGACCCGTTAGTGTCTTATTACTCACTCGTCTTTATTTTTAGAATAGGATTTCAAGGCGCGGCTAACTGTAAATTTCTGTTCTATTCTATGGTAGGAGGTGGGGAAATTAATCGATAGAGATAACGATATGTCAAGGAATCTGTTTGTAATGGTATAATGGTGGAAAATGATCCGCTTCCGCCTACACCTTATTATTGATATATAATATGATGTCCTGTTTACTCGATCAGGTAGACTTGTCTCTCTCTCTCTCTCTCGTAGAATTGTCACTTACAAGAAATAAGCGAAGCTACTAGCTTAAATAACAAAAAAAATCTAGTAGTGTCTAGGTTACAGAACTGTCAAATTTGTAAAACGTCACATTTCTAACCTATAATTTGGATGACAGCTAATAATGTTAAAAGATGCTGAGTTGATTTTAAATCTTAGAAAAAAAAAAAAGACCAAACTTTTTATATTGGATATATGGCTAGCTATGACGTCATCTTAGAAAACTTAAAGCTGATATGACCAGTAGTCATGACGGTCTTCCAGTACTTTAGCAAAGTCCTTCATCGTATGTTCTGGAGTGCCGTAAGGATCCAATTTAGGGCTGTTACTTGCTATAGACTGTTGGGTACAAGAAAATTACTTTGTCGTGGGATTGCTTGGACCCGCAAAGAAAGCAGAGGCTACTAAGCTACAACTAACTGATGAAGACCACATCATCAGCAAGCAAATTTATTAATCACATGACCAGTTAGACCACATCATTGACCAAATCAGAATAATCGAGCCAATAAAGTTTTTTTTTTAATTTTAATAACTCTAAACAATATGTTATGTAAAGAAGATAAACATGTATTGTTGTTTTTTTTTTTTGATAAACCATTGTTTTGTGTGTTCTTTGGTAAAAAAAAACCGTGAAATTCTTGAAGAATTTGATTGATTCTTACGATAAATGAGTACTCGGTGCATTTTTAAACCTTTTTAGAGAATTTATCTCAAAGTGCGATAGGTTTCATTAAGAATCTGATCCATGGGAGGCCATTCAATGGTGGTTTAATAAGAATTCTGACATTCTCTTTAGAGCATCTTTATCCCCCACACCCCCATGCAAGTAGTTGTTCGGTCCTGCTGTCTCTTCTTACCTGATAACATATCTTTCAAACTTCAAACGATACCTAATGTGTTTAGCCGGATAGGCAGAAACAAAATGTCACATTTCTAAGCTATAATTGGATGAAAACAAAAAAAAACTCATCTTCCTTGCCATGTGTGTTTTTTTTGACAACTACATATTTCGGCTTTGAAGTCATGAGCGTATTATCAAGATATACCAAAGTATACTACAATAACTATACAATCAATTTCTTCATCCCATATTCTGGAGTACCACAGGGATCCAATTTAGGGCCGTTACTTTTTATTAGTTATATCAATAATCTCTTAAAGTCACTGTAGACTGTAGAAAACCACATTTTAACGCTTTGGCTGTTAAAAAATTCAATTTTTTAGGACTGCCGGATGATCTTGTTTTGTAGACCATATTAAAGTCTCCTTTTACAAATTCTAAATGTACCATTTTGCTAAGATGCGGTCTAGGGTTGATTGAGCCAGACTCAAAATACTTAATCTCGAGCTCACCAGCATTAAATAAATCTGAATTTACAACGTAAATAAAGAATGACAGAAATGACCAGTTTCTATTTTGTGATGAACAATTGTCCAGCCACAAAAGAATATGTTGGTCGTCTCTATGTTGCAAGAAGGATGAATAAAATGTACTTATGATGTCAATTTTTGAGCCAAATTATGGCAATAGGTTTTTTGTTTATCTGTTTCGTCCCCACAGGAACGAATGACTCGTTGAAAGCTATGATTCTCTATACTCCAGTCACAGATCGCATCCTTGAGTAATTGAAGCACTATTGCCTACGTTGTACGATCGAGTACTTCCCTTCGAATAATAATAATAATAATTATTATTATTATTATATTGACCACAAATAGTATTGTCCCAAATAGTCTGCAGATCTTCGCCAAACTTTATACAGGGTGTATATTGACCCAGGAGAATCCGAATCTACCATCGAAATGAAACCAACCCCCTTAGAAAGGGATAGTAAAATGCTTGCATACGGAATTGGAGCGTCAAAAATGTAGCCTTTCAGTTTTTCTCATTTTTCGAGGTGAAGTAGCCACTTTTGTAAATACAACCTATATATATTCTGAAAGCTGAGAAAATTTGCTATCGCACTAGGAAATAATCAAACAAAGCGCTTTCGACCAAATCTGACATTTGTTTCGTGCAACTCTCTTTCTAGCGACTGTTTTAGAATATTTTCATTAATCAGACATGGCAATAATTGAGGTTATATCAACAAGAACCGCCAACAACTGTCACGATAACTACAATCACAAGTCTCAGGGGTCAAATATATGCTTGGCTATCTAAAAATCCCATAAACTAATTTAGGGTAAAATGTCAGATACGCCCTTTAGCATAACCAGAGCAGTATACTGATGACCTCAAGATGTTCAAACAAAATCACTTTTAAGCAAATTCGTCGACTACACAACCAGTTAGACCAGCCCATTAATCAAGTCAGTATAATCTGTCGAAATTAAGAGTTTGTTTTGAATTCAATTGATATCATAAATCTGATCCATGTGACATTATTCAATGGTGGTTTGATTAGAATTCTGGCAGCTTTTCATTTGGGACTTATGTCCCCCACACCCTCACGCAAGTAGTTGTTTGGTTCTGCTGTTTCTTTCTACCAACTAACCTCAATTTCAAGCTCATTACAATAAGGCCCGTTAGAGAAGTAATCAACCTATTTAACCCAGGTGATTCCATATAATCTCACATACTAGGCTTTTCACAGACATTGCGATACCTTGGAAAATTGTTAAACTAAAGAGCAAAAGTAGCAATCCTTTAAGACTACACCTACCAAATCCATCCAAATTTAGTAAGAGATGCATGACGGATGACGCCGAAGAGAGTGATTAGGTTGTCAACAAGTTACGAAGTGATTTGATCAGCAGTAGCATCTGTTCTTCTTCTAAACTGTCTTTCCTTTTTTTGTAAGACGCGCTATTAAATTGGTTTGGTAAAATGTCCTCAGCACTTCATCAAATGTTTAAAAAAATTATGCTAAAGAACTGCAAATTAATAGCTTCGGTTGTCGATAAGACGTTAAAATCTGAGTAAAAAATTGAAGTTATTCATCAACTAGAACCCGTAACTATTTTAGAAGATAGTCCAAAAGTTCCTGGAGAGTATGATCCGAAAAAAAACCACAACCTACTGTCAAAACAAGACAAATTTAATAATAAATATTTAACGGTGTATATCTGGGACCTTATGCCTATAGTTGAATCTACGGTGTCCAGATGGCATTATCGCCGTCTTAATGAGTGAGAAATGAAGAGGATCAAATTATGTCATCCTTTAGTAGAAGGAAAATTACATCAACCTCTGGGTATTCCTTTACTCCCTTTATGTTTACTGGCTCGGACCTTATGCCTAGTTGAATGGTGTGTGTCGGTAAAATCACTCAATCACATTTTATAATTGCCTTTCCTGTTGTTTTTTTTCTTTTTAAGATGCACTATTAAATTGGTTTGGTGAAATGTCATTACTACGTCATCAAATGTTAAAAATAATTATCCTAAAGGACCACCTACCAGTGACTTCAGCTCTCGATAAGACGTTAGCAAGGCAACTGCTAAAAATTCTGAAACTCTAAACTAGAAAATCTGGCTAAAAAATTCAAGTTATCCGTCAACTAGCACCAGTAATTACTTTAGAAGGTAGTCCAAAAGTTCCTGGCGAATATGATCCAAAAAAAAACTACAGCCTACTGTCAAAACAAGACAAATTTAATAATAAATATTTAACGGTGTACATCTGGGACCTTATGCCTATAGTTGAATCTACGGTGTCCAGATGGCATTATCGCCGTCTTAATGAGTGAGAAATGAAGAGGATCAAATTATGCCATCCTTTAGTAGAAGGAAAATTACATAAACCTCTGGGCATCTCTTTACTCCCTTTACGTTTACTGGTTCGGACCTTATACCTAGTAGAATAGTGTGTGTCGGTAAAATTGCTCAATCACATTTTATAATGACATAAGCCTCTGGGTAGCCCTTCTAGCTCCTCTCTCATCGAATTCAGCCGGCTATATCTTGAATTATTTAAAATTTTGTAAATGAGGTAGATTGAAGAACCTTAAATAAATCCAATTTAATAGATTTAACAGAACAAACCTCGTATATATATAAAGTATTTCGAATAGGAATCGTTTTCAATTTAAGAATACGAATCATTCCACCAGCATATCTACGTCAGCAGCGAAATCGCAGCAGCTAAAGAATCCGCATATACGAGGCGGTACCTTTAACGTTCACAAAGACATTTCCCGGCTTTACATATCTGGCGGTACTACCGCTTGTTCCTTCGATACGTCGAACAGAGTAGGAAAATCTCTCCACTGAACTCGTCAACTTCAAAGAAAAGAGACCTGCACACACAAATACATGCATGCGAAGTTAGGAGGGAAACGAGACGAAGCGTATAACTATGGTTGGACTCAGAGAGGAGAGAGGTAAAGAAGGTATCTGCTAATTATGTACTTGGGCCAAGGCTGTATATATATATATATATACCTACATATATATTCCAGTGGTAATTTCACATGTACTCAGCAACATATATGTACTACTAAATGTAATTACTCCATTAGCTTTCAATCCAACTGTTTATAATTTCGTTGTAAAATGCAGTGCTGCAAACGCTGGTACGCCGTGCGGTAGAAAGGAACTTTTAAGTTCTTCCGTTGATGGTTTTCAACTACTGCATTATAAAGGTGCACCACGACTTTGCGGTTACTTTCGTGTAACTACTCTTTACAACTCGGACGTAACTACGTACGTTTCTAACGGTGATTCGCATTTATATTACTACGTTGATGTGGCCACTTTATAATGTCGGAATCTTTGCCGTTGGCAAGTCTTTACTCGTGATTTAATTACGCTAATTCTGTTATATGAGATGAAATGATTATGAACGTGTTTTAAACCTTGCGTGCGAGGAAAGGGGAGCATGTAATGATGATGCATTCGTTCATCAATCATCCCAGCTTCACCTGTCAAGCTTAAAGTAGGTCAAGGTCATCGTTGTCATTAAGAATTTATAGGAATTTTCAGGATTACAAACGTTGCATTTTAAACGGGTATTCGACCTGCTGAGCAGCGATTTAAGGTCCTGACAGGATTAGTTTAGCCTCCTTTGTCCGTATCAGAGAGCACACACCAAATCCCACAACTCTAATTTCAGAAATATTTGGGGGAAGGAAAAACCTTATCATTCATATGACCCAATTAAGAGGCCCACTTTGCTATAGGAAAATAGATGGAAAACTATGGACTTTTTACATAAAATAGGTTCCTTTACACGGGCATCCATTCACGAGTTCCAGCTCCAATCACGCCTGACAATCTGTCTCAATAATAAAGCGTAATTGGAAGAGGTTGAACCACATTCTAATCATCAATGATAAAATTAGGGATTAGAACGCAAGCTTCAAAGTGAGCGGTTAAAAATTAGCACAATTTTACAAACGGGAGACATCAAAAACAGGAAATTATAGGTCGACCAGAATGCCATGGCAGTGATAACGGGTTCTGCGCATATAGGTGGAGCATATACGATAATATAATAAGCGTGAATGAACGTTCTCGGCACCTTGACCTCTGACTTAAGCGCAATTGCCACGGGATTCTAGTCGAGCGTTCTCGGCACTACTCTACCTTAAGTGCAACTGCCACGGGATTCTGGTCGATCTACACGAGCATTTTTTGTGAGTAATTTAGAAAATGTTCGTTCCAATCTTGCTTGATTGAACGCAGTTTGTTAAGTACAACAGGAACGAGCATTTCCTAAATCATTCACCTAACAATGCCCGAGCATGTTCCAATCATTAATAGTGCTATCATTCGTAATTGGAATCAACCTCCCTTCCCCTTTAATTAGAGTGCAATATAAAGACATCTAATGTCTAGAATATCACAAGACATGATGTCTATAACTGCAGACAAAACCAGTGACATGAGTCGTTCAGCTCATGATGCCAAAACGCACTCTATTCAATTGTTTCTTCATACGATCAAGATCGGTTGATAAACTGCAATTCTGGATGAGGGAGTTAAAAACTATAAACTGGATTGTGGAGAGGAAGAGGGTGACATTGATCTCCGGAGGTGTCTTTGATGGTGTACCCTAAACAAGTCCTCAAGATTGTTTCCTTGTTCTTACGGTTTCTTTGATCAGCAGAGTGAGTTGAGTGAAGAAGTGTACGTATCTTGTAGTTATAGTCTTCTCTATCCACTGTATTGTAATCGCAAGTCAAATTTTACTTTGATGCAACAAGATATGCTTCAGTGCGAGTTGTACTTGTTCAGCTCTTACGTTCGCCAGATTCTCTCACTTTGTTTGACATTCGGATTCTGTCTGGGTAGGTGCCCTAATGGCACGGTTCCGCTGACACCACATACCCTCGTGAGAGTTTCGAAGGGTCAATCTCAATCTGAAGTATATTTTTTTTGAATGAATTAATGGTTACAGTATGCCAAAAAAGGCGTTCATATTGGAACTGTTTTTATTGTCGATAGTTTTGTAGAAGTTTTGGTATGTCACAAATTATCAGCATTGTATATTGTTTTAGTTCTTTGTTGGAATTGTCGGTTTGGAAAATTCCTGTAAACAAAATGATTTAAGTGGCCACTTGGTAGGTCAGTAACTAATGCATCAATACCGGGTAGGGAATTGTTTGTTTCAATCTCCATGGTGAATTTGATGTCAGGATGGTGCTAGTTAAGGAAATCCAAGAATGTAGGTAAAGTGTTTTTACCGTGAGGTCGGCTAATGCAAGTGACATCAAGGTATCTTAAGTTTTTGGTTTCAAATTTGCATGTTCCAAAGTTGTGGTCTCAAATGCCTATATGAAAATAACAGAAATGATAGCGGCAGTAGAGGTTTGTGGATAGCATTTTGCCTGGAAGATAAAGTTGAAGTTGAAGTGATGCATTTTTCGCCTAACTTGACTAAGTCTGGGAATTCATTGTCTTGGATTAATAATTGGTGGATTATAACGACGAAATCGGCGACAGGCACTTTTGTGAAGAGTAAGCTAACAAGATTTTCGCTAAGCCACAGGTGAGCGAATCTATTGGTCGGAATGGTATGTTTTGTTTGACACTTGGATTCTGTCTGACTGGGTGCTCTAATGGCACAGTTCCGCTGACACCACACACCCTCGTGAGGGTCAATCAACCGATTAGAGAGAATGACGTCCATGAGTCTCAATCTGAAGTATATCTCCTTTTGAATTAATTGAATTAATGGCCGCATTATGCCAAAAAAGCATTCATATTAGGATTGCTCTTATTGTTAAAGATTTATTTATTATTTTTATTCTAATTGTTGTGAAATAATACTTTCCTGAAATATCTTAAGTAGTTTTGTTTGTATATATTGTCAATGTCAAAACGCAATAAAAAAAAAACCTCTAAAATCTAAATTACGAGTATTTTTTAACCTAGAAGATAATTTTTGAAATAATTGAAATAAACCGAAAGCAACCTCATTATTTAAAGGTACTAAGGATCAATAACCTTAAACCTAAACATTTCTCACGCAAATAAAGCAATAAAACCCTTATCCTTTTATAACAGTGAGGGTCAGTAGCAGATTCTCCCACCTTTTCCCTAAATAAACAGATCGTTCTTCAGTACATCGTCCCCGTCCATCATCAATCCGGCGTTCAACAGGGTGTAAGGACAAGGAGACTCTTGTTAAAATTACGACTCCCTTCTCCATATAAAAAAAGGAGAACAGGGAACACGGATCACCGAGGCAACCCAAGGTATATAAACAACCGACACACCTCACCTATTTAGCTACCTAACTAAACTAAGTAGCTAGGACGGCTGGAGACGACGACGGCGACGCCACCGCCGCAAAATAATCGCATAAATTACTTTCCCTTAAGAGATGCGGTGGTTGGATGGTCGTCCTCGCCGATATCCCGCCACTCATCTTGGGGGCAAAGTAAACGCGCTGTTTGTTAGGTTTTAGGCAAATGAAGACAAATGAGAGACATTATTACCTTAGTTTAGGAACGGGTCGTCTGTCAACTGAACGTGCTGACGTCGTTGTCGTCTACTAGATGGCTCTGTCTCGTCCGATCATGGTGTCGGCTGGTTGGTTGGCTGTCCTGGTGCGCCGAGCTCGTTTACTTCTTTCTCTCTCTCTCTCTACGAGGAGAGAAAATGTAGGACGTGTGCTGACTCTCGACGTTGTCAAATTAACGTTGTACACGTCACTTGTCTTTTCTTTTAGAATACACGACTATTATGAGGGAAAGATCTATTCTGAGAGGATTCTTTTCGTCTTAAGTTTGATACGAATGGAGGGGTTAGTGCAGTAAAAAGGGAACTGCTTGATTGTAGACATAATAGTGTGATAATAAGTGATCGACAACAAACTCGAATATATCCCAATCAGATATTAAGCTAATTGTTGATAACGTGCTCCTTACTGACCCAGTAACTGTCTCGAATTATTTCAACAACTTTTTCGCAATATTTACCTGTATTTCATGATGGTGTACCTCAGGGATCAGCACTCGGGCCAATGTTGTTCACACTCTACACTAACGACATCTTCCAGTGTTTCACTGATTTGTATCTACTTATGTATGCTGATGACACAAGCTTTATTACATCATCCAGCTCTATAAGAGATACTGAGCAAGCAACGAGTTTTTATTTGAGATCCATTGCTGATTGGTTCGCGTGTAATAAACTACAGCTCAATCGTGAAAAAACTACCTTTCTATTCTTCCATCCTCGGCAAAAAGTCTTGGATAATGAACTAGCTGTTTCAATGAATGGTGAACAAATCACACAGGGTCAAACTACGAAATTTCTGGGAATCAACCTACACGAAAACTTATCATGGGACTTGCACTGTAACTGTTTAGTACAAAAACCTGCCAGTTACGGCCGCCATTATATAACGGCCAATACTGTTCCTTTTCCTAGTGGCCGTTATTGACAGGTTTTACTGTACATGTGCGCAATCTAAAAAATGTATTCAAGACAGAAATCCAAAAGTGGCGAAGCAATTTGGAAACTACTGGCCACCTCCCTCTCAGATACCATCTGAGAGAAATGGGCAAAATTAATCAAGACATGTGCCGATTCTGCGAACTGGGAATTGAAACTGCCGAGCGCATACTTTGCAAGGGCGAAGCAATAAGTCGGTGAAGGATTCAACATCTAGGATAGGCGACGTGAACACCTAAACAGATCGAAGCCTCGGCACCCAATCTAGTACGGAGGCTCGTCAAGGACATTGGAATACAAGGGTACTGATGGGATAGGGTAATCACAATAGATCGGAAAATGGCAGTGAGGAGAGGTGCTTGGAACCTAGAACGACCCACCAACTTTATAATACAATACAATGGTGACATTTGGTACATAACAGCGTTTTTGGAACGGTTACTACACGGGGCTGATGACTTTCGATTCGGAAAGACTTGCCGTTCGTTAATTGCAATGGTTATCTAGATAAGAGAGCATTGTACGTTAGCAGTTAAGGAGGTTCTGGGAGAGTCTATTATTGTCATGCAGCGATGCTTTCTCCAACGCTTTAATATTGGTCGTAAAAAGTTCACTTCCGAAACCTGACACAATCAACAGATAGCGACGGCACTGGCAATGATTACAAAATCTCCAAATCGTCACAGCGCCCTCTATCCAAAGCAAATAACTAAAAACAGAATTTTCGATATTGGGTAGCAGACAACCCTCAAAAACTACATCAACACCCATTTTACAGTGAGAAACTCACTGATTTGTACACTCTGAGCCATCTTAAAGTAATTTTTTTGATCCCAGAATCTACGACGACTAAGAATTAACAAGAAATGTCTGCTTTCAGCAAGATAATCCCACAACACATATAGTCAAAGCCCAATGGAGATTGTGGGTCACATTTTTCCTGAACCTCTCGTTCCCTTGACCACACAGGATGCAATTATTATTATTAAAATTAAATTAAAAATTATTATTATTGAACGGGTCGATGGCCGCAGTGGTTAGGCGGCTGACTATTGTTGTGAGAGGACGATAGGCGCCGGGGTTCAATTCTCTGGAGGGACGGTGACATTTTTTCAGAGAGTTTAATCCCGGATCGACTTGCCATTCGCTGTTGGGAGCAAAGTGATTAACAGCGCGGCATCATAAAAGGCGATATGATGCTGTCACAAAGCCATTGAACACAATTTACACACACAAACTACACCGCAAGAGTTGCAGTGATAGCCAGACAAGCGATACAGTTTACGGAGTCATTGCAACTAAGCACCCACCACAGGAAAAAAAAATTATTAAGTCTACGTCAATAGACCTCAAAAGTTGAAAGAAGCCATCAAAACAGAATTTAAAGCATTTCATTTCTATTCTGCCCGACCCTGTAGATATAGTTCTGAGGGCTTCGATCGTAAACATGTTTAATTTTACAGTCTCTCTTCTGTTCATAGTTATGCCCATCGAATTAGTTACAATTTTATTTCAAACAAGCTCGAAGAAAAATATATAAAATCCATCTAAAACTCTCTCAGAATTAATTGCGGAAATTCCATCTTAACAATCTAATTCGTTGATCATTAACTATATTGTGATTAATCCCAGATAAATCCGTGCTAAGTTTAATTACGCACGCAAATTTTATGCGTCTCCTCCTTATGGCCCGTTCCGCAATCGTAATACGCTTAAATCAGTTACCGATCGCGATCGTAGCAGGTCCGGAGATGAGGGGGAAGTCCCGCTTTTTGAAAACGGTAAAACAAACGATAAGATCTCTTCGAAAACTGTGTTCGGCGAGTTCGGATCGATGTGCGCCACCGTTTTTTATACGTTCTATATCGATCAGCGCGTAATCTCAATCAAACCAGGCGGAACATCTATCAGTGAATTATATCTCTTTTTTTTTTACTATGTCTTCGGCCGTAAAAGACTCGTTATATATTTGCCCGGACGCACCTATCCCTCACTTTACGAGATTCCGATGTCGATTTTCCGGGAATTTATTATTTGTACGGTTGGCGGTGATGGTAAGTGGGAGGTAGTAGTTACGTTGGTTGAGTTAACCTGGCGGTGGGGGGAGGGAGGGATTGCCTTCATATCAACTATATCAAGAGGATAGGTTTCATCTTGATTTGCTTTTTTATTTAAAATTGTATTAAGTATTAACAATATTAACAAAAAATATTTTCCACTCGCTTATTAAGACGTTGCGTTTGCTTGCGGGAAGTTAATTTTCCCGCACTAATGCGGGAAGTATTACAGAATAAACAAACAATTTCTGGAAAACAACAAAAATAATCCATTCACTAACTCGTTTTTTACATCACTCCACACAAAAAAAAATAATAGTACCAACATAAACATATTAAAATCACGCTAATAAAGCAAAAAATGACTTCCCTCACTCGACATGTAAATAAATATTTTTAAATTTGATTTAAATCGATACACAGATGATCATCCCGAATGAAACTGTACCGAACAAAGAACGTCACTATTTGAATATTTTCCACATTCGGTTTCAGATTTTCCGAACTTTGTTATCGCTAATAACTCGTATACACGTTACAGTACCCCCTCCTCCGCCTTCATCCCTGCATATCGTTGTTTATTAATTTGTCAACCGATCAAAAGCGACTGGATAATAATCTGATGCACGTTTTGCCGCTTTGTTTTCTGTCATCGCTTCGCTAATTCGACGCATTAAACATTAACGAATCAATTCCGACGCTACTGGATGGCTGGCTGGTTGGCTGGCGCGTCGCTTGCATGACCGAGGATCCTCAATTGAAAAATTCCGTCCGAAAGAATCCGAATAGCGCCACGTTCTATATTCGTACCGTGTGTGCCTCCTCCACTCCCCTCTCCCGCCCCGCTTCATCTATTTACGCAGATAAAATACGTACGCTTTAATTGGTTTCACGTATGGTGATACGAAGATACTATTACACACGTCAAAAAAAAAAACAAAAAAATTGTAATGTTTTGATCAACTCGATAATCGCGAAGGTAAGAGCGACTGTCGGTGAGGCTATTAGGACATAAGAATGTTGTAACAAAGCCGTAACGCACAAAATTTGCATATAAAAGCTGGAGTGGATAGTTTCGATAGGTGATACAGGTTGGGAAGCCACTGCAGCTGCACTTACCACAAAAAAGTAAAACTGAATCCCAATCTACAGCTCTAATCATATACTTGCCACAAATTCCAACCTTTTAGTGTGAGACCTGATGTGAGACTTAGTGTGGTTGGCTTGTTCTTTCTGGTAAAGACGCTTAAATCACACTACCTTGTTTTTTAGCATTTCTATGCTATCAGAAGTAAAGCTTGCATTATCTCCCCCAGGTAGCATGTAACGTTTCAAAAACGTTATAATAAGATGCGTTGGTGTAACTTTTCAGAAACGTCTTCATGTTACAAAAATAAAACGTTATAATTGAACGTGCCATAAACGTTACAATTTAACGTTCATTAAACGTTACAGTTTAACGTTCTGTAAACGTTACACGTGAAACATTTTATTAACGTTTTGTAGAGTTGATACTGGAAAATTTAAAAATGTAGAATTTTCTTTCCAGTTTTATATATTTAATAATGTTTCTAATAAAACACGATGTATATTGTTCATGTGTTTATTCATTTTGTTAGAAACCTATTATACAGGGTGGTCCATTTAAAGTGTAACAGTGTAATATCTTCGAAACCATTAGTGTTCGGAAGAAAAGTGTTAGACAAAAGTTTAACTATATGAAGGGGCTCATTCGATGGCGCTACTGTTGTCACTATAAAGAAAGACACAAAGGTCATTTCAAGGTCAACTATTTTTTTTCAAATAGCATATGGTATTTTTTTTAATCAAATTCTAAAAGAGCAATAAGTTGTGAATGAAAAAGTAGTAAACCACATATAACCTCAAACTAAATTTTTTTTTTATGGTGGGTGCTTAGTTGCAGTGACTCCGTAAGCTGTATCACTTGTCTGGCTATCACTGCAACTCTCGCAGTGTAGTTTTTGTGTGTGTAAGTTGTGTTCAATTGGCTTTGTGACAGCATCATATCGCCTTTTATAATGCCGCGCTATTAATCACTTTGCTCCCAACAGCGAATGGCAAGTCGATCCGGGATTAAACTCTCTGAAAAAATGTCACCGTCCCTTTCAAGAATTGAACCCCGGCGCCTATCATCCTTTCACAACGATAGTCAGCCGCCTAACCACTGCGGCCATCGACCCGTTTAATCGAGATATTTCGAAAAAAATGAGGACATTTTACATTTTTTAAATGTAAAAGTAGAAAATAAATGTTAATAGTAGCTACAAATTGTTTACATAAGGTAAACAGTTGAAGAAAGCAGCCGGCTATCGAATTAAATGTTCAAAATGGCGGCCACCAGCCTCAATGTACTTTGCATTCGCGCAGAAAAATCTGTGGTGTATACGTTTGCTTAAAGCATTACAACCACTTTTACAAAATAATTTATGTATATTTTAATAAATTTATTAACTTTAATTTAAATATGGGTAGTTTAAATTATCATTTTATTTCAGCATCGCATTCATCATTGTCTCCCGATCCCCACGTTTTTAACTTCTATAAGCTCAATGTGAAGCCAGGTAGCTTGGCTACTTCACTTTCAATGATGCCATTGAGTCTGAAGTTGCATCTACAATTTCTGCTATCCTTTCGAATTCTGTTGGAGCAGCTAGGTCACTATGCTGCCTTACCATTTTGCCAATCTTAACACATATTTTTTGCATGCAAACTGGAGTTTTCCCTTCCGAGTGGAACAAAGCTCATATTATCCCTGTTCCAAAGAAAAATAATCCGATCACTATTGCTGATCTACGTCCAATTAGCAACTTGTCCGTTCTCTCGAAGGTATTGGAGAAGATCGTTGATAGGCAATTACAATAGATTCCAATCTGGTTTTCGGCCAAGATTCAGTTGCACCTGTGCTCTTGCCTGTATTTTTGATGAAATCATATCTGCTAGTGAAAGTCTACAATATTGGTACTGTTGGATTTCTCCAGGGCCTTTGACAGAATCGATCACGATCTTTTGATAGCTATTCTTCACTACATTGGTGTGGGGGAGGTTGCACTTCCAAGCCTACTTGTCTGGCAGAAGACAGGCTGTGTTAGCTGGTGGTGATGTGTCTGAGTGGGCGATGATACCAGCGGGAGTTCCAGAGAAAACTCCGAAATCTCAACCGAAGAACAGATATCAAGTCTGACTCATACGATGGCTACGAAACCAAAGACTCTTCGGATACAATAAAAGACGATCGAGAAGATGACCCTCAAACTTGCTCTCCACTCGACCTTCTTACCGCCCATTACATTTTGTTTTATAGACCTCTGAGATTGCTTCACACACCAATACACCGATTGCGTGAGAAACAAAGACCACTCTCTGCAAAGCCCTTTCGAGCCGCAGAGGAATGATAAAACGTGGAGGCTGAAACCTCTAATGGTGCACTGACTGGACTTTGAAGCATCATTATTCTGATTGGATAAAACTGGTCTAGGCTATGCAATAAAGGCTACACCATACAACACCAACTGCAGCAGAGGAAGCCCAAAAATAATCTCCATAACTAGTAAGAGCGTTTATATCGCATAGCCCTAGACTAGCTTGATGCCACCAGACCAATGAGGCTTCAGCGTCCAGCTTCGTATCCAGTAAGCGCACCATTAGAGGTTGCAAACCCGCCGCGTTTTATTATTCCTCTGCGGGTCCAGAGGGCCCTGCAAGGGGTGGTCTTTGTTGTTCACGTGATTCAAGTGTAATTTATCTAATTTTGACACATAAAGTGACACTTTTCAAAATCGTATGACGTTAGGAAACGCTTTACTTTTCGTAACTAGTTACGTAATGAAAAATATTTCGTAACCAGTGATGAAAAATTAATTTCATCACCAGTTAAAACACCTGACAAGTCAAATGAATTATTATCAATACCATGGAAACTGCCATTACTAATTTAATACGATTTATTTCCATTTTGTTACACAAAATAACCCATTTCCTAACTGATTACATAAATAGCTATTGTACGACTAAGATCACACCTAAGTCGATACAAGCATCTTAGAACCGAAAATGCTCGGACAATCTAGTTTGGACAACTTTTGCATCGTCTCTCACACTCACAACACACTATACATGAAGACCTACAGTCCAAAGATCAGAAGATAGGTCATTCACGACTAGGCACCATAACAAAGGTGACAACACTCCCCTCTGTGGAAGGCCAGCTACTATTGTTGCCTTAACAGTAAAAAGTTTTTCGCGAGATATGAATCATCCTGATTATTATTTATCATGGTGTCAATTCAGTTGTAGTTAAAGACAATTTTGGCTTGCCGAGCAAGCTCATACTTTCTTGGCTATTTTTGTTTGTCAAACCTACTATAGATGACTCCGTGTAATCTCGTCTCTTAAGTCCTGCGTCTACGTAGTGGTTAATTGCTGAAGTGCCTGGCCCAAGCACCTCACGTTCAGCTTCAACGCGCAAAAAAGACGTAATGAAGGAGTTCACAACGCAAAATGAACTAATTCCCAGAGAAAAGATTGGTTGGAGGAAAGGAGTCAGCATCAAAAATGTGGTCCCATCTCCTTCCCAGAAATCAAAACGTTTGTTGGCATCCATTTGCTGCCTATTTAATAATTTATTGCCCTTTAGTGATGATGTCGTCAATTGAAGACATGTGCCAACCCCTGAACGGAGGTTGGTAACCCTTCATCCAGGAATCTGAAGCAGTGTCTACTGAAGCTCAGCCTCAACGAGCAAAAAAGATGTAATGAAGGAGTTCACAACGCAAAATGAACTAACTCCCAGAGAAAAGATTGGTTGGAGGAAAGGGGTCCAATTTCTAACTCCAAACATCAAGTGGTTTGAGAAAACAATTGAAGATGGTTAGTTGAGCTAGATAGTCCAAGGTTTTTTCCTCTCAATACTTTTGTGACGAACTGTTTGAAGAAATGGTTGAGTTCATAAATTTGTATGCCATGCAACAGCATCAAAAATTTGGTCCCATCTCCTTCCCAGAAATCAAAACGTTTGTTGGCATCCATTTGCTGCCGATTTATTATTTTATTGCCCTTTAGTCATGATGTTGTCAATTGAAAACATGTGCCAACCCCTGAACGGAGGTTGGTAACCCTTCATCCAGGAATCTGAAGCAGTGTCTACTGAAGCTCAGCCTCAACGAGCGTAATGAAGGAGTTCAAAAGATGTAATCCCAGAGAAAAGAAGGAGTTCACAACGAAAACAATTGAAATGAACTAACTCCCAGAGAAAAGAAATTGCCCATTTCCCAGAAATTATTTTCCATTTTGCCCTTTAATCATGATGTCGTCAATTGACGACATGTGCCAACCCCTGAACGGAGGTTGGTAACCTTTCATCCAGGAATCTGAAGCAGTGTCTACTGAAGCTCAGCCTCAACGCGCAAAAAAGATGTAATGAAGGAGTTCACAACGCAAAATGAACTAACTCCTAGAGAAAAGATTAGTTGGAGAAAAGTTAATTGGTTGGAGGTTGGCAGGATTTAACAAAAATAACTTATATTCAGACTAGATCCAGAATTACCAAAGACACCGATTTAAATTTTACCAAAAACAGAACTACTGACCTGAATGTAATGTTAAATATTAAATCGTTTTGTTTAAATCTGCTCGGTACAACATTGGAAGTACCTTCTTTTTTAAATTTTTTTTTTGTGAGAATCGTGTCTATATTCGACTATAACGTTTCAAAACTGTAAATATATAAACCCAGTATCTATGTTTTCTTTCGCAACAACAACGCTAGAACCCAGTGAAGTGTGTGCACACGTGTCCGTGCTACGTTTTTAACGCGAAAACAAAATATAAATTCTACCGACCGGGTTTCGTACGTTATTTTTTTTTTTTTGTTTCGTTTTGTTTTGTTTCGGCCGAAATGGCACGTTTCGAACTGCCAACGATAATATAAAAGTGTACGAAAATGCAGCCTCAGATAATATCCGGATAAATCAAAATGACAAATTGGGATATACCTTTGTCCACGTCCGCTACGCCATGCTAAATTTTAATTGTTCTCGTTTTTTTCTCTGTATCTATCTCACTCTCATCTACCTCCCTCCCCCTCCCCCACCTTTTTTTTATAGAAGAGTCTTTTCAAATTTACCGGAAAATAGTAATAATAAAAAGGGCGTTAGTGTCATCGTCTTTTGTTTTTAGGTAGGCCTACTCTACCGTTACACGGATTAAATCTTTGAATAGTTAATATTTACTTAGGTTCTTAATGTACTACAGTCCCATCTTTATTAATACATAAAGCGTGAAAGCGAATGAATACCATCTATAGTGTTACGGATAAATAAATAAACAGTACCCCCGGTTCGACCTAAATTCCAACTACAAATAGACCGTGTTAAATCTGATTAATACCGGTTACAATTACAAAACGTATCTAACGCTATATAAGCTCCTTTTACATACATATTTGACAGTTAAGTTTTAAACGTCAACGTCAATGTCAACGTCAATGTCAACGTCAACGTCAAAATTACATTATACGGGATAAGTATTACTAATTAGCAAACGTATTAAATGTTAAATATAGGACTATCGAAAAGGAAGAGGAGCCCTATTAATGTTAAACGTGAAAGCTTTCGTGTATAATTTAGTTTAATAAAGTTGCAAAACTTTTGTGTTAGAGGTATCGTGTGTTGTTGTGTAGTTGTGTAGTTTGTAAGAGGGTGAAATTATGAATTTTGATCCTTATTAATTGTGGTAGCTTTTATCTTCAATTAAGTGCTTATCTTGATGCCCTCACAGCTTAATTCCATCAATACTTGCACAATTAATTGTTATAAATTAAGTCTTGCGACCTAGGAAAGTTATTACAGTGTTTAGAGAACTCAGATTTAGATTTGTCTGATTGTGAAAGTTTTTCAGACAAGGACTGTGACGAAAAAAATCTTAATGAAACTGAAAATTGTCAAGGATCTCTTCAAGACATACAGAAATCGGAGATTTCCTCGTCCGATGGGTCGGAGTTGACTGAAGACAACTGAGACAACGATGTACTCAGTATAATCAACTGTACCAACGTTAGAGATTTAGCAGAAAAGTAAAACCCATGAAATTGATCGCAGAATTAAGGAATTTTTTTTGAATAACGATGTTAATGTCTTGCCTGAAATATTAAGATGTTTTGGGCCAAAATGATTAAAGTCAACAGTATCAACAGTTGTTGTTGACGCCGACGTAGCAGAAAAATGACAGAAAGACTGACAGGTGACATTTTTTACATTTGAACCCTTAAACCCTTTCGGTCATAGTGTCGTCAAAATAGATGAAAATACCATTTGACCATGGTGTAAACAATTGAACACATTATTGGCAATCTCGAAAATTGCAATGCACTATGGTGCCACCTGGTGCTGAAAAGCAGTCACAAACAATTAAAATTTCTACATTTCTACATTTTCAATCTTGCTACAATTGCCGTTGTATTCTGTTTTTGGAGTTTTTGTTTTGTACATCATGTATGCTTATAAGCTCTCATTTGAACAATATTTTTGTAAAATTGGACGTCGTCAAATAAATACAGTGTGACTATACCTACGGAGATTATTATACAGGGTAACATAACAAACATCAAATATTAAGTGACAGTTGAAGATATATTTATTCATCACCATATAGATAATTTCCAAAAATGTCGTTTAAATGACGATTGACGTCTGAGGAGATGGTGCACTTGACCGAGCATCTATCGAAAATTGAAGATCTCAGCGAAGACGATGAAAATCCATCCCTAACTGAAAGATTGTGGAGGAATCTGAAGAAGTTGATGGTTGAACTGAACAAGTCGAGGAAGATGTACCTGCTGAAGAAATGCATCCATTTTATTTGAACCTCAGTCTGGCCCAAACACCTCACGTTCAACTTCAACATGCAAATCCAAGACGTAATGAAGGAGTCCAGTTGACCCAAAATGAATTAAGATTGGTTTTTTCTCAATACTTTTGCGACAAACTGTTTGAAGAAATGGTTGAGTTCATAAATTTATGCCATTCACCAACATCAAAAATCTGGTCCCATCTCCTTCCCAGAAATCAAAACGTTTGTTGGCATCCATTTGCTACCCATTTGTTATTTTATTACCCTTTAGTCACGATGTCGTCCATTGACGACATGTGCCAACCCCTGAACGGAGGTTGGTAACCCTTCATCCAGGAATCTGAAGCACTGTCTACTGAAGCTCAGCCTCAACGAGCAAAAAAGATGTAATGAAGGAGTTCACAACGCAAAATGAATTAACTCCCAGAGAAAAGATTGGTTGGAGGAAAGAGGTCCAATTTGTAACTTCAAACATCAAGTGATTTGAGAAAACAATTGAAGATGGATAGTTGAGCTAGAAAGTCCAAGATTTATTTTTTCCTCAATACTTTTGCGACGAACTATTTGAAGAAATGGTTGAGTTCATAAATTTATGCCATTCAACAACATCAAAAATTTGGTCCCATCTCCTTCCCAGAAATCAAAACGTTTGTTGGCATCCATTTGCTGCCCATTTGTTATTGTATTACCCTTTAGTCACGATGTCGTCCATTGACGACATGTGCCAACCCCTGAACGGAGGTTGGTAACCCTTCACAAATAATATCAAAAATTTTTGAAGAAGAAAATGAACATATCCAGGAATCTGAAGCAGTGTCTACTGAAGCTCAGCCCCAACGCGCAAAAAAGATGTAATGAAGGAGTTCACAACGCAAAATGAATTAACTCCCAGAGAAAAGATTGGTTGGAGAAAAGAGGTCCAATTTCTAACTCCAAACATGAAGTGGTTTGAGAAAACAGTTGAAGATATAGTTGAGCTAGAAAGTCCAAGATTTATTTTTTCCTCGATACTTTTGCGACGAACTGTTTGAAGAAATGGTTGAGTTCACAAATTTGTAAAGATTTGGTCCCATCTGCTTCCAAGAAATAAAAACGTTTGTTGGCATCCATTTGCTGCCCATTTATTATTTTTTTATCCTTTAGTCACGATGTCGACGGGGGGGTTGGTAACCCTTCACAAGTGATATCAAAAAATTGCAACTAAATCAGACTTTCTAGTACCACAGTTTCAGATTTTTCTCCTGAACCATAAATCGTGAGCGAAAGGGCTAATTGAAAGAATTAGAAAATGGTGCTTATCACTGCCCAAATACAGTGAGATTGCTGTGGACGAACAAATGATTCCGTTTACTGGGATGTGTCACATGAAACAATTTTTTCGTGGGAAACCGAATCCAATAGGATTAAAAAATTTTGTTTGTGCAAGTCCCAATGGCTTAATTTTAGACTTTGAACTACACCAGGGTAAAAATACATTATTACATCACCAAGGAGGTAATCTATCTGGGTGTTGGTCCTTCTGCTCTGATAAAATTAGCCACAACATTGCTATTTACACTACCAACCATACCTTTACTCGAATACATCTTGAAGAAAAAATATGCATCTGGAACAAGAGTACCCAAGTCAGTTCATTTAACCTAGGATAAGATGATGGTGCGATTTGGAAGGAGCTCCTCCGAGCAGTATGTCGGACTTTGCAAATAGAGCCTGAAGATGAATTCAGATGCTAGTTAAAATAGGAGTCCAAATACGTTCAAATTTCTGGAGCAAACTTAGTAAAAAAGTTGATTTAATTGATAGATTGGTAATTTACTATCGGATGGAAGCCAAAAGTAAGGAGTGGACAATCAAAACCATTTTGTACTTGTTCGATATTGCAATCGCTAACTCTTGGATACTTTACAGAGATGATCGTTAACAACTTTGAGATTAGCAACAAAATCTTCAAGTTCTCAATCAATCTTTAGTAACTAGAAGCAGAGTGTCGTTTAAAAAATTTAAATAATTTTGTTCATTTAGGTGAGGTAATAACAAAATTGACCCTAAAATAAAATTATTGACGATGCTCATTACCTCCACCACATAGTTGGGATTTTGGACATGTTGCTGTGTGAACCACCGGCAAATCAAAAAAAATCTTCGATGATGGCACGTGATCCACGAGATTCATCGAAGAAGAAACTGGGATACCGAATTTGGACCGAAGATTTGGGCAACATTGCAGAAATGTGTTGAAAATGTCTCAAAGGAATCCGGCAAGCATCAGACTTCAGAGTGTGGCATGGAAGTCATCAGAAGGGGAAAATCAAGAGAAGCTGACCATTTTCTTCGATTCAAAGGGAATTGCTCACGATTCTGGGTCAAAATTCTTGACCAAAAAAGGCATCGTTGTTATCGATCATCCACTGTATTCACTTAATTTGGTTCCGTGCGACTTTTGGCTGTTTCCCAAACTAAAACTGCTGATAAAGAAAATCGTTTCGATACAGTCCCGGTTGCATTATTTTTTTTTTTGCCAGTCTCATTGGATCTGGAACAGTCTGTGTGTGCTCTCTTATTGTTAGTAGTATTAACAAAATCAGTCACTCTATGTTGTAACTTTATTTCGAAAAACTAATTCGTAATGCATTCTATTCAGTTCCCATTTCCAATCCAATCGGAACGTTTCAACGCAAAACGAGCATCGCAAACGCTCAATAGCTCCGATAGTAATTTAAATTCTATATTACCATAATAACCGATGAAATATTACAGTAACAATTTCCCTGTTAGCTTTATATCAAACGTATAGCCTCCATTACAGCACACTGTATTTAGTGAATAGGACAGACTACTAGATCGATAATGCCCGCCTCCTAGATAATGGTTATGTATATAGACGAGACCTCTATGGATATGGTAATGATGTTTTTAGTGGAATAGTTTTCCCTTTTTTCTGCGATCCATTGTAGACCATTTATTTTCATTCGGGTCGGACGATAACAGTTTCGGTTCATAAAGCTACGTATTAATCAATTTGCCTGCAAGGATTCGTTTCTATATATATTTTTTTGATATATATATTATCCTTTTAACAGGATAGGTATTTTCTATTATTATAATACCATAATTATCGAAAGATATCAGTGTTAAAGTAACCCTTAAGATTTAACATTTCCTGGATATTATTGGAGATATTACTATTACATCTTCAAACCAAGACTAAGCTTGATAAGTATTATGGGACCATCAATTTCAATCATCAAATACAACCCATGAAGCATTATTGTGGCAACCAAGTACGAGTAGAGATGTAATATCCTCTAAGCCAAGTACCAGTGGCTTAGTATTTTCTGCTGAAGCTAAAAATTTTATATTTTATCAATCTAATTACAGTACTGTATAATATTCATTCTAGACCAAAACCAATTAGGTACCACAAGTACAACCAAAGTTGTAAACTGGAAAGAATTTCCACTGTAGCATTGGCATTTTACCAGCAACAATTAGCCAATTGCAACAAAGAGGCTAAAGGTAGACGTTTTTCTCAAAATGATAAAGTGTTGGCATTAGCGTTGCAAAAACAAAGTCCAAGATCCTATCAATTTCTATCACAGATCTTTATATTGCCAACCGAGCAGTAATTGTATAAAAAATAATGCTGAAAAAATGTCGAAAAAAGACAAATTACGTACGCTAATATTTGATGAGATGTCCCTTCAACAATATTTAGACTGTAATGTCTCAAGAGATATTGTTGAGGGATTTGAAGATGATGGCATAATGAGAAAAATGCATTTTGCTGACCATGTACTTGTTTTTATGGTTAGATGATGCAGCCCATAGCATATTGTTTTTACAGATCATCTTCCTCTGCTCCTGATATTGTGAGATTCTCCATTAATCTCCATTAATAGAACAATGTGATATATGCAAACAACACATATATACGGGGTGTTTCACAATAAAATGCTGATCCTTAAGAGTGTCAATCCTTACTGATTTTATGAAGAAAAGTTCAAATAAAGCTATGTCCTAAACCTCTTAAATTTTGAGCTACAGGGTATTCAAGTTTTTGAGAAAAAAGTTTCGTTTTTTTATCATAACTTTAATATCTTCCTAGACATTTTTTATAGTTTAGATTAGCTGTTGAAAGTGGCCACCATTTGCAAATATGCATGCTTCAGCTCTTTTCCTCATTGAGTCTCGTACTGTTTGAAAAATTCCTGGAGTATTCCTGATAGTGTCACAACAAAGTATTATGCGATTTCTCAACCCCTCTTCAGTGTGTATTGGGGCGCCTAGAGACTGAAATATGCAGGTGCACCATCATGCATAAACCACATACGATGATGGATTAAAATAGGAACGTCGTCTAGCAAATTTGGTAAACTCTGTTCAAGAAACTGACGATAAACGTTTCCGTCCAATCTGTCTGGTAGAAAATAAGGCCCAATTAAATAATTACCAATAATTCCAGCCCAAACATTTACCGAAAATTAATTTTGGTGGCGGGATTCTGTGATGGCATGTGGGTTTTCTTCAGCCCAAAAATGATTGTTATGAAAATTTCTTATTGGGTTCCTGGAAAAATTAGCTTCGCTCGTGAATAAAATATTTAGGCGTCAAATTCAGGATTTTCGGTAACCATTTGAAGAAACCGTTGGCAGAAATTTATACGTGATGGAAAATCCCGAGGAAGTAAGGCCTGGACCGTGTACTTAAATAACTATCTGTCAAAACTGTTTGGCATTATCTAATTATTTCGTCATTGCAATTGTTTCCTTGACAACAAAGTTCATAGCCTCCTTTTCCAAAATGATGATAGGTACATCGCAATAATTATACCCATTTAATGATCTTTATTTTTTGAAGGGAAACCGTTCGTCATAGTTATCATAAAAAAACGATTTTTTTTCTCAAAACTTGAATACCCTGTAGCTCAAAATTTAAGAGGTTTAGGACATAGGTTTATTTGAACTTTTCTTCTTAAAATCACGTAAGGATTGACACCCTTAAGGATCAGCATCTTATTCTGAAACACACTGTATTGTAAGAAGATCAATATTTTAATTTAAAAAAATGTCAATGTAAACAATTCAGATTCACTGGAAAAAAACTGCTATACAAAGCGTGAAATATAAATAATAAACTATTAAATATAATTTATATTTGTTTTATCTTTTATTAACGCCTGTACTTGAAATTTTTAAATATTTTTATTTTTATAATAAAGTCGTTTTCTTAGATAATATATATGTATTGAAAAATAACTTATTTCTAGTTATTTTTTAATACGTACACATTATCTAAGAAAAATGAAAAGGTTAACATGTTAATATCTATTATTTGAATATCCCGGCATTTTGTGCTGTAGTTGGGGGGTAAGAGGTGGAATTATATTTACTTACCTTTCAGAAATTCATCTAAAAATTGTGTGAATATAATGGCAGTATTTAAATTTCAAATTCTTTTTATTAAAAAATGAAGAGAGTGCAAGCAAATTTATTGTCTTTCGTAAATGTCAAAAAAAAAACAAAACTCGATGAAGAAATACTAGAGAAAACAATAAATTCTGCAGATATTGAACTTATACAATCAACTCCAAATGAAACATCAGCTCCATGTTCATTGGCATCATCTACATCATTGGAATCATGCACAGAAAAACAGGTGAGTTTGTTCATAGAACAATATAAATGGTTAGTAGTCAAAGATGGCAAATTAGGTTGTCAAGCTATTCAAAAATGAAAACTTTAGGAATAGAAAACAAATGAGTGGATTTCATGTTCAATCATTCCTAATGGAACTAAAAAAGACACAAGGCAAGCTTCTCTATGCGAAAAAATTAAAGAACATTCCACTTCATGCCCACATTTAAAAATTCAAGAAACAATTATTCAATCTAACAAACTAGTTTTACCAAATCTAGTTAGGTAGGAGTTAACATTACTGTAAAAAATTTTAACACAGTTTATAGTCTTTTTAAACAAAACAGACCATTGTTTGATGTAGAAGCTGCTTTGGAATTAATTAAAAGTGCTTTGGTAATATTTTTACATTGTGAAGGAGAGTCTGCAATTGAACCTCTCATGATTTTCGTAGATTTAAAAGAATTGACGTCAACAACAGAAATAATAAAAATTGGTCGCGTTTTTGGACTTCGTTGGGCATCCTGTAGCTTACGAGCAGCTACTGATATAGAAGCAGCTTTGGAATTAATTAAAAATGCTTTGGTAATATTTTTACAGTGTGAAGGAGAGTCTGCAATTGAACCTCTCATGATTTTCGTAGATTTAAAAGAATTGACGTCAACAACAGAAATAATAAAAATTGGTCGCGAATTTTGGACTTCGTTGGGCATCCTGTAGCTTACGAGCAGCTACTGATATAGAAGCAGCTTTGGAATTAATTAAAAGCGCTTTGGTAATATTTTTACAGTGTGAAGGAGAGTCTGCAATTGAACCTCTCATGATTTTCGTAGATTTAAAAGAATTGACGTCAACAACAGAAATAATAAAAATTAGTCGCGTTTTTGGACTTCGTTGGGCATCCTGTAGCTTACGAGCAGCTACTTTTTATCCAGTCCAAATCAGATTCAGAAATAGCCAAAAGATTAGCTAATACACATTTTATTGAAGATTTAGCTTTAATGCTACTTAGATATCTTAGGAGAATTGTCAATATTATCCAATGCGCTTACAATCAAGAAAAATTACCATATCTAAAACTGATCAATTAATTAATCATTCAATACATAGAACTGCAGAAGTAAAAAAAGTTCAAAGTGTAATTTCATCAAATGAGTTCAAATACATATCATTTAATTACAATAATAAATTTGTAGCTCTTCCCAGAGAGCAATAAATTATAAAATAGTGTGGCAAAAAAATCTGAAAGCAAGACTTTTATTGGCTAGTCATATAAATATCGATGAGGATAAGAATGAGAACAATGACACTAATAACGATGAAAAAATTTGTGCAGCTGTTCGAGATTTAAAAGAATCCTTTCCACCTGATCATTAGATAAAATTATGTCACCATGGCTAGAAGGTGAAGAGATGGTTGGTGTGAAATTATAAAGTTTGAAGTAGATGTTAATGATTTTCGTGATTTTGTAGACGCAAAGATACAACTGAAAAATGTTCAGTTACCTAATTAAATTTTATAGGTTAAAAAAATAGCAAACACAATTGCTATTAGCAGTAATAAAGCAGCTACTTTTTATGTCCAAATCAGATTCAGAAATAGCCGCTAATACACATTTTATTGAAGATTTTAGGACTTCGTTGCTTAAAAATCAAGGATCAATTAATTAATCATTCAATACAGAAGCTGAGAGAGGTAGCCTTATGAATTTAATTTCATCAAAATTAAGAACCAGCCTTACTATGGAACATATATCCAATCTAATGACAATAAATTTATTGGGGAACCCAATAACGAATTTCTTGGATGAACCAGAATCGCAGGTTAGCAACAGAAACAAGGGTAAGAATAGGGCACAATAATGATGTTTCTGTAAATGAACAAGGCATATGGACTTTACATTAATTATGAAGAGGATTAGGATGCATGAGGATTTGATATTTCCAATCGACAAAAAAAGTTCTTTTCCACGAGAACAACGCAAGGGTCCAGGTTCCATGGCAAAAATCCATGAATTAGGCTCCTTCATCCGCCCTATTCTCAGGATTTAAACCAGAGTGACTATTTCTTGTTTCCAAACCTGAAGAAATGGCTGGGCGAAAAGAGATTTGACTCCAACGATGAAATCAAATCACAAAAAAATACCTATTTTGATGACCTCGACAAATCTTATTTTTTGGAAGGGATAAAATATATGTAAAGTCAATATGTGCACAACAAGACAAACTTTTTTTTGCATTATATGTAAAGACAAACTATTGTCGATCAATATCCCGAGAAATCTTGTGAAGACATCGTTTAAAAAAGACCTAATCCAACTTTATTAAAGCAATTAAAGTAATGGCAATCAAATTCGAAACACCGATAAAACGATCAATCTAAATCTAAGCTGCCGCTGTAAATAAGTAAATTTTTACTACCGTAAGAGAGATGCACATGTCTCAGTTAGCCTCCCGAGTGTGTCTTGGTTGGCGTTTGAGTCGCAGCTTTATGTGACGTCTACGTTTAGCGAGCGGCAACGTTATTGCCTATTCTCGTGAATCATGAATTTACCAACGCGGGACCTCGACGAAACAGAAGATAGGAAGCGAGCGAAAATTGCATTGCACCTAACTTTTACGACCGATTCAAGTTGGCACACATGTAAGCACGACAGAATAGAAGAGATTGACGACTTTTTAGATTAAATCGATTTTGACATTTCTTACGTCAAAATATTTATCGCTAAGTTTACTACGATTAAAAAATTGATTTTTTCGGCTAACCAATTATAGTGTGTTACTTGCTCTCTCCCAAGTACAACAAGAGATTATTTAATCTAGATACCCGGAGTGTTTCGCTCTATTTCTATCTCTCTCGCGCCAGTTCGCATTATGAATTTAATAACGCTCGAATTTCGCAAATGACTGGGGGCTTTTGTGAGACGTGGGTGCTTGCCCTGTGTGAGGAATCTAATAATGGCAGATTTCCGAAATTATAGATGCTTATATATAATACCGGGAGTTTAGAGTGCTTAGCTGTATCAGATATGATTTTCGGAAAGTGGAATATTTTAAGGGAATGGTTAATGGTTCGAGGAGGCAAATTCGGGTGTTGTACGTCCTGCCGGTTAGTAACAATTCTGGGAAAGTTATCGTTCGATCTTTAAAAATATTTAAATCTCAATATAAATAGCGTTTAAGAAGACATCCAGTTATTGGAGGTTAGGAATCTTGGCCCCGACATCGTCTCCAAAATGTCAAGTTTCTACCCTTACCGGATTATTGCACTCATCTTTGGCATTGAGTTCATGAAAGAGCAGCCAGTACAAATCGCTAAAAATGATCCCCTCTAAGTGCGTCTTCAAGGTTACCTGTCAATGTTTAATTATCTATTAAAACTGACACTGACACCCTTACAATGGGGCCCCATCTGATGTAGGTAATAGCAAAAATTATAATTTTAGTGTTACTGGAATTGCAAAAATAAATAAATAAAACCGATTATTTATAAATCGTACTTCTTTTTATTGGCTCAAAGTTGGTCTGTGACATCTGCAACAAACGTAATCATGTACAGTCGTCGCCAGATAAATGTAGTACAACCTTAAATGTCATATATGTCAAAAATTCGAAATTTTATTATTGTAAGACGAGCTTTAGCTTAAGGAGCTTGTCATAAAAATCAAATGTCAATTCATACTGGAACACAAACTTACACCATACAAATTTTAAAAAAAACGATTGTACTTTATCTGGCCTCGACTGTACAAGCATTGTTGGTATTACAGAGTTCTAATCTACTGACAGTTTGTTGTGAATGCTGCGCGACGCATTTGTTTTGTGACAATTATTAGAAAATTTCTGAAAAAACAATTCAACGCCGTTTAAAAGAGGCAGCTCAAAGAAGCTGTTGATGACGTAAGAAGCCTGACATTTCCGAAAAAAAAAACAGGAAACAGAGATTAGAATTTGTGCGAAAATATGTGAAGAAAGGCAGAAATGTCCTAACACCCACCAGTAATCTAATTTAATCTAATCTAATGTGAACAAACCTTTAACATTTTGGGACAATATTATCTGGTCAGATGAGAGCAAGTTTGAAATATTTGGCTTAAAAAAACGCGGAAGGGTGTGGAGACGATCTGGTGAGGAACTCAACAACATATGGTTCAAGCGACTGTTAAGCACGAGGCAGGAGATCTCGTCCGAATTGAAGGAAAAAATGACTGGGGGGATGTCCAATCATGCATCTGCAACGAAATAATAATATAATAATAATAATAATATTTAATGGCTTGCTCAGAGTCCCGATGTTAACCCAATAGAGTAGCTCGTAGGGATGTGACAAATGCGAATTCTTATTTTAGGAATTTGGAGAACGGATAGCATCAGATTCCTCATAATCTGTTGTTGAAAATTTAAACAGTAGGTATATCTAGGAGGCTTGGTACGATCATTCAAGCTAAAGGGGGCCACACAAAATAATATAACCTATAATAATAAAATGGAGCAAGCGATGAGACTTACTCAAGATTTCTTAACCATGAAGGAAATTGCTACTCAACGAAGTATAGACGAAAACTTTAACCAAATCACTCTATGAATTTAAAGAAAATTGAAATTATACGAAAAAATGAAAGACTGGAGATAGAAAGGATGTCCAAATAAAACATAGTACCTTCAGAAAATCCAGACACCAGTCAAAACAATGTCAATACAAAGAAAAGTGTTTTTCGTTCAATGATTTTGATCACATTGCCAAAGACACGAAATGAACAAAATTTTGAAAAGTGCAGAAGAAGAAACTGCAACAATTAAAACCCCCAATTAAGTCTTCTCGTTTAAAATGATCTTTATTAACATCATTTATTTTTTAGATAATTATCCAAGTTAGAATTAGAACTATTTGCTTAGTTCAATATTGTACAACATTACTTAACACTTAGATTATTATTATTATTATTATATTACAGGCATTATCTACATAGTGTCGAACTCGAAGTGCACCGGATTGGCAACACAAAAATCCCTTCTTCGATGAAAAATAGTTCAGTTTTATTTTTATATGTTGGACCCCTGTGATGAACAGGTTTAGGCTAACCTCTCCTAATACTGTCAGTTGTCACTGTCATTATGGCATTTACGGTTGTGTTTTGTTAGTAAGATTTTCATTTTTGACAACTAAACACTATAAGAATGAAGTTATTCAGTCAAAGCAGGCAATATTACAGTCTCACCAAATTAAATCTGGCGTTGCCAACCTCTGGTGCATTTGACCTTGGACACTTTGTATTTATAAGGTACAACAATTTCTCTTCAAAGATCGCCATTCCTTTCTCTCTTACGGCTGTAATATTGATCTTAAAAATAAAATAAATACAAACATAAGTACCAAAAATTTTGGATTATGATAATAATAATAATAAACCTCTCTTAAGCCAAAAAATGAATGAATTACTATTTTATAATTAGAATTGTAGGGATTAACTGACAAAGAAAAATTGAATAATTGCAATTTGAACTACAAAATCATGATTGATTGTTTTGGCCAAAGAACACAATTTTTTTTAAGGAACCAAATCATAGTTGTGTACCAGAAAGAGTACAGGAACTTCATGAAAATGAAATGAAACCAAAAGAGCTTTAAAAACAACCAACATATAGAGATTAGTACAAACTTATTCTGAAATGAAATATGCAATTCATGGAAAAACTCTGGCTCTGTAATGTGTGTGCAATATATATAAATAAAAAGATTTCCCAAGAGATAAATAATATGCATGGAAAACTTAATGAGTGCATTCAAACAATAACTGAACAAACTATAGTTAGTTAAAGATAATGCAAACAAAGTAGCAACAAACTTCACATTATAGTGAAATATTAAAAAATAATAGAGATGCTATAGTGATAAAGCCAAAGAAGGATGGTCAAAAATCACAGGAGACAGAGAAAGATATAATAAAAAACTGTAGGAAAAGGTAGAGTGGTAATTAACTGCAGCGATAATAATTCCAAAGAGAAAATGTAAAAAAAAAACTATTGGTAGGTAATAAATATGAAATAATTGATCCAAAACTAAAACACCCAAAAATTATATTGTTACAGGGGTCGAGAGGGTGGTGGGGGAGGGTTGATGAAAGTAATGAAAAGATATTAGAAGCGATTATAACTCAAAATAAATTAATCAATATTGATGAAAATATTCGAATCAAAATTAAAGTTGAACGAAAATACTTAGACAAGAAAAAGAAAAATACTTGCAAATAAATTTAATTAAATTAAATGTAATAATATTAGCTATTGCCACAAAGTTTAAAATATTGTAGTGACTTAAAAACTTTAAGAGAAATCTGCCAGAATTTTGAGAGAAAACCTCATTCAAAGAGCCCGAAAATGCAAAATCAAATCAAAAGAAATAAATCCATTTAGAACACAATTAGAGTAATAAGATGACGCAATAATGACAAAATGGCAGCCATAAATTCCAGCAAGAAGATGACCAAAATCGAGAAGGAAGAACGAGAGATATGATCAAGAAAGAAATAATAAAGGAAGCAATAAGAGGAAAGAAATTGGCACAGAATTTAAACCCCTTTGGACCTTTCACATCTACATGACTATTAATAACAGTTGGAGCAACAATTTTTATATCAGATTTGAAGTTGAAGCATAAGACCACCAATTTGACAGTTAATTTGACAGAACTGTCAAAGTCATCACTATGTATTAGCACATTTTCACCGTAATTCTATTATCAACATCCTAGACGTAATAATCGAGCAAAAAAATTACTCACCTCTTTTAGAAGCAGCCAGCACATTTCCCAGGAGCACTGCAAGGCCAAGGGCCAGCACTTCATAATAAATCCACAGCATTTTTTACCTAAAAACCGCATGTTTTCTCACAGCCATATCAGTCAATTCGTATTAAATTAACAGAACGGGTAATATTATTACGTTTAGAGCGTTATGCGGAATAACTTTAAACGGGGGAGGTATTGATGTCTCTCTCTCTCTCGTCGTTTTAATATTTTATCATCTTATTTTAACGGATTTATTTAAATCTTCGTTTAATTCGATCTCAAAACGTTAATATTATAACTATTACGGTTATTATTATTATTATTATTATTATTATTATTAGGGCTCTTCGTTTCATGTATACATATATACCTGTTCTCACGCGGTTTCTTCCCCTTTTTTTCCCCCGATCTCGTTTTTTTGTTTTTGCCTCCCAAATTGTCGCCGTTTCTCGCCGGGTATCCGCGGACGTCTCAACAATCCCTGTTAAATGGCGAAAACGATGCTGGTAGTGGGCCGAACAGTAATGTCCGAACACATAATAATAATAACAGTACGGCACCCTGCACCCTGCGAGATGTGGAGTACTGCAAGCGTCATCGCATTTTGTGCTCACCCGCCAGGCATCCCCGGCACTCGGGATCGGATTCGGCGCGTAGACGACGATCGGCCCTACCCTTCAGCAAGGGTGGATGTGTGCGTGCTCCGAGCAGAAATGGCAGGCATCGGCGGCAGCCTCAACGGCAGGAGCAGGGCAGGCGTGTTGCAGGAATATCGTGTCGTACACACGATCGAGAGGATGCTTTCCGCGAGCTAGTGCGCCACACAGGCAAGAGTAGCGGAGGGAGAACGTTGCTTACACACCCAGGCTGTATCTATGTAGATATCTGCCGTAGGATACAAGTTGGTTCGTTGATCGTCATGGTTACCGTATGAAACAACTGGATCTTTTTTTGATTGTAATATGAAAATGAGAAATGTCTATACAGTTGGCATCATTGTCGGAATAAATAGCTGCACATTCTGAATTATTTGTCTAGAGATCTGATTTTTGAAGTAAAACTGAAGTCTGCCTTGTCTGGGACATCTGCTCCTTGATTTTCAACGCAAACAGCTTGCCCCAGCCAATATTTTACTCCCTCATAAACAATTTACAACCAATTTGTTCTCATTTGGTAGATAACCATCAAAATTTGGTAAATTTTTTTCTTTGTTTCCAATGACATTTGAAGAGAGATCCGTGTCAAAAATTTAAAGATAGAAATTTGATTCATCGGATACAGTTGATCAGCAAGTTTGGTCACATTTAACCACCCCCTAAATTTTCAAAATTTCCAAAGAAAAAAAGTTCTAAGTTGAGTATGTTTGACCATCAAATGATTTTTTCTGAAACCTCAAAAACAGTTTCAAAGAATGACAAAAACAGCAACTTCATACCTATGCCACTTACAAATTACATACAAAGAGGAAGTTTTGGGATCTTGAGAGGTAGTCAATCGCTCAAAATTGTACAACTTGATATTTTATATCTCCAGGCCACAAAAAATTGAAAATCATCGTTTGGCCACCTACCAGTAAATTTTTATCCGATCTTGAACTCATATGTCAACATTTTCAAAGTTCATAGCACTTTTCAGAAACTTTGAGAGGTAGCCAAACGCTGAAAATGGTGCAACTTATTGGCTCATGTCTCTACACCATAGTAAATCAGAAATTATCATTTGACAACCTACCAGTTAGTTCTTATCCAACCTTGAAGTAATATATTCAAGTTTTCAAAGTTCTTAGCACTTTTCAGAAGCTTTGAGAGGTGGCCAAACGCTGAAAATCATAGAACTCGTTATCTCATCTCTAGATCATATAAAATCAAAAATCATCATTTGACCACCTACCAGTTAATTTTTATCCGACCTTGAAGTAATATATTGGAGTTTTCAAAGTTCATCGACCTTTTCAGGAAATTTGAAAGGTGGTCAAACGCTGAAAATCATAGAACTTATTATCTCATGTCTTTAGCTCACAAAAAATTGAAAATCATCATTTGACCACCTACCAATTAATTTTTATCTGACCTTGAAGTCATATATCAACATTTTCAAAGTTCTAAGCACATTTCAGAAGCTTTCAGAGGTGGCCAACCACTGAAAATCATAGAACTCGTTTGTTTCATGTCTCTAGACCATAGAGAATTAAAAATCACAATTCGACCACCTACCAGTTAATTTTTATCCGATCTTGAAGTAATATATCAACAGTTTTCAAAGTTCATCGACCTTTTCAGGAGCTTTGAGAGGTGGCCAAACGCTGAAAATGGTGCAACTTATTGCCTCATGGATCTCTAGACCACAGGAAATCAAAAATCATCATTTGGCCTCCTACCAATTAATTTTTATTCGACGTTGAAGCCCTATATTGAAGTTTTCAAAATTCATCGCACTTTTCAGGAGCTTGCGAGGTGGCCAGATGCTGAGAATGGTAGAACTTATTGTCTCATGGCTCTAGACCATAAAAAAAACAATAATTATCGATTAAGCACCTACCACTTAATTCTTATCCGACCTTGAAGTCACATGTCAACATTTTCAATATTCATATCACTTTTCAGAAGCTTTGAGAGGTGGCCAAACGCTGAAAATGGTGCAACTTATTGTCTTATGTCTTGAAATCAGAGGAAATCAAAAATTATCATTTGACCACCTACCAGTTGATTGTTATCCGACCGTGAAGTGATATGTCAACATTTTCAAAGTTCTTAGCTCTTTTTAGAAGCTTTAAGAAGTGGTCAAACGCTGAAAATCATAGAACTTGTTAATTAGATCAAAAAATTGAAAATCATCGTTTGACCACCCACCAATTAATTTTATCCGACCTTGGAGTCATATGTCAACATTTTCAAAGTTCATATCACTTTTCAGAAGCTTTGAGAGGTGGCCAAACGCCGAAAATAGTGAAACTTATTGTCTCATAGATCTCTAGACCCCAGTAAATTAAAAATCATCATTTATCCTCCTACCAATTAAATTCGAAAACTATATTGGAGTTTTCATAATTCATCGCACTTTTCAGGAGCTTTGAGAGGTCAATGAAAATTGGAACTTATTGTCTCATCTTGAAGTAAAAAAAAACAATAATTATCGATTGAGCACCTACCACTTAATTCTTATCCGACCTTGAAGTCACATGTCAACATTTTCAATATTCATATCAGTTTTCAGGAGCTTTGAGAAATGGATAAACGCTGAAAATGGTGCATCTTATTGTCTCATAGATCTCTAGACCACAAGAAATCAAAACTTATCATTTTACCGACTTCAAGTCAATTTTTATCCGCTCTTGAATCCATATGTCAACATTTTCAAAGTTGATATCATTTTTCAAAAGCTTTAAGAGGTGGCCAGATGCTAAAAATGGTGCAACTTATTGTCTCCTATCTGTAGACCATAGAAAATCAAAAATTATCATTTGACCAACTACCAGTTAATTATTATACGACTTGAAGTCATATGTTAACATTTTCAAAGTTCATAGCACTTTTCAGAAGCTTTGAGAGGTAGTCAAACGCTCAAAATTGTAAAACTTGTTATTTTATATCTCTAGATCACAAAAAATCATCGTTTGGCCACCTACCAATTAATTTTTATTCGATCTTACAATCATATACAAGAGCTCCTAAAGTTCATCGCACTTTTCACAAACTTTGATAGGTGGCCAAACGTCGAAAATGGTGCAACTTATTGTTTCATGTTTCTAGACCATAGAAAATCAAAAATTATCATTTGACTACCTACCAAAACCAACTCTGAAGTCATATGTCAGCATTTCCAAACTTGATAGCACTTTTCAGAAGCTTTGAGAGGTGCTGAAACGCTGAAAATTATAGAATTTGTTATCTCATGTCTTTTGACCATAAAAATTCAGAAAAAATCATTTGACCACCTACCAGTTAATTTTTATTCGACTCTTGAAGTCATAGCGTTGCCAAAGTTTGAAGAATTTTCAAAGTTCAATCGCTGAAAATGTTTTTCAGGTCATGCTTTTCAAAACAAGAAAATTGTCATTTGAACTCACTGATCAAAACGGTCATATATTACAAGTTCATCGCACTTTTCAGGAGCTTTGGGAGGTGATTAAATACTGAAAATGGTAAAACTTGTTCTCTAGATCTCAATCACCAAAAAATGAAAATCATCGTTTGATCACCTACCGGTTAATTTTTATTCGGACCTTGAAGTGCATATAACAGTGTTGCCAAAGTTTGGAGATTTTTAAAGGTGGTCAATCACTGAAAATGTTAGAATTTCTTGTGTCATGTCTCTAAATTCCAAAACAATCGAAAATTGTCATTTCATAACCCAAAGATCAATTTTTATTTGACCTTGAAGTCATATATCATTGTTTTCAAAATTCATAGCACTTTTAGAAGGAGTCAAACGATGAAAATAATAAAACTTGTTATCTCATTGATCTCGAAAAATGAAAATCATCATTTGACCACCCACTGGTTAAATTTTATTCGACTTTAAAGCCATTAATCAGAGTTTCCAAAGTTGATTGCACATTTAGCTAAGTAGGGGAGCTGGTGAAATGCTGAAAATGTTAGAAGATGTTGCCTCATATCTTTAGACCACAAAAAGTTGTAAATCATCGTTTGACCATCTACCATTTAATTTCTAGTTGACCTTGAAGTCCATGTAACAGAGTTTCCGAAATTGATTACACTTTTAACCAACTTTTGCAGAGCTGGTCAAACTAAACAAGTACAGCAGCTAAACAAGAACATTTTCAGAATTGAATTATCTTTTAAAGTCTGTGGAAAACGTAATAAATTTTGGAAACCCAGTTAAAGCCAAAGAAAAATTAACCGGTGAATGTTCAAACAATGATTTTTCGATTTTTAATAATTTGGGAGCCTGAAACAGGAAGTAGTACCATTTTCAGCGTTTGACCACCTCTGAAAGTTTATGAAAAATGTGATAAGACTTGAAACTCTAATATCCGTAACTTCAAGGTCAGAAAATTAACCGGTGGTTGGTCTCAAACGATAAGTCTCGACTGTTTGAGGAGTTTAGAAACATGAGAGAACAAATTGTGCAATTTTCAAAGTTTGACCGCCTCGATTGATTATTATTATATTGTACTGCAGCCACGAAAAAATAATTCCACCTTGCTGTTAATACCTTGCACGTGCCTGTATATATGCATACGTACTACACTAACAAAAGCGGTCAAAAAAAAAAGAGACGAAAGAAACGAGCTAATATCGAAAAAGTAGTCTCGGCGGTCTCAGCACGCTTTCCCGAAGTCCTCGCGAGAATGAGCGTAGCACAATACCCAGCAAATGACGAAGAAGGAAACAAGGCCCGGGCTAACGGTCCAGAGAAAGCTAGAACCGGGGCAAAGTCGGTACACTCTCGAGGTGTAACAATTTACGATTACCCATTCCCGTGATACAGGAACGTTACCGGTAACAGTCCACGATTGGAAAAAAATTCTCCGTTTAGCTTCTCTCTCTCTCTCTCTCTCCATCCGATAGTATATGCGATTTGCGTTTCGTGTTTTTGAAAAGAAAGGGAAGAAAAAAAGGAATATAAAATAACGTCTGCGTCGTTATTGTAGTGTGGTAGTACAGACGAAAATTTTTTCAGTCGAAAAAACGTTTCGTTTTTTTTTTTTTTTTCTTTTTAATAAGGGTCGAAATACCCCGGCGATTTCGAAAGTCTGGTTTGTTCCATAACATGGGGAAAAGGGGGGGTCTAAATTATATTTTTTTGTTCGGAATAAAACCGAAGTTGAAACGATTAAATAAGTGTGACAAGGATTGGAAAATATTATTTCAAAAATCCATTATTTTTTCCAATAAATGGTTATTTCACGTTGTGTAAGTCCAATCGGGTTCCACTAGATGGCGTTAGAAAGATGAGATTTCGTACTAAAAAAAAACTTTTGTACCAGTTTTGTGATTATAGTTGACTCAGTTTTCTTTGGGCGCGCGTTCAGAGTGGAAGCCCAATATCAAATATGCGGATTTGATATTGGACACTAAACTGACATTCAGGTAGCTTGCTATGAAGTTTTTGCGCGCGGTCCTACGACCTGACTGAGCATGCTATGGCGTTGATCAGAGGAATTTTGTAGAGGTTATTGTGGTCGGAAAATCCGCTCATCCAGCATCCAGCACGTCCTTTAAGCTGACGTTTAGAATCAGGTCCAGAACAAGCCTTCCACATGTCGACCACAACTTCAATCCAGAAAGGGAGGAACTATTTATCAGAACTATGACCTTTAGGACGTATCTACGCTCCTGTTCATTAAAATGTTTATTGATCTGGAAAAAAAATCAGGAATAAAAAATGAGGGTTTCAACGTCAAAAACGACTTTCTCTTTATAGACGCTGGTCATCGATTCATTCCATCCGAATGCTTTATAGGAAGGTTAATAGCTCGTTCAGAAGCCGTATGTCTACCCGTGTATATGAATTAACTTGGCGTGATAATACTACCTATTAGGATAACTATCAGGCCGTAGATTACACGATTTTCCACTTGTATAGATGGGTTTTCGTTTTCATCATCATATCATGATATCGACTTGTATACGGTGACGGTAATTTTTGTGTTTAATAATTAAATAATTGTATAAACCATCGGTACTCAACCTGGGAAGGGGGCTGGGGGGAGGGGCGTGGAAGAATTCCAGGGAAGGCATCAACAAATTACAAATTTAAAAAAAAACGCGGTTTGTTCTTACAGTGCCCCCTAGGACGTTTTGGACGGCGGGGGGTTAGTAAACAACAGTTGCATCGACGTGAGCAGATTTAGAATTCTTCATTAGTACTAATTCGTTGGACAGGCACAACTTCTGCAACTCTTGTTTCCAGAGGACAGCTAATTCATCTGATAAAGCACCAAGTGGCAAAGTGACGAAATTATCACTGGCTCCCAAGTGGTCACCACTCATCAATAGGCGATTCATCTTCGACACTATCGAGTAATTTTGGTCTGCAACGCTGTCAAAATCGCCACCAACGGTAGTCATTTACCTCAGTGCGTAATTTGTCATGCAGTTCTGAGCAATGATGAATGCGTTATCTGGACGTTTGGAACGTCATTTGACTACAAATCATTTGCCCTGAAGGATAAACCTATTGATTTTTGTTAATAATAAAAATTGCCTTAGGAGAATGAAACTTGATTCCAGTGGAAGGTTTGGAATGGAAAATGAAAAGTCTCGTTGAGGCTTCTTCAAAATTGCCTTGTTGATAGCTGAAGACTTAATCCCAACACAAACTCACTCAATAAAACCTTGCTTGATTACTGCTTGTAGTACTGTGCTTTGTACGTGTTTTCGTAATTTCGGGCAGTTTGATTATGATGTGTTTATTGTTCATTTGATGAAGACAGCTACAATAAAGTTGCCAAAATTTCTTTATCAAACGATACAGTCAAACGTAAAATTGATGATGTAGCATATTGACTGGAAAAATCAACTGGTGCAAAAGCTAAAGAACTCCCCATTATTTGCATTGCAGTGGGATGAAACAACAGACATTTCAAAACAAGCACAGTTCTTGTTTTACTGTAGATATATAAATGAGAAGAAATTCCTTGAAGAAATACTGTTTTCAAAAAATCTTGAAACAACAACTACAGCAGTCGATATATTTTCTGCTCTTCAAGCATGTTTAGAATCTAATGACCTTCTCTGGGTAAGAGTGATTGAAATATGTACTGATGGAGCTCAAGCAATGACAGGTTGCCGATCAGGATTTATTGAATTGGCTAAGAAAAAGAACTCTAAAATAATTGGATCCTATTGTATCATCCACAAACAAGCTTTGGCTTGAGAGAGTCTCCATGAATCACTTAACACTGCTTTGAACTTAGCAGTTAAAGTCCAATGCTTTGAACACCAGACTTTCTCGAGTGTTGTGTCAAGAACTGAACAGTGATCAAGAAACACTTATCTTTCACACCGAAGTTCGTTTAACTTGAAATCAAAAGTTGAAATCTTTTTTACGAGTTCAATTGAAGAACTGTACAAGAAATTTACAGATGACAAATTTATCTTTTAATATGGCATATTTGTCAGTTTTTTTCGAAAGGTACAATAAATCTTCTGAACCTAAATTTTCGATTTCAGGAAAGTATTTTGAAGAATTATGATTCAATTAAGAGTTTTGCCGTGAGAAGATGGCTCTTTGGCAACGCCGCCTGCAGAATTCGGAGCCGAACTTTTCTTCCTTTCCAAAATCACGTCAAATCCAATGCTTCGCACACCAGACTTTCTCGAGTGTTGTGTCAAGAACTGAACAGTAATCAAGAAACACTTCTCTTTCACACCGAAGTTCGTTTAACTTGAAATCAAAAGTTGAAATCTTTTTTACGAGTTCAATTGAAGAACGGTACAAGAAATTTACAGATGACAAATTTATCTTTTACCTGGCATATTTGTCAGATTTTTTCGAAACAATAAATCTTCTGAACCTAAAGCTACGAGGTCAGGAAAGTATTTTGAAGAATTATGATTCAATTAAGAGTTTTGCTGAGAAGATGGCTCTTTGGCAACGCCGCCTGCAGAATTCGGAGCCGAACTCTTCTTCCTTTCCAAAATCACGTCAAATCCAATGCTTCGCACACCAGACTTTCTCGAGTGTTGTGTCAAGAACTGAACAGTAATCAAGAAACACTTCTCTTTCACACCGAAGTTCATTCAACTTGAAATCAGAAGTTGAAATCTTTTTGACGAGTTCAATTGAAGAACTGTACAAGAAATTTACAGATGACAAATTTATCTTTTACCTGGCATATTTGTCATGTTTTTTCGAAACAATAAATCTTCTGAATCTAAAGCTACAAGTTCAGAAAAGTATTTCGAAGAACTATGATTCAAGTAAGAGTTTTGCTGAGAAGATGGCTCTTTGGCAACGCCGCCTGCAGAATTCGGAGCCGAACTCTTCTTCCTTTCCAAAATCACGTCAAATCCAATGCTTTGAACACCAGACTTTCTCGAGTGTTGTGTCAAGAACTGAACAGTGATCAAGAAACACTTCTCTTTCACACCGAAGTTCATTCAACTTGAAATCGGAAGTTGAAATCTTTTTGACGAGTTCAATTGAAGAACTGTACAAGAAATTTACAGATGACAAATTTATCTTTTACCTGGCATATTTGTCAGATTTTTTCGAAACAATAAATCGTCTGAACCTAAAGCTACAAGTTCAGAAAAGTATTTTGAAGAACCATCATTTAATTAAGAGTTTTGCTGAGAAGATGGCTCTTTGGCAACGCCGCCTGCAGAATTCGGAGCCGAACTCTTCTTCCTTTCCAAAATCACGTCAAATCCAATGCTTCGAACACCAGACTTTTTCGAGTGTTGTGTCAAGAACTGAACAGTGATCAAGAAACACTTCTCTTTCACACCGAAGTTCATTCAACTTGAAATCAGAAGTTGAAATCTTTTTGATGAGTTCAATTGAAGAACTGTACAAGAAATTTACAGATGACAAATTTATCTTTTACCTGGCATATTTATCAGATTTTTTCGAAACAATAAATCTTCTGAACCTAAAGCTACGAGGTCAGAAAAGTATTTTGAAGAACTATGATTCAAGTAAGAGTTTTGCTGAGAAGATGGCTCTTTGGCAACGCCGCCTGCAGAATTCGGAGCCGAACTCTTCTTCCTTTCCAAAATCACGTCAAATCCAATGCTTTGAACACCAGACTTTCTCGAGTGTTGTGTCAAGAACTGAACAGTGACCAAGAAACACTTCTCTTTCACACCGAAGTTCATTCAACTTCAAATCAAAAGTTGAAATCTTTTTGACGAGTTCAATTGAAGAACTGTACAAGAAATTTACAGATGACAAATTTATCTTTTACCTGGCATATTTGTCAGACTTTTTCGAAACAATAAATCTTCTGAACCTAAAGCTACAAGGCCAGAAAAGTATTTTGAAGAACTATGAATCAAGTAAGAGTTTTGCTAAGAAGATGGCTCTTTGGCAACGCCGCCTGCAGAATTCGGAGCCGAACTCTTCTTCCTTTCCAAAATCACGTCAAATCCAATACTTTGAACACCAGACTTTCTCGAGTGTTGTGTCGAGAACTGAACAGTGATCAAGAAACACTTCTCTTTCACACCGAAGTTCATTCAACTTCAAATCAGAAGTTGAAATCTTTTTGACGAGTTCAATTGAAGAACTGTACAAGAAATTTACAGATGACAAATTTATCATTTACCTAGCATATTTGTCAGACTTTTTCGAAACAATAAATCTTCTGAATCTAAAGCTACAAGTTCAGAAAAGTATTTCGAAGAACTATGAATCAAGTAAGAGTTTTGCTGAGAAGATGGCTCTTTGGCAACGCCGCCTGCAGAATTCGGAGCCGAACTTTTCTTCCTTTCCAAAATTAAACAACCTTCTCGATGATACACAAAGTTTTCAGAAGACCTAGTAAATGAAATGAAGGACCTAATATTTGAGCATTTGTTGTCTCTGAAGAACAAAATCGGACTAGATATAAGCTCGAAAAACTTCCTGACCACATTCAAAAACAAAAAATTGACTTGCAATGAGATTCCACAGCTAAAGTGGATTTCCCAAAGATGGATCTCGAAGATTTCCGGCTACTATATCTTCCTATTTACCCAGAAGTAGCAAAACGGAGGCAACCAAGTTGCTTGTACAATTTTCATCAACTTATCTATGCGAGTCAGGATTTTCAGCCCTGCCTAATATAAAATCTAAATATCGAGCCAGACTAGATGTGGAAAGTGAGTTGCGGTATTCGTTGTCAAAATTGCAACCAAACATACGAAGAATATTTAACGAGAAACAGTGCCAGCCCTCACACTAGTACTACAAAGGTATCGAACATTTTTCTGGTTACATTGTTGATATTTTGTTGTGATTTTTTCGATGATTTGTGTAATTCATTTTAGTCAAGTCAGTCATTTTAAGAGTAGTAGTAGGCGTAGTCTAAAATTAAACCCATTTCTTATATGTAAATATATAACCGTAAATGTCACCGGGATAATATTTTATGACGTTTCGTTCTGTTTTAACATTTCGGCGGAAATAAAATGGAACATCTGTACGTGTGTTCCGGAATCAAAGCTCGCACACAGCCGGGTCGTCGGCGGTGATAAGTTTTAAATTATACGAAACATATATTCCGAAGGGGGTTCCCTCGCATGATTAAGGTTTGTAACACGTTATTGTAAAATGGGTCTAGTCTTCTCTATACGACGAAATAAAATTGTACTTCGCTTGATATGTACGCCTCCGACATATGGGGCACCTGAATATTGCAAAAGGTGTTCGTGGTAGGTCGCGTTTTGGCGACATTCCAGCGTTGTTACGGGGAGAAGATATTCGGGCGATGTACACGCTATGAAAATGAGCAATCATAAATAATATTATCGAGCAGATCGATATGTCGTATATCGGATTCATCACACCATATTCTGCATTTAATACAAACAATCCCTTTGCTTCTTTTTTCCTCTCTGTTAATCAGCATAAACCGCAGTGACCTTGAAAGTCAATTGACAGGTCCATTTTTCGAAATGATGGTTGGGGATCTTACAATGTCATCCATATTTGCAAACAAAAAATTACACTGGCCTACAACCATTTTGGTGCTGGTGATTTTAGACTTGATTGTAAGTAGATTACATGACGATACCAAAAATCTCTCTCCGTTTTTTTTCTGTCAGACAATTCACGAAAAAAAAAATATTTTATTGACATTAAACATCAAGAAATGGTCACCACATCTGGACGTACTAGCCATAATGAAATAGTAACAGAAACTTTATCGATGTTATTGTAATAATGACTATTTACGAACAAGACCATAACAAGACCGACAACAATTCAAAATGAGGGTAGTAGGTAAACTAGAGCTGATGGAGTTGAAATCACATTAAATTAAGAACAAACCTTTTGAAGAATGAAGGCTACCTGTCAAGTACATTGTGTCAGTTTAATATTGTCATATTATTATTGAACGCAATCTATAATTATTACGATGTTTATTCTAGACTTTAAAGTTAGCTTTCCACGATCCATTACACAATTGATTTACAATTTAATTTATTGATGACCATCCGACATCAACCGGTGACTTTTGTTTTTTAGCAACCTAAAATCTGTTTAAATTTGTTTTATTTATGAATTTGGAGGTTACGTTTAACTTGTTGTTATCTATTATTATTATTATTATAGCTATAGTAGAAATAGCTATTACAAAGAAAGCGAAAACACGTTGACGACAATATCTGCATATTTATTGCAATATACTAAATCGAAATTGGTGGGTGAGGCCTTGGTTGCAACGAGGACGGCAAATACGACTTTAACACTCAAAACATTTAGACATTGCGAAAGTTGATAGTAAATTAGAACTTGAAATGTAACCATAACTCGCTAGAAAATTGACGAAAAATTAGAGCAGGTTCTAATTCGTCAATTTATTTATGATTTCATTTGAGTAGAAAAATTTACAATTTTAGCATTTATTACACATTCCAATATATTCAAGGTCATAAACTTGATGAATTTATTTGACTGTGTAATAATAACTGCGCATAATATTCTTGTTAAACACTTGCCTACGATAGAAATATTAACAATTTGAAATCGCTGGAGAGACATCAAGATTCAATTCATTTTAAAACTCACCTGATAACCGCAAATTTACCGCGAATAATGAATTTTACCGAAAGAACGTTCATCTAGGTACCTGCCGTGATTTAATCCGACTTAAATTTATTTACACTTTCCGCACTTTTGTTAAGTAGTTTATTTTGCACTCATAATTATCGAAGAACAACCGTTAACAACACAACGAGAACCCGTAAATAACTAAACATATAAACAACCACCATTTATAAACAAATATCATTCCAATCAGTGCTGCAAACATGAATTTCCTTATGTCACTAGTCCATGATAGGAAACGTCATTAAAAACTAGATATTTATCTAGGAAATAGATGTCATTATAGACAAAATTGTGTGAAAAACTCTAAATACAACTGTGATATAAACAATATCTAAATATTCTTGACAATTCATAGCAAAAATGGAATATTGCATAATGCAATTTTGACCTGTATTCAGCCAATAAGAAATAAATGTCGTTTGGGTCCGTTCAGAATTTTATCTTTTTGTTTTTTAAATAAATTACAAGTAATATGTAAATAAGAATCCTAAATAAAACATGAATGATAAATATTGGTAAATAATTTTACGGGAATCTTCCTAAAATTATTTTCTGTCAAGATTTATGGCGGGAAATTCAAATCGGAACTGGAGATTCTGGAGTTTAACTGTTTATTAGATAGATAGATAGATAGATAGATAGATTTATTTGCAAGTTGTTGCATTGTCACATCACATCCATGTATAAACAAAATAAAGTACACAACAGTTTAAAAAAAGTGTAAAAATAAAACATTTGTAGCTGTGACTAGTTATCAAGTATATCCAAAAAAAAACCAAATATGGAAATGACTAGAACTTATATGTTAAATAGTCTTCTACACTGTAGAACGTTTGCTGCATCAGAAACTCCTTGACCGCTCGGTGAAAGCTTCGTTTGGACATGCCCTTCGTCTCGGCGGGAAGTTGATTATAAAGTTTTATTGCAAGGTGGTTTGTAGTGAGCTGACTCTTGCTTATTCGGTGATACGGAATCGTGTATAAGTTTTGGGATCTGGTGGAATAAGTGTGGAGACTTCCATTTTGGATAAATTTTTGCGGGGATTCGTGGACATATTTGAGACAGGCTAGGACAAATAAGGAAGGTAAGGTAAGTATTTGATGTTCTGGGTATAGATTTCTGCAAGTTGTTCGTTTTGGTACCCCTGCTAATGCTCGAACAGCTTCCTTCTGTAGCCTGAAGATAGTTTCCATCGCTGATGATGCACCCCACAACAAGATACCATATGTGGCTCTGCTCTCGAACATGGCGAAGTAGGCAGACCTAGAAGCCTCATATGTTGCCGTTTGCTGTAGTCTCCTAATTGAAAAAATTGCCGAAGCTAATGTTCCTCTCAAATTGTCGACGTGCCTACTCCAGTTCAATGATGAGGTAAGAACTAATCCCAAGAACTTGACTTCCTGTTCTTCATTTTTGGTTGTCGTTGTTGATATCCGTAATTTTTTAGTTTTTAAGTCATTTAATTTTAATCTATTACCACCAAACCACTCCCCGGCCTCAAGTAGGGCAGTTTCAATACTTTCTTCATTGTTTGCTCCTCTAACTAGGATTGACGTGTCATCAGCAAACTGAGTCACTTTTCCACTCCTAACGCCGAGTGATAGATCGTTGACATATATTAAGAAAAGAAGAGGACCCAGAATCGACCCCTGCGGCACTCCACACGTAACAGCAGCAGCTCGAGACCGGACTCCGTTCCATTCCACAATCTGTACTCTATCATGAAGATACGACTGAATTAACGTACTTGCCAAACCACGGACACCATATGTCTCCAGTTTTTTTATCATAATAGCATGGTCCATGCTGTCGAAAGCCTTACTTAGGTCACAGCAACCAAGCATCACTTCGTCACCAGCATCAAACGCATCAGCTATATATTCCAGCACCACTGTGATCGCTGTAACTGTTGACCTATTCCTACGGTACCCATGTTGCGCATTTTGTAGTAGTCCGCTCTGTTCCAGGAACGTCATCAATCTGGTCTTAATTATGGTTTCAAAGACTTTTGATATTACTGGTAAAATGGAGATGGGTCTATAATTTTCAACGTCGTCTCTATTTTTCCCTTTGCATATTGGTATTACCTTGGCAACCTTCAAACATTTTGGAAATACGCCATTGCTTATACAGTCGTTAAAAAGGTTAGTCAGTGGATCCGATATGTGATCTATAGTTTTTTTCAACATTTCGGTATTTAATGAATATATATCCAACGTTCTTTTGTTTTTCAATGATTGCACTATACCTTTAACTTCATCTTCTGTTGTAGGATGTAAGTATATACAATGTTTATGTGCAGTTAGACTATTCGCAAGGAGTAGTTCTGCCATCAAATGTGGACCTCTGATGGTTTGTGCGGCAATATTACCAACAGATACAAAGTAAGTATTAAAATTATCCGCTGTTATTTTAGTGTTTGCCATTTCTTTCTTTTTGCTACTCTGTGTTTCGTTTGATATAACACTCCAAATTGCTTTATTTTTATTATCTGACTTCATGATGTATTCTGTATTTTTGTTTCGTTTTGTTTCAACTATTTTTGCTTTGTATTCCTTCTTTAGATCTTCATACAATTTTTTGGTTTCATTATCCCCCGTAACATCATATATAGTTGCGATGCTATCTAACATATTTTTCATAGCCTTTAGCTCCATGTTTTGTGGAATATTTCGTTTATTTTTGTCTATTCCATGTACCTCTACTTCCGGAAAGGCCTCATTATACGTATCAACAAGAACATTGTAGAAGTATTCGAAAGCGAGCTGTACATCAGCAACCAGAACGAACGACTGCCAGTCAAATTTCGACATCTTTTGAATGAACGTGTAAGTATTATTTTCGTTTATTATTCTAATCTTTCTCTTTGTTGCTCTATTTTCTGTTTCAGGTCTATGGTTTTTGCATATAACCAGCTCCTGGCACAAGTGATCGGATAGGTGTATATTTTTTGTCTGAGTTTGAACTATCAGATCTTTTCGAGATAGAAAAAATTATCAATGCATGTTGCTGTGTCTCTAGTGATCCTAGAAGGTTCATCAAATATTTTGTACATACCAAACGATTCAAATAAAGTGACCAATTCGAGTGATTGGTTTGTCATTTCCAGTAGATTAACGTTAAAATCACCTGCCAGTGTCAACACAGCATCTGGGTACAAAGTGAAAATTTCATTTATGGCGTCACTTAAATGTCCTATGAATTGCGCAAAATTGCCTAAAGGTGACCTATATACTGCTATTAGTATCATATTTTCATCTTTAAAGTGAATACCAACAACTTCTATATCTAGCTCCACGCAATAATTGTCCAGAAAGCCTAGCCTTTCGGTTGAATAACTGGATTTCTTGAGTATTAGAACACCACCATGTATATGTCTTTGCCTACAGAAATCTGTAGCAACAGTATAACCCTTAAACTTTATCTGATCAACTTTTGCCTTTGATAGCCAATGTTCTGTTACCAGCATAAAATCGGGCTGGACGTCGTTTAAGTAGAATTCTACTGCGTCAATTTTATTTGATAAAGACTGTATATTTATATTATCAATAACTGTGTTTGCTTTCATTTGTTTATTTTTCAGTAAAGTTGGCGGTTTTTCGAAAAAAAATATATTTCTTAACGAGTATATTTTCTGGCCAAAACTGTGGGTCATAGAGCTGATCTTTTAAAGAAATATCGGCTCCTATTCTAAAAGATACGTTCGTACCCTTTGATGGTAGTGCAAAAACTTCAAATTGTTTTCCTGGACATTTCTTTTCCAAATATTTTTTTACGTGTAATTCTGCTGTACCTGTCTTACATCTTCCGATATATAGCCATAATTTACGTTCTCTTCCCGTAAATTCATCGGAACTCGATGCGTTAGATCCATATATATATTTTGTAAACTTCTCGTTTTCCTTTTTTCCTTTTGTCAACATATTTTTATGTGTTTCATTTTCTATTTTCTCATAATTTTCAATTTTTTCCTGTACGATATTGCCATTTGATGCATTCCCATCGGTTCTGGATATTATTTTTTTTTCTTTCGGTAGTTTTTTGCTTTCTTTTGCAAACGTGTCTGTTTCAGCTAGTTTTTTATTCAGATTTTTTACTTCGTCTTTTAATGTTTGTATCTCCTTTAGGAGATCTTTTGTATGTTCTTGCATTAACTCGGAAAATAATGCTTTAAAATCTACAACGCTTAGTACGATTTGTGCTTTTTGATCTTGTTTTGACTTTTCTCTCGTGTTATTTGCCATTGTCAAATTTAATTTATTAATTTGGTATGTTTTAAAAGTGAAAAGAAATATTACCGTTTGTCGGAGCTCTTAAGAACACGCCTGCACAGCACGAGCCACACACTACCTATGTGTATTAATCTATATTAGACCTTAAAAGCATAAAATAAGTCAAAATTAATGATAATAACGATATAATCATAATAAATAACAAGTTTGATAAACATATAAAAATAAAAAATCATTAATTAATACGTTACATACATATTTAAAAGATTTCCCACCGCAACTAAAATATTCAATTATTGAATAAAACAAATTTGTATGAAGTTATTTCAGTAACTCTTCTCTAAATAATATATCGGAAAGTTAATATTAATTTGGATGCCGATGTACAAAAGTGTAATTTTTAAATGGTTAAAGCCACATTTCCTGGTATCATAATTGATAAAATCATCTTGTTATTTAATCATAACAATAAACCAATTATGTTTTAAATGATTAAAATTTAAAAAATTACAAGAATGACAGTTGGATTATCCAAACAGCAAAAAATGAAGTTCCCCAAATAGTTTATTAACGGAAACGTATCTTTTATTGAATTTATATTTCGTATTGACCATTGAAGACCTACAATTGGGAAACGAAGGACAATAATACAAAACTTTCTATGATTATTGACAATTTATTCCCGAACATTCTGTATAATACTGTCAACAACATAAATACCGATTGAACCAAAAAGACTGAAGGCAATTTTGAATTTCCCGCTTTTATTTATTACCTTAGATTGGTTAAAATGACTAGACAAGTTTCTTAAAGCCTCTGTCATATCACTAGTGCGAGTGGTTCCAGGTGCCACGTGAGGTAATTGAAGATGGTAACCGCTCATATGTGTGTGGCTGTCGGGATCCAGCTCTACTAGGTGTTGGATTAACGGTTTCTCCGACCGAGACGCCCTGTCTAACATTTTTCTGATTATCATTTGTAACACCCAGTTCTGCAGAACATTTGAGACATTTAACTTGAGATGCTCTGGCACTAGACCAGATCAGGGCTCCGTACGTTAAAGGCCGTTTTACAGTTCACAATTTTACTTGCCGGCAATAAAAATTGCAGCAATTTTTCTTGCGCATCTGCGCACTCGAGCACTTTTGACAACTTGCAGCAATATATCTTGCACTTGCACAAAAAAGATCGGGATCTGTAATTTTTGCGATTTTCCGGCAATTTTAATGATTTCTTAGGTAATTTTCGGAACTACCAACCTTTGGGTGTTTTAGTTTTCCTCCAAATAGGAAGGAAACGACAAATCCCATTTAGCCTTCCGATATTGTTTATGTTTTTCAATTACACAACACAAGTAAACATCAAAAATGTAAAAAACAAACAAACAGCTGACTTTGACAGTTCGCCCGCAAAAGTTGATGGGTTGGTAGTGCTGTAGACAAAATAATTTCAAGGCAAATAGTTGCTGGCGAGTTGCAAACTGTTAAAACGAACTGGCAATTTATTGCTGCAAGTTCTTTCGGCAATTTTTATTGCCGGCATGTAAAATTGCGAACTGTAAAACAGCCTTAAGACCGGTTGGGAAAACGCTATATCAATTAATAACTTAATTTCAAGGCTCAAACCGCTTCTATCGCAGAGGAGTGGAGATAAAAATATCTTTTTTGAAAGATCTACAGACGTGGCAGTTCCGTTGTAATAAATATATCCAACTAAGAGAAGACTTTGTTTAATAATAAAGTATTTGGCTTTCAAATTTTGTTTGCTTCTACAGTAGGCTAAGAAATATGAATTTCAAGTTTTGTAAGTCTGTAAGAATGTCAGTGCATTTCTTATAAAACTTTGTCGTAAATATAAGAGTCTAGTTCGACAATACAGGACGAGCTAAAATGAATGGAAACGAATTGAATTTCCCGCCAAATTTTAAATCTTTTAGATCGGCCAGCCTGTGCCAAACTCATAGGCGTCTCACTAAATAATTCTGAATGGGTACTACACTTTATAAAAACAAGAGAATATTAAGCAAATCATTTTATTTATTTACTTTTTTCATACATAATTAACACATTCGAATTATTACTAATAAAATACAAATTTATATACATACATGACTTAAAAAAAGAATTGTCTTTATACAAAATTTAACATTATAATACAGAAATACAAAATTTTTAATCTAACTCTCAAGAATGCGTCTTCATATGATTCAACAAATGATGTTTATATTTAAATTTAGACGGACATTTCTCACATGGATACGGGGTTTCCCCTGTGTGTATCCTCATATGCCGCGGTAGACAAGCCGCCTGTCTGAACGCTTTACCACAAATATTACAAGCGAAAGGTTTCTCCCCTGTATGGATCAAAATATGATGTTGAAGTATCGTATTTGTCGAAAAACTTTTATTACATCTATCACAAGTATAAGGTTTATAGTTGGCGTGGCGTTTTAAATGAACTTTCAACGACGTTTTATTGGCGAACGATTTCCCACATTTCGGACAAATAAAATTCTTTGTTTTATTATGAGTTTCCACGTGTGTACCTAGATCACCTTTAAAAATGAAAGATTTCCCACAAATCTCGCAAATATAAGGTCTATCCCCCGTATGCCTCCTGATATGTATCCGTAAACTGCCGGGAACTTTAAATTCTTTATTGCAAATATCACATTTATAAGGTTTCTGTTCCGAGTGTATCACTTTATGATTATGGATGTTACTTAAATATTTAAATCTCTTACCGCAAACATTGCATTGATATGGTTTCATATCAGAATGAATTTGTTTATGTTTATTTAACATCGAACGTTTGGCGAACCTTTTATCGCAAACTTCACACTTATACGGGGTATTCCCCGTATGCTGATGCACGTGTATATCGAAATAATATCGAAATGAGAATAATTTATTACAATATTTACATAATAACGTCTTTTGATCTTGTTCTTTTTTACTTAAAGCGCACTTTCGTTTTGGACTAATTGAAATTTTCGCTTCTACTTCTTCTTCTTCTTCTTCCGATGAGTTCTCCTTGATATCAGGGGAAACAGGACTATTATTATCATCACCTATTAAAGGAGAGTCAGCATTTTCTTCCTCATTAAATTCTATATTAATTGACGAAATATCTGCAAAAAAAAAACTTTATAACGTAAATTTTAAAACCTCCTTAATTGCACTCGACGACCCGCCACTGTCTTATAAAATTTCCATTAATCTAACCTCACTTTCATCTGTCATTTTTGACATTTAATTAAATGCGGCAAAAATTGAATAGAATTGAATTATAAAACTTATAATAATAAATAAATTACCTTCTTGTTTGTCTTCAGTCGTCTCATTTTTAGGAAAAACATAATCGGACACATTTTCCTTATCGTCTAATACAGAATTCACGTTTGCATGTTTATCTTGCATGAAATCGCCACCCTCACTTTTACACCACAAATAATCGACTTCCTTTTTAGGCACTTCCAAGTCGTTAAGTGAAATTTTATTTCCCAACGTAGCATTTTTTACAATTTTTCTCAGCATAACATCAGAATCGTTCGCCATTATCTTAAACCTAGACGCCACCGTAAGTTTCGTCATGCAAGCACAACAAATATTCTGCGGTAAACCATCATTAATTTCTACCTATACATATATAGATATATCCGATTAAAAATGCTTATTCCATCAATAATAAATGACTTACGTTTAAAGCCGCACATTCTACAAGTATGTTTATTACTGGTCGTTTATCTACGATATGTTTAAAAATGTTATAAAATTTTCGTTGATGTTTTAAACAAGTGCGGCATATAGTGTTACTTGAAGTTTCCAAAGTGAAACTGTTTAGTTTTTCCATCGTAGAAATTTGTAAGTAATTTCCTTTAAATCTCACTCGATCTTATCGATATAATAGTCGCAATTTAATTTATTAAGTACATTGAAGTGTGTTTCGCAATATTAATCGCCCATATTATCATATTATTACTTCGAAAAGTTTAAAATACCTGAAAATTGTTTGTAATTAAAAAAAGCTAACCTTAAATTTTGTTTAGTTTATAAATGTCAAAATATGGATAAACTCAAAAAGCACTGAATTAAAATAGTATCCGACCAAAATTTTATTGAATATAAAATAATAACTAATATTATAATTCAGCTGTAATATTAATCAGTTTTTATTTAATTAAACGGAAAATATCGATTAAGAAAGTATTTTTAAATATGAAATAGGAATATTACGATATTTAATACGTTTGCGGATATTTACTCGGTTTTCTACTCTATAATTTGGGTGCGTTCAATAACTTCTTAAATGAAGCTGAGGATGCGTTGGTCTTTAGTAAGTCTTTTAAAATAAGATTGTAAATACTAGATAATAAAGCTGCTTTCAAAGCAATAAAGAACCAATGATTGTAATTAAATTAACTGGGTATAAGTTTTGTGTTCAGATAAATTCAATTTCTCTTTCAAAATTTATTTACTTCTGAACGTACTCTTTAAATTTTGACATGATTTTAGGCAAAATAAGTACAAAAACTAATGTTTTCTAGAAAAAAAACTTTATTAATAGATAAAAAGAAAAAAAAATGATGTAATCTATTTTATTGTAACTTAAAAAGAACAAATTAACTTATACTATAAATATCATCAATAATACAGCGTGAGCCATAAAATCTGCAGTCTACAGAAACATTTTTTTATCAGAATTTTTGATCAATTTTTAAAATACCACCAATATAACGGCGATTTTGATAAAATTTATTATGATTGAGCTAAAAATTGAGATATTTTTAAAGATTGCAAAAAAGTTATTACCATTTAATTTGAAGGCTATGTGCAACATTTTTTGATCTTAAATAACTTTTAGAAATCATTATAAACTTGTTACTTATATTTAAGTAAAAAAAATTGCGTTTTTCAGTCAATAAAAAAATATTTAGAAGAAATTGTAATTTTTTATTATTTTGGATATACAGTGGTGGATAAAAACATAGGTGTATCCGAAATAATCCACAATGTTGTTCATATGTTGGATGAGTCATTAAATATTTATGTTTTATGCATTGTGTAAAATTAAACAATTCATTAAATGAAAATTTTTTACAAACAAAATGGAATACATATTTTTTTGAAAACTAAAATTCAAAAGTACTTTCTAATTAATTTGTGTATTATTTTCTATAACAACGACCGGTTTCCGTGAATATCACCTTCTTCAGGCTTCGAAATTATAACGTCCAACATTTGAATATGTGGTTAAGATTTGAAAACTGAAATTGATTTAAAATTTAAACTTTCCTGGCAGATCTCCCATTTAAATTATAGCTCTGCAATCTTGGTCTTATTGTACGTGAACTGATATTCGTTCTAATCTCGTTTAAAATATTTACTGAAGTTAGAAATGATCTGGTTTCGCTAGTCTAACTGTTTTAACGATTTTTTTCGGTTTCAATGCATTTTCATAGTCTCTGAAAGGTTTTCAATGAGTTTTTGAAATTTCTTTCATTTTAATATTAATTATGCATTTTTATTTCCATTAAATCTGATTTAATATTGATTATGTTATTTTTTAAAATTAAATGATGATTACTGATAATATGTCCTCCGTTGTCAAAATGAGACACCTATTTTTATGACCATATTTGACCAATGACCAATTTTTTTGTCCACCACTGTGTATTTACAAAGTTCCCATATGAGTGTAGAATTAAATTCCAAACAAACAATTATTTAAACCATACACCATATGCATTATATTATCATGATTTTCGTTCATAATACCAACTACACAACATCAAATATTTTAATCCTATTTTATTCGTTCGTAGCATGCACTTTCATATGATTCTGCAAATGATGTGAATATTTAAATTTACTCGGACACAATTTACAATGATAAGGACTTTCACCCGTATGCGTCCTCATATGTAAATTAAGTACAGTCCTTTGTCGAAACGATTTACTACAAATCTTGCACGTAAACGGTTTCTCACCGGTATGAATTCGAACATGGTTCACCAAAACTTGTTTACACCGAAAATCTCTCCCGCAATAATCACAAACGTAAGGTCTTTTCCCGCTATGCATCATCTTACGATGATTTTTCATCTTCACTTCATGCCGGAACATTTTTCCGCACTCCGGACATGGGACATCAGGATCAGTTTTATGAGTGACCGAATGACTCGATAATCCAGCTTTATCGATAAAAGCCTTCCCGCAGATATCGCAAACAAAATCCTTGATATTATCGTGTCTTAATTCGTGAAGTTTTAAATTATTCAAACCTTTAAAACTCTTATCGCATAACTTGCAGGAGAACGGCTTCTCATCCGTATGTACGGTTTGATGATTTTGAAGTGACGGATTAGTTTTGAATCTTTTCTTGCAAATTTCACACGAAAACGGTCTATCGTCGGAATGTCTCACTTTATGTATATTAAGGAGAAATCGTCGTACGAATCCTTTCCCGCAAACATCGCATTTAAATGGTGTGTCTCCGATGTGATTACGCGCATGCACTTCGAAATAATACCGATATCCGAACGTTCGTTTACATTCCTTACAATACACGACTTTACTGTTGCGTTCCTTTTTCGTGAGATACACCTTCTTCGCGTCAGGGTTTATAACATCTTTTCCACCTCCTCCGTCTAAATTAAGATGATTATCGTCACTTTTTACATCATCTACATGATTAGAATCGTCCGATAAATTATATTCTGCTTTTGTATTATTTTCATCGCTATCGCTACTCATAACATGTGGTTTTTCATCGTAATCCTCGATCGTCATATCTTTCTTCTGCATTATTAGGGATACTTCTTTAGAATCAACACATTCTTCCAAATCATCAGTTAAGTCTTCCAACTTAATCGGTATATTCGTATTTTCTTGCTCTTTATGTTTACGTAATCGGTTATCACATTCTACAGCCATATTTTTAAATGCGACAACTGCATATAATTTATTTAAACAATTATTACATATATTCTGAGGAAAGCCGTCATCTTTTTCCACCTAAAATAATAATAAAAGCACAAGATGATCATTCACAAGAATTAAATTTTATTTACCTTAATAGTTATATTTTCCAATAGTAAATTAGGTATCGATATATTATTTTCAGAATGTTCGAATATATCAAAATATTTATCTCGCATTTGTAAACATGTTCTACATATTACTGTTTGAATTTCTTGACCTTGATTTTCCATTGCCATTATTTTCGTGTATTTGCGGTTTGTATTTAAAACATAAAGTTGATAATTCTGTTAAAATACTTGTAAAAGTATTACGGTTAATTCATATTTAATTATTTTAAGGAATTAGAATTTTATTAATTAGAAAAATTAGCTTTACGAAATGTTTTATTTCTTTGAGCTAGTTTTTGACCATTTTTGACGTTTGTCACTTAAGATTTAACCAAAATTTTACGTTGCCAACCTCCTAATACAAAAAGTTCTATACGGGCTGAAGGCTAATTTATTGTTTATTTTTCTTCTATAATCGCAATCGCAAGGCAGATTTATATTCACTTATTGCGTCAACACTTTTTACGCTTTTGTAACTGGTAAATGCGTGATTCTACTTCTTCTTCTTCTCGTTATACAGTATTTCAAAAAGAGAGAGACAAAATTCTGAACAGACCCAAATTATCAAAGAATGTCACCTAAAATTTATTTTGCAAATTATATAGACACATCGAAAAAAATCATAATTAGAGTAGGCTATGTGAATGGATTGTTACTTTAGCCACTTTCACATAATGATATTTATTCCTTGACATTTAGTTTGAGGTTATAAAACTTATATAAACTAAAGTTACAATAAAATGTCAAGTAATAAATGTCATTATGTGGTAGTGGCTAAAGCACGATCAAAAACATTTACATAGCCTACCCTAATTATGTTTTTTTTCGATGGCACGTTATATTGTAATATTATGTAAATTTTAGATTTCTTTTAGATGTATTAGTTAGGAACTCGATTCGATTAATTGAGACAATTAAAACTGGCGCTAAATAACGATTTGTTCTGTAAAATAAAGCTTGGCTACTTCGTTTTTACATATTTCGCGGACATTTTAAGGTGGTAGTCCAACCTCCGACCAAAAGTAACTAAATTCTGTTATTTCATTGCGTTTCACAGTGAAATAGCGCAGAATTTAGTTGTTTTTGATTGAAATATTATGTAAAAATGCCCGCAAATCTGTGATTTTTTTTACAAATGAGAAGATTTTGACCAGAGAGTTAATTTCACTGTTTATAGATATTTTTATCTTAGATTTTATCAGAATAGAAAGGAAACCACGAATTTTCTACGGATGCGCCATCTGTTGCTCCAATCATCATCTTATGGCACTTTTCGCGCCATAATTCAAATCAACCATCAATGTTTACACGTAATGTATCATAGTGTAAAGCCGAAGTTATTTTCTGCATTATAAAATGGTTCCTAATGTGTTATATGCTTTGTTAATCATTGCTGTTACGTTCACAGATACTATATATTGATATTTGCTTTAGAATAATCTCGAAAACTTAATGACTCGTTCACGATGTATCAAATTTGAAGTGACAAATTTTTTGATCGTAAGTTTACACAAGAACGATGTCAAATTTTTCTGAAAACTAGATGACGCTAATTTTGAAATAAGTATTTATTGAAGACAGACTTCCGATCACTTGCTCTAATCATATTAAAGTTATATGATTTCTTATTGTTTTTGAATTTTAAATTTGGCGCCAATCCGCAGGCACGACCGGTGGGGATGGCGGGAATTCTCTCCCTATGACATATTACGTATTATCGTCTCATTTTAATAATTTTACGCTCATGTAGGTGTTAGCCGACGCTCGAGCATTGTTTATAAAGGATTTTCAAGCTTGAAATGAGGACCGTTCAATTTTACGACTTTAAGGTTTATCATCATTCTGTCAGGTTAAAAGTTCATGTCCCTGATCTCTATTAAATAACGAAGAACTTTTAGGACTTTCAGACTTGAAGTCTCATAAATAGCCCGATGTGTTTTGGAACCCTGAAGTCATAACAACTAGTTTAAAAGCCATTTTTTATGGTCTAGACTTTTCAAATCTTTGTATTTTAAAATGTGATTTTAATTAGGATTCTTACTTGAAAGTAATATTAGCCCAAAATAATAATAAAACAAAAACAAAAATAGAAAATCTATAATAATATAATTGTATACAGAGATTACGAGAACTTATTTATTTTCTAAATTGAATCATAATTTATTCGTTAGTAGCATGCACTTTCATATGATTTTGTAGATGATGTGAATATTTAAACTTTCTCGGACACACTTTACAATGATAAGGGCTTTCACCTGTATGCGTTCTCATATGCAAAGTTAATATAGTCCTTTGTCGAAACGATTTACTACAAATCTTGCATGTAAACGGTTTCTCACCGGTGTGAATCCGAACATGGCTCACCAAAACTTGTTTGCATCGAAAATCTTTCCCGCAATAATCACATACGTATGGTCTTTTACCGCTATGTATCATTTTACGATGATTTTTCATCTTCACTTCATGCCGGAACATTTTCCCACAATCCGGACATGGAACATCAGGTTCAGTTTTATGAGTGACCGAATGACTCGCTAATCCAGCTCTATCGATAAAAGCTTTTCCGCAGATATCACAAATAAAAGACTTGATGTTATTGTGTCTTAATTCGTGAAGTCTTAAACTGTTACAAACTTTAAAACTCTTATCGCATAACTTGCAAGAAAATGGTTTTTCATCCGTATGAACGCTTTGATGATTTTGAAGGGAAATATTTGTTTTAAATTTCTTTTTACAAATTTCACATGAAAACGGTCTATCGTTGGAATGTTTCACTTTATGTATATTAAGTAGAAATTGTCGTACGAATCCTTTACCACAAACGTCACATTTTAAAGGTGTATCTCCGATATGATTTCGAGCATGCACTTCGAAGTAATAACGATATCCGAACGATCGTTTACATTCCTCGCAATACACTACTTTACTATTCCGATCCTTTTTCGTGAGATACATCTTCTTTGCGTCAGAGTTTGTATCGCCTTTTCCAGTTTCTCCACCTAAATCCGTATGAATGTCATCACTTTTTAAAAGCGATTCTTCTAAATCGTCATCTACATGATTAGAATCGACATTTTCAGAATTATTTTGATCGGTATCACTACTATTTGCAACACATAATTCTAGTTTATCGTCACAATTATCATTTATTAAAGGTGCTTCTTTAGATTCAGGACATTCATCCATATCGATAGTTATATCTTCCAACTTAATATGTAGATTTTGTTCCTCGTTATTGTGAGAATCCTGTTTACGTAATCTGATATCACATTCTATCGCCATATTTTTAAAAGCGATAGCTGCGTATAATTTATTTAAGCAAGTATTGCATATATTCCGAGGAAGGCCATCGTCTCTTTCCACCTAAAATAATAACAGAAACATGAGACGAACATCGTTCACAAGAATTAAATTTTATTTACCTTAATAGTTACATATTCCAATAATAAATCGGGGATCGATTTATTATTTTCTGAATACTCGAAGATATTAAAATATTTATCGCGTATTCGTAAACACGTCCTACATAACTCTTGTTGATTTTCCTGAACTTCAGTCTCCATTGCTATTGATTCGTTAGCAAAACTACTCTCGCAAAATGTCAGAATTGCCTTCACGTATTCTTCTTCATTGTAGTACTGTGATGTAGGTAGAAATCTTAACTAAAACAGAATCCATACCTTCACTTTACGAGAGTCTCTACTAATAATTAAAGCCAGCTTCACAGAATAAAGTGTATTCCCGTTGATCAACTATCTTGTCGTGCGATACATGTTCGTAGTTAAACTACATCTTAGGATCGCGTACAATACTATAATTATGTTATACATTGCCGATTGTGTGAGTTCTCGCTTGTTTTGAAGGAGGGTCGTCAGTGACAAATAGAATTTACGTAAAAGAGAAAAATGTAGCCGCAATAAGTTTAGTTCTGTGAAGCCGGTTTAAGCTTGTGATTTTATATGCTTCATACACATTTTTTTCTTTCCGAATATAAACATTGCGGTCCACATCTCCAACATAATATTCCAAAGCAATTATATTCATTATATATGCATGCAGTAAACTATAATTAAGTAACATCAAATAACAATGTTTTTTCCTACCTTATTACCAGGAGAAAATGCAGATTTAACTGGAAAATTACAAGTTACAAGATGCTGCTCATGTATTCATCTTCACTTGATTTATACACAATTTTTTTTATATTTGAAGACAATCCAATCCAATCTAATAAAAGCCTCCCAAGTTGAACTGAAGAAGGTTGGTTGCACCAAAATCCCTACTTTGATACTTTTTTTTGATCGAAAGTTTAAGACCCTGCTTAGTCACGTGCTTCTGTTTATTTTGACAACTGTCATCTGTCATTTATCGTGTTTGGTTAGATCTCGAATTTTTGCTTCAAGTTTATAGTTCTGTTTAAGTATACTAACTGTCTTTCTTAAGACAAATATATGTAGCAAGTGCGTGCTTATATGCCGTTCACTATTGAACAAGATACCTTCATTCTGATGGCCTGCCAGTTCCCTGACGTGCCTATTACGTATGAAACTTTTGTTCAGCATCGTAGTAGATTACTAACAAGTTTCATGGAAACAGGAAATATCTTGAAGCGACTTAATTTTCATATATTTCACAATAGCGCAGAATTTAGTGGTTTTTGATTGAAATATTATGCAAAAATGCATGCAAATCTGTGATTTTTTTTACAAATGAGAAGATTTTGACCAGAGAGTTAATTTCACTGTTTTAGTTTTCTCGCACTACTTATAGATATTTTTATCTTAGATTTTATTAAGATAGAAAGGAAACCACGAATTCCTGATGTGTTAAATTTAAACAACCAATTATTTAAACCATACACCATATGCATTATATTATCATAATTTTCGTTTATAATACCAACTACACAACATCGAATATTTTAATCCTATTTTATTCGTTCGTAGCATGCACTTTCATATGATTCTGCAAATGATGTGAATATTTAAATTTACTCGGACACGATTTACAATGATAAGGGCTTTCACCCGTATGCGTCCTCATATGTAAATTAAGTACAGTTCTCTGTCGAAACGATTTACTACAAATCTTGCACGTAAATGGTTTCTCACCGGTATGAATTCGAACATGATTCACCAAAACTTGTCTATACCGAAAATCTTTACCGCAATAATCACAAACGTAAGGTCTTTTCTCGCTATGCATCATCTTACGATGATTTTTCATCTTCACTTCATGCCGGAACATTTTCCCACACTCCGGACATGGGACATCAAGATCAGTTTTATGAGTGACCGAATGACTCGCTAATCCAGCTTTATCGATAAAAGCCTTACCGCAGATATCGCAAACAAAATCCTTGATGTTATCGTGTCTTAATTCGTGAAGTTTTAAATTATTCAAACCTTTAAAACTTTTATCACATAACTTGCAAGAGAAGGGCTTCTCATCCGTATGGACGCTTTGATGATTCTGAAGGAAATATTTGTTTTAAATTTTTTTTTGCAAATTTCACACGAAAACGGTCTATCGTTGGAATGTTTCACTTTATGTATATTAAGTAGAAATTGTCGTACGAATCCTTTACCACAAACGTCACATTTTAAAGGTGTATCTCCGATATGATTTCGAGCATGCACTTCGAAGTAATAACGATATCCGAACGATCGTTTACATTCCTCGCAATACACTACTTTACTATTCCGATCCTTTATCGTGAGATACATCTTCTTTGCATCAGAGTTTGTATCGCCTCTTCCAGTTTCTCCACCTAAATTTGTATGAACGTTGTCACTTTTTAAGAACGATTCTTCTAAATTGCCATCTACATGATTAGAATAGACATTTGCAGAATTATTTTGATCAGTATCACTACTATTTGCAACACATAATTGTAGTTTATCGTCACAATTATCATTTATTAAAGGTGTTTCTTTAGAGTCGGGACATTCATCCATATCGATAGTTATATCTTCCAACTTAATACGTAGATTTTGTTCCTCGTTATTGTGAGAATCCTGTTTACGTAATCTGTTATCACATTCTATCGCCTTATTTTTAAAAGCGATAGCTGCGTATAATTTATTTAAGCAAGTATTGCATATATTCCGAGGAAGGCCATCGTCACTTTCCACCTAAAATAATAACAGAAACATGAGACGAACATCGTTCACAAAAATTAAATTTTATTTACCTTAATAGTTATATATTCTAATAATAAATCAGGGATCGATTTATTATTTTCTGAATACTCAAAGATATTAAAATATTTATCACGTATTCGTAAACACGTCCTACATAACTCTTGTTGATTTTCCTGAACTTCAGTCTCCATTGCTATTTATTCGTTAGCAAAACTACTCTCGCAAATGGTAGAAATATTATCTAAAACAGAATCCATACCTTCACTTTACGAGAGTGTCTACTACTAATTAAAGTCAGCTTCACAGAACAAAGTGTATTCCCATCGATCAACTATATTGTCGTGCGATTCTACATCTTTGGATTGCAAACAATACTGAGATTATGTTACATCACCAATTGTTTAAGTTTTGGCTTGTTTCAAAAAACTGTCGTCAGCGACAAATAGAATTTACGTAAAAGGAGGAAATGTAGCCACAATAAATTGAGTTCTGTGAAGTCGGTTTAAGCTTCTAATTTTATATTTGGGATGGTTTTCTTTGGTATTATTTCTATTGCTTCATACACATTTTTTTTCCGAACATGAACATTGCGGTCCACATCTCCGACATACATATTCCGAAGCAATTATATTCATTATATATGCATGCAGTAAACTATAATTAAGTAACATCAAACAATAATATTTTTCCTACCTTATTTCCAAGAGAAAGTGCAGATTTAACTGGAAAATTACAAGTTACAAGATGCTGCTCATGTATTCATGTTCACTTGATTAATCCAACCTAATGAAAGCTTCCCTATCATATAGCCCTTATCTTAATTTATTGCCCTTTTTTCCGTCCTTTTATCATGCTGAAATTGATTGGAAATGCTTTTATGCTTTTAATAATCAAATTGCTTAATTTTTGTGCAGTTAGCAACATTTCTAACTACAAACATAACATTAGCGTCTCATGTGATAATCACTTTTCATTTTATATTAAAACTTGTTTGTTGAAATCAAAGATGAGATCCTTGCATTGGGAAATGTTTAAAATTGTACATGAAACTAACGAAAAATTAATACAGGAACGAAAAGTGTACGGAAAAACTGTAATAAAGTTGAATAGAAGTCAAGTACGTACGCCTATGGCAAAAAGAGATCATTAACCAATAGTTGGACACCCTGATAGAGAGGAATGACGTAAACATAACCTATAATTTAGTTACAATTAACGTCAAATGTCATAAATCAAAACATTAATTTTTTTGGTTATAAAAAGTGTTTTTTCTAGCTCAAATTGAATTATAATTATTATTATTGTTTTTTCCTAAATAATCATAGTTTAGTGTTTGTGCTATTGAAGAAGAATATCCCAAAAAACATCAAAATCGATTGTGCTAATGTAGCTTTAGTAATGGAGTATGTAAACACTTTATAGGAATAGTCTTTTGAGGTAATGATTGAACTAATTTATTAATTTAAATCCTTGTCAAATCTAAATAAAGAATGGAATGGAAAATGATATGTAGAACTTGCTTAAAAACTTACGAAACATTATGGAATATATTCGAGAACAAGCAAAAAGATAAATCGATATCGGAATTAATAATGGAATGTGTACCAATAACAGTAAGTTAATTCGAACATAAATTTATAATAAATAAAAGTATTTGTACTTATAGATCGGAAAAGATGATAAATTTCCAGTCTATATATGCGATGCTTGCTTACGAACGTTAAATTCTTTGTTGGAGTTCAAAGAAATGGTGATAAAATCTCATCAAGTATTAACAGAATCTATTGAAAATAATAAGGAGTTATCGTGTGTCACCGACATAGAGAAGATGATTATAAAAGAGGAAACCGATTTGGATGTTTATATAAAAAATGAGTCTTTTGATGAAAACATATTTAATTTAGGTGACGATAATACTATGTCAGCGCAAAAAATGAATGTCGAGAGCAATAGTGATATTTCTCTAGACAAGGATCAGGAGAATTTGAAAATTAACGATAATAAAAAACAAATTAATAAAAAAAGAGGCTCGAGTAACATACACTGCTTAAACGAAGAAGAATTAAAAATATTAGATAATCCCGATTGCATCCGAATAATTCAATCTACAATGAGTAGTGGAGAAAAAGCGAAAGCCCAAGTTTATTGTAAAAACTGTAATAAATCGTATACTTTTAAATATTACATTGCCGTTCATGCTCATACTCATATAGGAAATTTGCCGTACAAGTGCGAACTATGTGATTTTCGTGTACCGAAGAAATATCTCTTGCATCAACATATGCGAACGCATGCACCGACCAAAGACTTTTTATGCAGCCTATGCGGAAGAGCATTTTCATCGCAGCAGATTTTAAACGCACATAAATTGAGACACACCGATGAGAGGCCGTTTAAATGTAAGATTTGCCAGAAAGCGTTTAAACAACTCGTCGATTTACAACAGCATGAAGTCGGACACACCGATGTTAAAAAATATGTCTGCGAAGAATGTGGTAAATCGTTCAAATATAAAAAGAATTTAAGCGATCATCAAGCTGGACATACGAACGAGAGAAATTTTGAATGTACAACCTGCGGTAAAAGATTTATAATAAAAAAGAGGTTAGACGAACATGTGAAGAAACATCTCGGACTTAAACCGTACGCTTGTGATGTTTGCGGTAAAACATTTACTACAAAGCCGACTTGGCAAAGACATGCTAGGATCCATACTGGTGAGAAGCCGTATTCTTGTGATATATGCGGGAAAAAGTTTAGACAACAGGGATGTATGGTGAGACATGTACGAACTCATACTGGAGAGGCACCTTATTCGTGTAAATATTGTCCCGAAACGTTTAAATATTCACAGTATTTATCAAATCATATGGAGAAACACAAAAAAGTGATATTAACTCTACGATCTGAATGCAGTTTATATTTTTTAAGCTAACTTTAGTTTTGAATCTCACTTTATAATATGTGCAAATATTTATTATAGTATAACTTATTATTTTGTAAAGAGTATCTTTATATTACATTTTATATATTAAATAGTCTTTTTTTTTAATAACAAGTTTAAATAAGTGGTCGTCCATTTCCTAGTGATACAAAACTTAAATATCGTTTCTCGCCACCTTACATCGTGAGACCTACACATAAATTAACTGACAGACAATGTTGCCACCCGTAGCGAAATGTCATTACACTTATCGATTTTTAATTTCAATTTCTAAATAGAAAGGAAATCAAAAATTAAACACGTTATTTAAACCTACTATTTAATATTATTATAAATACATATATCGAATTATTTGAAAAAAATTGTAATCATTTTCATTATTATACTGGTGGGAGTCCTGCGAAAAGAAAATGAGGTTATGTTGTTGTAGAAATACATCACAATAACAAAATGAAAAATTTGCTTAAATTTTAATTATTTTTACGATTTTATTAAAAAATATTTATGAAATATAACTAAAATTGTCTGCAATATATTATATATAAACTAGAATAAGATATAATGGCAACATTAAACGTAAAGAGCAATATCTTAGATCTTGTTTGTCGAACTTGCTTAAAAATTAATAAACAACAACAGAATATATTCGAATATACACAATATAATAAAATAGTGTGCAATTTAATAATGGAATGTATCCCGGTTAAGGTAGATTATAATTTTCTAGTAAGTAACGGCATTAAATAATATCGTATATTGTTTAATTTAGATGCAGAAAGACGATGGTTTTCCAGTAAATATATGCAATAAATGTTTGGAAAAACTCAATATCGCTTGGGAATTTAGATTGTCTGTTATTGAATCTGATATAAAATTACATAATTTTTACAAGACTAAAAGCGTTAAACCGAAACCGAAGAAACCGGATAAAAATAACATTAAGGAGGAAATTAAAAGCGAACAAATCGAATCAACAGTACCAAACTTAGACGATAATGAAATTAAACAGGAGAATCCTCATATTATTGTTTGCGATAAAGAAAAAGATGAATACCAAGATATATCCTGCGAATTTCCTAACGATAATGCCGATGATTCTAATTCTTGTACGGATGAGTTAAACGAACCCGATAAAGTTATAGAAGAAGCTCCTATTGTAAATAAGAGAAAACGTAATTACAAAAGATTAAATACGTCTCGAAACATTAACGAGAAACAAGCCGAATTATTAGATAATGCCGATTATAAGCGTATAGTGCAATTACCTATAACTAGGCGTGAAAAAACACTACTACCAGTTTATTGCCCTGATTGTAATAAATCGTTTAGTTTTCAATATTTCGTTACAGTACATGCGCACCTCCACACAGGAAATTTACCATTTAAATGTGAGAAATGTGATATGCGATTTCCGAAACGAACCGTACTCAAACAACATATGTTAAAGCATGTTAAAACTCGAAATCACCCATGCGATTTATGCGAGAAATCATTCTTTCGAGCCGCAGCATTGAAATTCCACAAATTACAAGTCCATTCGACTGAGAGACCGCACAAATGTGAAATTTGTGGTAAAACGTTTAAACTTATCTTTCCGCTGCAGAAACATATTAAATTGCATAACAACGAGAAAACTCATATATGCGAAGTCTGCGGTAAAGCTTTCGTTGATTTAGGAGCACTAACGTATCATAAACGAATACATTATAGTGAGAAAAATTTTCCTTGTAAGACTTGCGGGAAGAAATTTGCTTATCAAAGAACGTTGAAAACGCACTCTCTAGTTCATACGGGTGAAAGACCATATGCTTGCGATCAATGTGGGAGGACTTTCCGTTTAAGCATGTTATTAAAGCAGCATATGTTGATTCACACAGGTGAGAAGCCTTTCACCTGCGAGATCTGCAGTAAAAAGTTTAGAACACGTTCTGTTCTTATATTGCATATGAGAACTCATACAGGAGAAACCCCCTATCCGTGTGATTTGTGTTCATCAGCGTTTAAGTATAGGCATCATTTAATCAATCATAAGAAGATACACCATAAAGATGAATCGGAATTAGGGACAAAGGTTGAAAATGAATGAAATTGTTTTGTAAAATATTATAGCTTTACGATGAATTAGAATAAAGACGAGATTGAACTAAATTTGTTTTTTTTTAACACTTTAGAAGAAAAAAATAACAATAGACAGATAAAATATAAAATGTATTTATACATACATTAAAGCATATTTAAAATACTATAATAATAGCAGCATGTTATTTAATCACTAGAATCATCTTCCACTTTCTTCTTCTCGTGTTTCATTTCATGATTTTGTAATTGTTGCGAATATTTAAACTTCTCCGGACAATATTTACAAGCATACGGAGCTTCACCTGTATGTATCCGCATATGTCTCGTAATACAAGCACGTTGTCTAAAATTTTTTCCACATATCTCACAAGCAAACGGTTTCTCCCCGGTGTGAATCCAAAGATGATTTTGCCAAGTCATTTTAACTGTAAACTTTTTCCCGCAGATATCACAAGAATACGGTTTAAGTCCGAGATGTTTCTTCGCATGCATATCTAAGCATTTCTTCAATACAAATTTCTTCCCGCAAGTTGAGCATTCGAAATTTCTCTCATTCGTATGTACGATTTTATGATCGCTTAAATTCCGTTTATGTTTAAACGATTTACCACATTCGTCGCAAACAAACCGTTTAATATCCTCATGTCCGGCTTCATGTTGTTGTACATCGGAAGGCTGTTTAAATGCTTTCCCACAAATCTTACATTTAAACGGTTTCTCATCGGTATGTCGTAGCGTATGCGCATTTAATGTTTGTTTCATAGCGAATGCTCTACCGCAAATATCGCAGGAGAAACTCTTAATAACGGGTGTATGTTTACGCATATGTTTTTGTAGAAGGTGTTTCTTCGGTACACGGAAATCGCAAAATTCGCATTTGAATGGGAGATTTCCGATATGAATATGTGCGTGTACGGTAATATAATGTTTATATGTGTAAGTCCGATTACAAACTTGACAGAAAACTTTCTTACGCGCTTTCACTCGGCTACTCAAATCGGACTCCATTATTCTCTTAAAATCGGGATTATCGAGTATTTTTAGTTGCTCTTCGCTTAAATGGGTACTGTTGATCGGATTTTTTTTATTAATTTGAATTTTCTTCGAATCTGCTGGATTTTCTTGTAACGATCCAGCATTTTCTTCATCGCTTAAAATTGAGTCCGCAATACCATCTTCATCTTCACCCTGATCACTCACCGGTATATCTAAACGAGATTCTAACGTTATCTGTTCGTCTGATTCGGTTTTAATACAAACGTCAGGATCGATTTCTTCTTTTATAAACATTTCTGTCTTATTGGTAGTTTCCACAAACTCTTCTCCAGTTCCGTTATGTTTCTCATCGATGCTTGATTTAAATATCTTATCTGATTTAATTGCCATCTCTTTAAATTCCCACGCAGAATTAAGCTTCTGTAAGCAGTTATCGCATATATTAACTGGGAGTTTGTCACCATTCCGAATCTGTTGATAAATAAATGTTTTGTTTCTTGTAGTGAATCTTTTCTAAATCATTTTACTTACTACGATTGATACACAATCCATTATTAATTCTGATATTAATTTATCGTTTTGTTTGGTTTCGAATATATTCCAAGAAGTTTCTTCAGTTTTTAAGCAAGTCCTACATCTATTTTGTGATTCCATAATTCACGTGTTATTAGGCGATAACAAGCAAGGGAAAAAATAATAAACAATAATAATAGTTGAATCTGATATAATTTATTTAATTGCGCCCTCTCTGATAGTTTATCCAACTATTTTATATTATGATAAGTACGGTGCCTTCCTTGTTGTGGTTCATCGTTACTAGTTATTTCTCATAGATGTCGCTATGTGTGTACGTTCAATTATAAATAAAGTACTAAAAAGGTCACTTTATATCCGTCACAGAACTTCCGTTTTGCGCCATCTCATAAGTGAGAACGCAATTAAACGAGTAGCGGGATATTTGAATTCTACTAGGTAACTAAATATTGAGCTATTTTAGAGCATGCCATCAGTAAACAAGTAAATAAATATTTACAAATTTATGCTATATTTGTTAAAATAGAAAATATATTTTCACAGAGATTACACACAGTATTTACAAATTGTAATTAAATCTATAATACATATTCATATATTTAAAATACTACAATAATAACAGTAGATTCTTTAATGCAATACTTTAGCGATATAATATTTCTATGTTTCATTATCCTTATAATGCATATTGTCTCACGATATGTTAATAAAAACATCTTTAGTCACTAAAATCACGTTCTGCATTCTTTATTTCATGTTTCACATCAAATTCTGCATTATTTTTCTCGTGTTTCAACACATGATTTTGTAACTGCTGCGAATATTTAAACTTCTCCGGACAATATTTACAAGCATATGGAGCTTCACCTGTATGTATCCGCATATGTCTAGTAATACAAGCACGCTGCCTGAAATTTTTCCCACATATCTCGCAGGCAAACGGTTTCTCCCCGGTGTGAATCCAAAGATGATTCCTCCAAGTCATTTTAACCGTAAACTTCTTCCCGCAGATGTCACATGAATACGGTTTAAGTCCGAGATGTTTCTTCATATGCAAATCCAAGCATTTCTTCAACACAAATCTCTTCCCACAAGTTGTACATTCAAAGTTCCTCTGATTAGTATGTCCGATTTTATGATCGCTTAAAGTTTTTTTATGCTTAAACGATTTCCCACATTCGTCACAAACGAACCGTTTAGTATCCTCGTGTCCGGCTTCGTGTTGTTGCACATCTAACGGTTGCTTAAACGCTTTCCCGCAGATCTTGCATTTAAACGGTCTCTCATCGGTGTGTCTCACTCGATGAGCGTTTAATTTCTGTTTCGTGGAGAACGCTCTACCGCAAATACTACAAAGGAAATCTTTAGTAGCTGGAGCATGTTTACGCATATGCTGATGCAAGAGGTGTTTCTTCGGTACACGGAAATCGCAGAAATCGCATTTAAACGGCAGATTTCCTATATGAGTGTGCGCATGGACCGTAATATAATATTTATACGTGTAAGATTTATTACAAACTTGACAATAAACTTGCTCACGTGCTTTTGCTCTGCTACTCAAACTAGATTCCATTAATCTTTTACAATCGGGATTGTCGAGTATTTCAAGCTGTTCTTCGCTTAAACAAGTCGTATTTATTGAACCTTTTTTATTATTGCTTCGAATTTTGTTTGAATCTGATGAAATTTGTCTATCGTCTTTAATTTTAGAAGTGTTCGATGCAGCGCTTTCTTCGTCGCTTAAAACGGACTCCGTAACACTATCTTCATCTTCGCCTTGATCGCTCACTGATAAATCTAAACAAGACTCCACAGTTATCTGTTCGACCGATTCGTTTTTAACGTAAACATCATGTTCGCTTTCTTCTTTTATAAACATTTCCGTCATATTAGTACTTTCGTTTAACTCTATATCATTCCCGTTACATTTATCATCGATACTCGAATCCGATAATGTCTTATGAGATCTAATCACCATCTCTTTGAATTCCCATACAGAATTAAGCTTCTGTAAGCAATCATCGCATATATTAACTGGGAGTTTATCATCATTCCGAATCTGTTGATATACAAACGTTTTAATTATTGTAGCGAATAGTAATATTTCCTTCAAATCATTTTACTTACTATTATCGGTACACACTCCATTATTAGTTCCGATATTAATTTATCTTTCTCCTTCTTTTCGAATATATTCCACATAGTTTCGTTAGTTTCTAAACAAGTCCTACATCTATTTTGAGGTCCCATATTATGTGATTATATTGGAACTATTTGATTTGTTAACTTAACGATTTTGCGTCTTTTTCACAATTAAAGATATCAAACTGATTAAAATTATTTATTTTATGCAATTAAATTAATATAATTAGTATGATAGATGTAGATTAATTTTAGGTTATATCTGTTTGTTTTGTATGACAATGACATTTCATCGTTTATCTTCTTTTCTTCAGATGTCGCTGCGTGAATTAAAAATCGAGCATAATAATTCTTGTCTTATTTTGAGGCCTTTTTTTATAACAAATCTAAAGCACATAATTAAATTTAGTTAAAGCAGCTTACTTCAAAAGTATATTCAAAAAAATCATAATTATAACCAAATTTAAATGGGACAAAAAGTAAATAGTGTAAAATTGCCGCCTTTTTGCGCTGCGGTGGAAAATAAACAAATTAAAATCCAAAGCGGGAAATTTGAAACAGTATTTTGAGATTTGCTATTTGTAAGGAAATAATTTTTTGAAAACAGTCATGATTTTGGTGGTTACAAATTATTGTAGTGGTGCAGAACATAAAGATTAACTATTTTACAAAAAAATTATGTTTGGGATGTTATGACAAATATTTATTTTAAAGACAATACATTTTAGGTATATCTGTTCGTTTTGTATTGCACATTAATTACTTTCACTAGTTTCTCAAAGATGTCGTTGCTTGAGATCCATTCATATAGAACGTGCGTACATGAATGTGTAAATAAATTTGATGGATTGCTTGTTTGTCATATCATGAATAATATCTATTTAATGGAAAAGGAATAAAAAATTTAAAAGTGTATTATTAATACCTTATTTAAATCTTTTATTTCCATTAAATCAGCTTACAATAAAACTACAAACTGCGATGACAGCGCTGATTTAGCCTTGCAGTGAAAATTGAACGAACTATCAAATTTTGTTAGAATATATTTCATCGAAGTGTTAAACGCCTGAATTAGACCTGTTTTGTAATTGTTGTAATCAGTTGTAATTATTAACCTATTGTTGTTATAGCGTGTTATTTATCTATTTATTTTTTGTATAAGTGCATTATTAGCAAACGTTTCTTGTAGTTATTACATCAATTTATGCACGAAAAACGATAGGATTAAACGGCCCCGTGCTGGGGAGATGTAGCCCCGTAAACAGCATTTTTTTCTCTCCATTAATACCCCAATTTATCGTTCTTCTAATGGCATTTCTTAATACATTCTTTACATATCTTATAATGGTAAAAAATTATTGATATAAAGATGTAAACATGCACTCATTAAAGGTATTATAAGTTCAATTGTTTCTAACCTAAAATTGAAATACCTTACTGATAAGTCTGTTCTATTATATATAAACACTTGAGATACACGAACAAATTCTGAGAACATGTTTGATTTTTAGATGTTAATAATCCCGATGTAATTTTGGAGATAAAAATCTGATCGTCGTTCAGGATGGCAGCGAAGAACTTGAAAAACAATATATTAGAAATTGTGTGCAGGGTTTGCTTGAAGATGAATAAAATTAAGTTTAATATATTCGAACACCAGCAAAACAATAAGTTCGTTATTGATATGATAGCCGATTGTACCTCGATAAAGGTAACTGTTTTTATTATTGTTATATTTAATTAATTTTTGCAAATACGAATCATTATTTTTCAGATACAAAAAGACGATGGACATCCATCTAGTATCTGCAACGATTGCATGAAGAAACTCAATATCGCCTATGATTTTCGAATGACCCTACTTCAAACTAATTTTAAACTTTTGAATTTTTATCAACAAAAAGGGACGGCGGATAAAACAAAAGAATCCGAATCTAATACAGTCGACGAAATTAAACAAGAAAATTTGATTGAAAGTGAACATAGTGGAAACGTATTGGATGAAACGGGAATTAACGATAACGGTGACCAAATTTCGTTAGATCTCTCGGTAAGTAGATTAAATACGCAAGAACACAATACAAATGGGACGGGTGAATCTGCGGACTTAAATTTTTATTGTAAAAACGAAGTACCAATTAAAGAGGAATTATTTGATGAAAAATTTGACGAAACCAAAGCAGAAACAGATTACAGATCTTCGGACGATGGAAACGCTGCTTTTGATGATTCCGATTTCGATACTGCTAGTTCAGACGAATCTTCAGTATCGGACAATAACAAGGAAGAAGAAAAAGCTGTTAAATCAACTTCGGTTAAAAAAAAGCAAAATAAAGTTAGGAAAAAACGTGGTAATATTAATAATCATAACGAAAGGCAAGCCGAATTATTAGATAACCCAGATTATCAACGGATAATTAATAGCGGTTTAAGTAAGAAAGAAAAGGATCGGGAAACAGTGTATTGCATTGAATGCAACAAGACACTTAGTTTTCGTTATTATGTCGCTATACATGCTTACACCCACACCGGAAATGTTCCATTTAAATGTCAACAATGTGATAAATGCTACCCGAAAGAATCTCTGCTTAGAAAACATATGAGATCGCATTTTCAAACTAGGGACTTCGCTTGCGATGAATGCGGGAAAGCTTTCTTTAAAAAACAACAATTACAATACCACAAGGCTTCGAAACATTCCGAAGAGCGACCACACAGGTGTAGCGTTTGCGATAAAACGTTTAAAATCCCATCGGCCTTATGGAAACATTCTTTAATTCATGTTAACGACAAGAAATATGTTTGCGAGATCTGCGGTAAGGGTTTTGTTGAGATGGTAGGTTTAAACAAGCACAAAGTAACTCACACTACTGAAAAGAATTTCGTTTGTACAACTTGCGGTAAGGCTTTCATGCGAAAAAGAACTTTAGGTTGGCATCTTAAGAAACATCTCGACGATAAACCTTACATTTGTAGTTATTGCGGGAAGAGATTTCATTGCACTACGATATTGAAGAATCACATATTAATTCACACCGGTGCGAAACCTTTGCTTGTGAGATTTGCGGTAAAGCTTTTAGACAACGGTCTTGTATAGCAAGACATATGAGGATACATACAGGAGAGACACCGTATCCATGTAAATTATGTCCGTCTAGTTTTAAATATTCCCATCACTTATTAAATCATATGAAAGTGCACGACAAGGAACTTATGCAGGAACATGAAATTAATGTGAAAACCTCTATGGATGAGTAATCGGATTTAAAAACTGTAAATCGTGTATATAATAAGTTTATATATTGTTAGAATTGTATTGTACTTTATAGAATAAAATATTTTTATTTGTTAGTTACCTTCTTTCATTCCAAATTTTACCATTGTAGCTGTCAAAACTAATCTAACAGCTGTCAAAATGTAAAATAGGTTATTTTTCCTTTTTTGACACTTGATGGAAATATTTCTGACAGCTGTCAAATTTTATTAAAAGCTATAAAACTATAAATGTAGTTATTTCCTTCTTATTTTGACGAATACGACAGATGTCAAAGTAAATTTTCCAGATTTGACATGTGTAACTGCACCCATCACATGTCAAGAAAAAAAATCGTATTTTCTTTTTCGATATAACTATTGTAAACATCAAACTAATCTGATACCTGTCAAATTGGAAAAGCGATATTTTTGCTACAATTTTGTCACATCCGTTATAATTTTATTCAAATCTATAGTTTTGACATATGTCAAAATGATTTTTTTACAAAATTGACAGGTATATGTAACTGTCAAAATATTTGTAATAATTTTTAAATTATGTAGTATCTCCTTCATTGCTCTCGTAAAAAGTCATCCGACAGCTGTCAAATCGTTTGTTGTGGAAGTCATAATCCTCAAAAAACTTCTGATAAGTGTCAAATTGTGGAAATAATGTTTCCTATATTGCGATTGTAATTATAAAGATATTTTTGACAGCTGTCAAATTGGAAAAATAATGACAGATATCAAAGTTATTTTTTAACGGATTTGACAGGTGTAACGGCCAAAATATTTCTAAATTATATAGTATTGTCTTTTTAGATCTAATTGTAATGAAAATATTTCCGACAACTGTCAAATTGGACAAATATAATTATTTTTTCCTATTTTGACATATGTAACTATGGAAACATATTTGACAGCTGTCAAATTTAAAGAATAAGTTATTTTTTCACAATTTTGACATATTTTTACAAATCAAACGATTCTTTTCTTCATTTCATTACATCAAAAAAAAATCAGATTTGATATTCAAATTTTCAACATCAAAATTTTATGCTCTAGTTATCTACATTTCTCCAAGATAAAACTTTCATCATTTGCTAGTTGAAGCTGCCCTTTACATATTTTTATTGTATTATATGAGTTGAATAGGAAGGAGATTCAAATGAAAACAAAACAAACCATCTAAAAATGAATTTATAAATGTACAATTTTTCGATAAATTACAATAATTCGCAATATTTATAAGAATGCACGTAAAGTCACTGTCTTTCAGATACTTCATCGTTTTGCACAGCATCTTCTCTATCGTGGCTTTTCATGTGATTTAACAGATGATGCGAGTATTTAAATTGAGACGGGCATATTTTACACGGGTAAGGGGTTTCACCGGTATGAATTCGCATATGTCTTGGTATACATGCTTTCTGTCGAAATTTCTTCCCGCACAATTCGCAGGAATAGGGTTTCTCTCCAGTGTGAATCAATATATGCTGCTGTAATAACACGCTGTAATGAAACGATTTCCCACATTGGTCGCAAACATGCTTTCTCTCACCGGTATGTCTTTTTAGATGCACTTGTAAAGCACGTTTACGTGAAAATAATTTTTTGCACAATTTACATGAGTAAGTTTGACCACTCTGAGTATGTATAATCCTATGATTGGTTAAACTGCTCAGTTCGATGAAAGCTTTCCCGCAGATCTCGCAGATATGATTCTTCTCCTTCGAATGTATCCGAATATGTTTCTGCAGTAGAAAATTTACTTTAAAACCTTTCCCGCAGATATCGCATTTGTGCGGCCGTTCGGTCATGTGCATAGTTTTATGTATTCGCAGGGAATTTAATGTCGTGAAGGCTTTACCGCATATTTCACAGGCAAAGTCTTTCGTTTCAATATGAACTTTTAAATGTTGTTTTAAAAGTGGTCGTTTTGGAAAACGCATATCACATTTATCACATTTGAATGGCAAATTTCCTGTATGAAGATGTGCGTGGACACCCACAAAATAACGGAAGGTAAAACTCTTATTGCAATCTGGGCAATATACAGGTAAATTTTGTTTTTCTTTCTTGGTAAGTCCCATAGACATTATCCGTTTATAATCGGCATTATCTAATAACTCCACTTGTTGTACATTCACATTTCTCGTTGTGTTTAATCTTGTATTCTCCTCTTTCTGTTTCTCATTAATAATTATCGTTGCGGATTCAGATTTAACATAGTCCGATATTTTCAACTGTTCTTCTTGAATTTCGTTAGAATTAACAGCGGAATCCGATTTAGTTAACTCGTCTAGTGCTTGTAGATCCTCCTCTTTAAAACTATCGTTTCTTAAATCTAAGGGATCGCCAGCAGGTAATTCGTTGTTATTTATTTTACAATCGATATCGGATAAATTGCTTATATTCTCTTCGCTCTTTAAAAGATTATTTTCATTGTTACTACTGATCACTGGCGTTTCTATTTTGATTAACGAGTGGTCTTCTTGCGGTTTCTCTGCGTTTACCGTACTTAACGTTTTACTTTTGTAAAAGTTATGTAATTTATTATTCGATAACACCACCATCGCTTTAAAATTGTATGCCGAATTTAATTTCACCAAGCAAGTATTACAGATATTGATCGGAAAGTTATCTCCTGGTACTACCTGTGAAATACTTACCGATTAAACTGATACAATCATTATAATACGTGGAATAATTTTTACTCACGTTTATAGATGTGAATTCCATTATTAAATCAGATATTAACTTATTATTGAACGAGTGAGTAAACATATCGTAACGATCCTTGCTTATCTTCAAACATGCTCGACACACTAAATCCATGATATTGCTTTTCAATTTAATCGATACCGTTTGTTGCTGCATTTTCGTTTTTTTTTATTGCCTATTAATTAGCAATAAATTTTATTCAATAATCAATGAATTCATTTGAAGAATGCTTGTCCGTTTCGGTTAGAAATTTTTCTATCTGTCATATGAGAAATGCCAAATTTAGACGTATTACAAGTGTTGCCAACTGTATATTGTGGATTGGCTGTACTGTTCCCATGTCCCAAACACGTGTGCCTTTTTGACGTTTAAATGTCAAATCTGCTTGTAAGTGACGTTTAAACGTCAAACTTGTTTCTATTTAATGACAATTTAGAGGGTTTAATTGTGTTCCAAATAAAAGTCCTATAAAACGTAAATGCATTTATTTATTTATTTATTTTTATAACCATATCAGATCATTTTGCTTACAAGGAACATAATCGTACTAGAATGTTCAATTAATTAAATAACATAAGATTTAAAATACAATTTATCTATTTTTACACAGGGTGATCCAAATTGAGTATAGAGTGTTCAATTTTGACATAATATAAATGCGTGCTTTTAAGCATGTTAGACTATAACTTTTTCTTGGATCAACCTGGATATTTACATATATACAGTAATATGTATAATAAATTATACGCCTTAATCGTATCACATCAAATTTCCCACAACTATATTCATAGAAATCTTTATTCTTTCGGAATATGCACTTTCATATGATTTTGTAAATGATGTGAATATTTAAACTTACTCGGACATAATTTGCAATGATAAGGTGTTTCACCAGTGTGAGTACGCATATGCAAAGTTAACACAGTCATTTGTCTAAACGATTTACTACAAATTTTGCAAGTAAACGGTTTCTCACCGGTATGAATCCGAACATGACTTTGCATGACAGGTTTACGACTGAAACCTCTCCCGCAATAACTGCAAATATAAGGTTTCCGATTAGAATGTAACAACCTCAAATGATCTTGCATTCTCAATTTATCGCGAAACATTTTCCCACATTCCGGACAAGCAATATCGGCCTCAGTTTTATGAGTCGCTTTATGACTTAAGAAACCTCGTTTATCAACGAAAGCTTTACCGCAGATCTCGCAAACGAATTGTTTATTATTATCGTGTCTGAGTTCGTGCGCTCTTAAATTATTCATATTTCGAAATGTTTTATCGCATTGTTTACAGGGGAATGGTTTATCGTCCGTATGGACGACTTTATGATTCTGAAGTGAAGTATTAGTTTTGAAGTTTTTCCCGCAAATCTCACAAGAGAACGGCCTGTTATTAGAATGTTTCACTTTGTGTATGTTAAGTTGAAACCGACGCACAAATCCTTTACCGCAAACATCACATTTAAACGGCGTGTCCCCTATATGATTACGAGCGTGAATTTCGAAGTAATAACGATACCCAAAAGTCCGTTTACACTCCTTACAATACACCACTTTGCTATTCCGTTCCTTCTTCGTAAGATATACATGTTTATTCTCGGGATCTATAATATCTTGATCTTCTTCTTTCGAATTTACTATAACATCATCGCTTCTTAATAATGCAGAATCGTTTTCGTGATTCGATTCATCGGAATCATTTTTTATAGACACTTTATCTTTTGCAGGTTCCGCATTCTCTAATTTGCTTTCATCATGGCTTAAAGGATTGATGTGCACTGAAGGTGTTTGTTTAGAATCGTCACAATCATCATTGTCGTCGGCATCACTCGTTGTTACAACCTCCACTTTAACAAGTGTATCGCAATTGATTTGTTCGTTATTGTGTTGGCGTAGCTTATTATCAGAATCTATTGCCATCGCTTTAAATGCAGAAGCAGAATTTAATTTATTCAGGCAAGAATTGCATATGTTTTGGGGATATCCGTCATTTTTTTGCACCTAAAATTTAATTCGTAAAGCGATTTAATAACGAACAAATTTGTATGTATGATTTACCTTAATGCTTGTATTCTCCAACAGCAAATTAGGTATCGATTTATCACCTTCGGAATATTCGAAAATATCGTAATATTTATCACGCATTCGTAAGCATGTTCTACATAACATTTTCTCATTCTCCATTTTTATAATCTATATGTATTTTTAAATAAATATATAAACGTTTTATTTATACATTAGTGTATGTAATAACTTTTATACAGTTTTAAATTAATTGTGAAGGTAAAATTTGTAAATCGCAAATTCAATAAAAAACTAACCTTGTCGTTTTGTTTGGTTTTGATTTTTGATCAGTAGGGCCAACTTAAAAGTTATAAAAGTTTTCTAATTTAATAATAATAATCGTTTTTCCATTTCCTTTTGTATTAAATTAAATGTTAGATAACTTTTTAGTTAGATTTTAATATTTATACGTACAAATAATTTTCGTATCTTTTAGAGTTAGGGAAGCGTATTTTTAATTCTAAATTATTTAGTTGGTAGATTTTTTGATTCAGCGCCTCAAACTTCAAACGGTCACTATAGAAAGTTACCTCTTTAACGCGGGTTATTTAAAATTTCTTTTTTTCAAATATCACACCAACCACCACCGAGTGTATTTAGTTATTGGCGGCAAAATAATCTTATAACCTTGGGAAATACTACATGTTTTGATAAGAGATCCAAGTTTTATACGGTTTTTTGCTTCATTTTAGCTGTGTGAGATTTTATAGTGACATATATGATTTTAAAATTAAAGAACATTTAAAATCATCGTGTTGGTTGCATTTTTTCTAAGTCGGTAGTTCATAATTTACTACACGTTACGTTTTACATAGAAACTGAAGAAAGTATTATTTTTTTTTACTTAGAAAACATTCACCAACATTACCAAACTTTTTCGGTTTAGTGACTTTGCAAATTGCGTGTTGGCTAAACAACTTTTGGTGTTCCCAATTAGATCAATCTATGGAGAGCATAAGAATTATTTTACGCATTCATTCATAAGTAGCTCCAGTGCACCCTTTTTGTACCCTACTTTTTGCCACCACTACTTAATTTTTCAATTTCGCCGGTATTTTAAGATTGGTACTCCACAAATAACTAAATTCTGTGATATATCACAGTGAAATAACATATTTAGTTACTTTTCACAGAGTACCACTTTAAAATACGCGGGAAATTGAAAAATTTCTGTTTGGGCTTACAATTACTCAGGACAGGAGTAAAATATACAAAAGAAAATTTTTATAAACGTGGATGGAAAAAAAATATAAAATTTTTATTGTATTATACATTGTATACATCTATAACAAATTCATTCAATATATTTTATAACTTAAACACAAATTATTGTTGGAATCAATATAAGGTTTCAATAAATCTAACGGTATAGCTAACGTATCATAAAATATACAATCGTAATCTGTAACATCATTAAAACCATCATTAATTATAAATTTTCTACGAGTATTTGTACCGTCTTGAAAAGTAATTTCTATTTTATAATCTTTTGTTGGCCACGTTTTAAATAATTTCTGAAACGACCACTGAGCCAAACCCTTCGATTTCTTACTACATTTAAAGGATACCCTAAACAAATCACCTTTATATTTTATCAGATGATGCTCATTTTCCGTACGATTTAAACTGTAACTAAACTGAGTATTCAACGCGATAAATTTATCAAAATGTTTATCATTTAAATGTTTCTCCGTTAAAGTAATTGGTCCGACCCGACCCATTTACAATGATACGGTACGGGGCATTTAAATTCCGCATACTTGCAATTTGCTTTATGTTCCTGGAGAGCGGCAAAATTTCCGAGAAATTCACATCCGTTTACATCGTTACGGCACGGAAGTTGAACTAAATTTAACATGCTTTCCAAAGCATAATTTCGAGTGTTACCATATTCAGATGAACAAGTCGGGCATTTAGTTAGTTTTGATTTGCAATCTCCGCAGATGCTATGACCTGAAACGCAGATCATAATCGGGGGATATATGTACTCTTGACAGACGGGACATTCTAATTCGCGAATCATGTCGGCTTGTTGATTTTCGTATTGCATCCGCTGTTCCTTCAAAGGTGATGATTTCCCGGTATTATTGTTCTTCTTTTTATTCTTTGCACCGTTCTTGTTTGTATTATCCGTTGAGGTAATTTCTTCCTTGATAGCAGTTTTAATCGTATTGTCGGTTTGCATGTTCAAAGCATCAGGGCCCCCTACTACTTCATTATTTTTAGTTTCCTGAGGATTTGTTGCTAAAACAGAAATAAAAGGCGCATAAGAGTGTTTCATCTATTGAAACAGATACTCAGATTAGATTAAACTGAACTATGTCGATCAGCGAATTGGTAAATCAAAAGTAGTTTAACGGAAAGTATACGTTTCACTGAGTTCAAAATGGTCCCCCTTTTTCTTATAAGATCAGTCTGAAACATCTAAAAATCGATCTGAAAAGTGCTATTTCTAGGTTATGTTTTACGAGTGTTTTGACATTTCTCCGAGGATTTTCAGTTGGTAACAATTACGAAGTAAAAAGCGGCAATTTTAACAGAAAATGCAAATGTCAAATCACTTGTAAAACATAACCTAGAAATAGGACTCAATAAAAAGTATACTGTATGAATTACCAACACGGTGATCGACATAGGGAAGTTTAGCTTTACCTGTTTGTTTAGATAATTTTTCCTTCCTTGGCACATTCTCGATTATATTAATAAAACAATCAACTTTTCGAGTTTTAAAAATCCCATCTAACGATTTTATATCAAAATCTACATCAATTTTCTCATTTAAATTTTTATAATCGGTATAACATTTCATCTTTCCGTTATATAATTTAATAGAACTTTGTTGTTTGGCACCCGTTTTCTTAATTTCAGCCTCGTAAGTAAATCTACCACATTCAGGCGGTTTTCCTAAATATTTTACGCCTAAATGGAATATTAAGTCTTTAACGTGAACTTTAACTAAGTAAATTTCATCGTACATATACATTATATATACCGATGTGATATCGTCTACGGGCATTTTGAAACTACCATCTTTTAATATAATATTGGAATGGCAATTAGTTATATGACCTTTCAAGGCAGCAATCGCACCTTCCCAATTACAATTTACTGCGAAACATTTATAAATTCTATGCTTGCATGCTCTTTCGTGATCGAGAACAGCTTCCATTAAGAATTTTTTTTTACAGCCATATGTTACGTACCTGCAAGGAAATTTGACGAGAGATGCAAGTGTTTCGTATGCATACGCAGGTATTCCACTACCTTTGGTCTTCGAGCATCTACCGCAAGCATATAAGCTATCTTTAGCATCAGGTACAGTAATTCCTGGCACAGATAATAGGTTTCCGCAATAACCACATTGTAAATTCTGTTTATCATCCTCAGAAAGTTCATCCACAGATGATATCTTTGGTATATCTAGCATATTGTTTTTTTATTATAGTTTAATTTATTTAGTTGTTATAAAGGCACTATAGAATTGACTTATTTTAAACGTATTTATTAATAAACACTGCTTAAGAATTGAATATCGTCAAATAAACGTTGATAACACTGATAACCATTATCTATTGTTTAATTAGGTGCTTCACCGGAATTACCTAATCCTCCTAATTTACACTGTATAAAGAACTGCATGGCGCGAAATCTCCCTAAAAAATAAGAGACGGTATCATAGTATTGGCACTGACCGTCAAGATTTAAAATGGAACTAGTGGAGCCCTCTATATTTTAGGGCGTCAGTATAGTTGATATTTATCACGGTAGATGGAACTATTTCCTATTATTTTGATTATTTTTAATTGCCAACAATTCAATAATTTCAAAATATTTAAATAAATATTATAGCTTTCGATATATGTGTTCATGGATTAAAATATCAAAAATTATATATAATAATGTACAAAAATGAATTAATCTTAACGTGATGTGTTCTGCCCATAGTGAAACAAACAATTACAATTAAATTAGGTTAACAATATCTTCTGGGATGCAAGATATTTTAGCAGCAAGTTTTAACAGGCGTATTACTTGTCTAAAAAGCAAAAAAGGACATGATATTAATAATGGTTTATAATAAATATATTAAATCACTAAAATAATTAATATAAATAAATATAATAAAATAATAAATGTAATTTTACAAGTCTTGTAAGTTTACATTATACTGAATTTTATACATTTCAAATAGTAGGAAATACATCGCTGAAATATATTAAAAATCTCTTCAAATATGTAACCGTATTTACAGTACACACTCTATACATATTTGGAATGAATTTTTTATATATTTTATTGGAATATTTCTCATTTGCAAATGTACAAAATTCGATAGAGGAAACATTTTATTTTAAAGTCGATTTGATATTCCCGCCTTTTAGTTGAGCTACAAACCAACATACTAAAAGTCACACTAAAAGTTCCCAATGCTAGACTATAGCCATTGACTAGCCTAATTGTTAGAGGGCAGCACTGACCATAAAATTCAAATTTAACGAGTGGTGGTGAAATTATCAAGATATATTCCTCAAAGTATTGACCAAAGAATGGAATGATTAGTTTTTGCAGGATTTCTTTATGTTGAAAATTATATTTTTTTTAAACAATGATTGCACTAAAGGACAGTGACTGCACATTTTTTGTGGTTATTGGACAATAATTTGACAGTTATTGGACATCAGTTTTATTTAATTTAATAATTATTTCTCACTTATGCTAACACTTTCTTCGCAATAGCAATTGTGACAATTGTGTGTGTGAGTCGCATTGCAATAAAATCTTATATGTACCATGAATCACACCGTTGCAAATAACAAAGCAATTTAAAAGAACCCATTTTTGTTTTTTTTTGTGTTAGCTTTGTTAAGTTTAGACTCTTCCCTATTACGCTTCCTTCCTTTTTTTTCACGATTTAATCTATCAATTTTTTCTTATTTTTCTCTACACATCTCCTGGAAAGTGTGTGATTATATTGCAAACGGCAGTCTTTCAGATTGACTTTTTCCTTTTCTTTCAGGAACATTTGAATATAAAAGATATTCTGCGAAAGAGGTATTTTTTTCTGTGATTGTAAATTATTAATCTCCTCATCGTAATGGGAAGTCGTGCGGGCTTAACCATTTTTTCACCAATTATATCATCGATTTCGCCTCCCACACTCCCTCTTTCAAAAATTACAGTAATAGTTTCGTTATTTTCTACTACCCCTACAAAATGTGCAATTGTTTCGACTTGATCGGGTGATTAACTGTAAAACAAATGAGCCAAGCACACTTGATTCTGTAAATTGACATATTTGAGCATTTCAGGTACGGAGGTTAATTAAATCGTTATAACTTATTAACCTTACATTTTAGGTATAGGAACACCTAATAGGGATTCAAAGAGAATATTTTGTAGAATCATAATATCTAATAAAATATATACCTTTCCATTTAAGAAAATGTACTTTCCGCGGATTGAACTTATTTATAAGCAACTAAGTTTTTAAACACCCTGTATAATGTTACAGAAAAAAACTTCAAATGTTGTATAACTACATAATATCAACTGCGCGTATGCAAAATTTCATTCGCCTCATTTATTCCTACGTGAAGTAATATCACTATAAAGTAAGATCGGTATCTGTCACTTTTTTTCTTTAATTTCGAATAACTCAGAAGGAATGGTATTTAGGTATAGGGTATGATACATGAAATATGTGTAAAATTTATCATAGAAGCTGAATTTGTAATTTATTTTATAGCATGCTATTTAAAAAATCGAAGTTGTTTCCCACTTCCGGTTAACCGGAAGTGATATTTATTCAAAAATATTTTCACGTGATAGTTCATATTCAACCATATCCAACTGCAAAATTTTGTTTTCAAATTCCTATCCGTTTGTATAATACTTTTAATAGGCCATTCTCACCAATCACCCTGTATACAAAAAAGTTATGCCTTAGTTAATTTGTAGTCAACACATTTTTGATAACACAATTTGAGGCAGAGCACACTGTCCAATTACTGTCTTAATATAGAATTTTAAGCATTGTGTTATTGGACACCACCCCTCCAATAATTATCTTGGATAAAGCTATTTCAAAATTAAAAATATATACTTACACAGCTTCACACACAGCTATTATTAATAGTGATTATTAATTTACAAACTTACCTCTTGAATACAGAATAAAACTTTTTCAATCTGGAGAAATGGCAGGAATGAGGATAAAAATTCCTAGAGTTACAGAAACCTGTAAAATAGTCACTGAGTATTAATTTATTGAATAGAAATAATATAGGTGTCACTCTGACTGGACTATCATGATAAAACAATAGAAGTACAATTATCATGGTGTTTACTCAGCCTCTCTACCTATAAATGTTCAAAATGACGACCTTCATCCTAATGGAGGAATAATCGGAACTTCGACTCATAGGCCCTAGATTAGACACCGCTCCTACACCCTGTATATAATAGATAGGTTAAAAAATTAAAATTATATTCTATTATACCGGGTGTTTCATAATATATGCGCAGGAGTTCAGGATGTGATAGCTTGTCCAAAAATTTGAAAAAAACAATTTACCCTCTAAAATGCACCATTTTCGAGGTACATGGTGTTGAAATAAAAAAAAAAATTTAAAGACAACTTTTGTAACATTTTTTAATTTTTTGCTTTTCTTACTAAGTTCTAACGTTTTAGCAAAATAAAATTTTTATTTCAAAAAATTGACCATGTTTTTCAACATAAAAGTTAATTTTTCTCGAAAACGGTCAACTTTAGATCTCATGACCATTTTGTGTAGTAAACATTGGCGGTTCAAGTGGGCGTCTCAAAACTGTACTTTTTTTTCCAGTGGCGTAGAAGTTGGGGAGAAAAACAACCACTACCCCTTCAAAATCTTCACCAATTATGACTTAAATTTTTTTTTGCTCGCACACAACTTAGCTTATTATGAGTAGAAAATGCTTACAAACGCTGTTTTCTTTACAATAAACGGTTCTGGAGATATTTGCAAAAAACGATTTGTTTTAATTAAATTTCAACACCCTGTATCTCAAAAATGGTGCGTTTTAGAGGGTAAATTGATTGAAACTTTTTTTCAAAATTTTGGACAAGCTATCACATCCTGAAATCCTATGGATATATATATATATGCAACAGCCTGTATAGTGTTTTGAAAGAAGTATTACTTTATTGGCTAATATTGTTATTACAGGTACCATTTTTGTAGGAAATTGCACAAAATTACAAATTATCACATAGATGGCAGCATTTGGCTGCAATTTATTTGACGTTTAAAAATATTCAAATTTTTATACTTGATGGTGGTAAGAAATCATTCTAATACTAATCGCGTGTTGTTTGTTGAAGTGGTAAAAATCACAATTGAAGGGTTTTACGGCATAGTGTCTGGATATTGATTTTATCCATTAATTTTTAGGAACAGGTTTGTTATCCATGATTTTTGGTATTTTTTACTGTTTTGAATGGGTTATTAAAAACACAATCCTCTTTTAATAAATTCCTCTCAAAAGCCAAATAGATATAATAGTTCTCTAGTCTTGAAAATACAAAACACCTTGCCTTGGAGAACCAGAGTGTTTCCATTCCATCTTTTCTTCGACGTGCCTAAATTTTAAGGTTATATTATACACGCATTTAATGTTAGCTACAAAATGTTTGAGTAAATTTTCTCATTTTTCATAGATTTAATGATTGAATGATTTTATAAAATAGATATGTAGATTATAAATAAATTAATATAAACGTCAACAATTATTGACATCTATTGGTGAGGGAAGGAAACAAATTATCTCAACTTGTATCTTTGACAGAACAGTTTTCTGTAATTCTGCTTGCATTCGTATTTTGGCATTCAATTCTAAGATGGCGCTCTCTAACAATCAAAATTTATAAAATATTAGATGAAATTAATTTATTTCTCTTCTAACAAACTCGAATTACAAAAATCTTTATATTACAATTATGTATTAATAATAAAAGTGTTAAAATCATGTTGGGATTATCACATCTTCACACATCGATGTTCTAGCGAGCGTAGCCATTCGTCAATTTCATCTGTCCTGTCATCGAATAATGTAAATCAACTGATTGTGAGATTCAATGGGCGCAAAATCATCAAAAGCACATAACAGTCGGACTATTATTTGCAGAGATGTGAAGTGACATCAAAAACACGTTAAACACGTCCGGCTCGATTGTGAAAATGGGGGTTCCGCAAAGGGGTGGGAGGCGTATAACGCTGGTAATATAGATAGAGAGGAGTATAATGTACGGTATCTTTCCCCTCCATCGTAAGCCACTCGCGCCGTACAAGCATAGGAGGTGCAAACTTCCGTGGCCCATTTTATTGGCCCAAAGGCGGGGTAATCGCATCAGTCCCTGTTCTCCGGTAATCCCCTAATCTTACGTAATTTCCGTACCATATTATAAACTGCTTCAACTCTTGGTTATTACTATTTATAGTCCGTGTTTGGTTGGCGTCGTCGTGTAGATAAATGTGATTATAATTTATAATTCTTAACGGAAACTATTACAAAGATATCAAGAAGAAATAATCTCCGGCAATCTAACGTATTAATTCGGATTATTATATTATTAATTTGACGTTTCAATGTCAAATATTATCAATTTTTGACGTATGTATATTTCATATTCGAATGCCAAACTTGTTCAGATTTGACGTTTAAATTTCAAACCTACTCCATATTTGACATTTAAATGTCAGAATGTTTAGTGTTATTAAATATTGGCTATATTTGACACTCTAAATATATTATGTGTGTATTACATCAGGAAATTTAAACGTCAGACTTGTCATTTTTGACATTTATATGTGACATATTATATAAAACACATCGTAGGCACGATGCCGTCGCACTTAATACAACGGAACTTACAAAATTCATCGCATTATAAAGTCAGTTGCAAATTTCTATGTGATTTCACTTTGGATTCGTAATATACAGATAGAAAGTCTGTATAACAGCAAACAAATTTCTCTTTGGGCATTTCACATGTAATTGTCAAACTTGTCTACATTTTGACGTTTAAATGTTCAAGATTTGACAGTTAAATGTCAAATATTATCCATATCTGACATTAAAACGTCAAACTGATCTATGCATGACGTTTAAATGTCAATTTTTTTATATAATTGAAATACAAACAATAAAGTTTTGTAAGCAGTGGATAAATATTAAATCGACGACCTAAAATATTTAGCCGACGCTGTCAGCTATCACTCGGTGTGTTAAATGACGGTAAATGTTTATTGGGTCGTCTATTTATGCTAAAATTAAAATGTCAAACTTGTCATAATTAACATTTAAATGTCAAATATTGTCTGTAATTAAACGTTATTAAAATGTCAAATTTGTCGATATTGTGTTATGTTTCATATTTAAATGTCAAATATTGTTTATACTTGGCATTTAAATATTAACCTTGTCCATATATTATGCCATCTAAATGTCAAATTGGTCCACAGATGACATTTAAATATTAAATATTGTCTATATCTGACAGTTTAGGTTTCGAAGTTGTCAAATTTGTCATTGATGTGTCAATTTTTGTTTATATTTGACATATACTAAGTCAAAAATGATTTAATAAATTAATTAAAATGTGTTACAAGCGAAACTGAAATAGCGTTATGGTATTCTGTTCATATATTTGACATTTAAATGTCAAACTTGTCATATTTGACATTTAAATGTCAAACACATATTATTAATCCAATAAATGACGCAATCATGTCCGGATGATTTGGCAGTAACTAAGTCAAAACTGACTTGAGATTTAAAGATCCTAAATTTTTAATACAACAAGTGACATTTATTACAAGAAAAAGCAAAACAGAATTCTATTTATTGTGTTTTGTACGTCAATTTCGTCTATATTTTTGACTTTTAAACGTCAAATATTGTTTATATCAATATTAAACGTCATACTATAATAGTTGATATCTAACTGTCAAAATTATCTAGAATTGACATTTAAATGTTTAAATTTGTCTATATTTGATATATAAATATCGAGTATTGTCTTTGTTTGACAGTTAAACGTTGGGCTTGTCAACATATGGTATTTAAATGTCTAACTTATCGGCATTTGACTTTTAGATCTCAAAATTAAAGCTTATACGAATTCATATTTGATATATCGTGAGCCACAAACACTGAAAACAAATTTTGTGGCTTATAGTATTTATCGAAATGTCAAATTTGTCTAAACATTATTTTTTAATACGTTTTAGATTTTGTGTGAACATGTGAACTGTCAAATATTGACAAGTTTGACGTTTAAATGTCAAATAAATATATTAAAAAAAATTTTGATCTTTAAATAAGACTTTTAAGATATAGTAGGTACCTAATATAATATTATTGTATTGCTCGTGTGCGTTTATAATAAACGATATGATTATATGATTCAATTGTGTTTTGAAATTAAATCACGCCGTAATATGCCGAGTTGGATCGATCGCAAATATCTAGGGGCGAATTACAAATCTGGGCGAGAAGCTCATCTTCTCTCTATCTAAATACGCATCTCTCCTACATTAGATATTACTTATATCGCCGCGAGGTAGCGCTAGTATCAAGGGAATTAAGCGGGAAAGGTGAGGATTTCGCAGCATTAGCTTACCGTCATCCTAGATACTCTATGTGTATACGGGCGAGGAGATCATCACAGGAATAGGTATTATTATGCTTTTCTTCTAATGAAAATAAATGTTAAAATACAGTTTAACATCTAGTGGATGAAGGAACATTTTAATAATATAAGTATCTACTTCGGGTAGGTTTACCGTGTTTACGAATGTTGATCTTTTGTTATTAACAATAAGTATAAACCTCAAGAAGATACCAGATGTCAAATCTGTGCACATTTGTAATTTAAATGTCAAATATTTGACATTTAGATGTCAACATTGTCCGTATTTGACATTTGACTTTTACGCGTCAAATATTGTCGATGTTAAAAGATGTCAAACCGTTATTAACGACTAGTTCTTCCTACATTTTGTTTTAGTTCACTAATATATGCAATTTAACGACGGATAGGTACATTTTGAAAACATTACAAAGGTTTAAAATTTGAGGCAATTTAGATCTCACAAATATAATATTTAGATGTCAACACTGTCCACGTATGCTATTTAAGTGTCCAACTTCCCCGGATTTGACATTTCACTCTTACATGTCAAATATTGTCTGTGTAAAAATTGTTTTGGGTCGAACATTTGTAATTTTCATCATTCCCTGTCTTAACAACCCAATATCAGTTAAATTTTTTGTAAAAACTATGCTTTAGTTGATCGATTGATTATTATTGATAAATCGTATTAGTACGACAACGAATTAAATGTCAAATTAATTCTTATTTGATACAGCTAAATGTCAAACTTGTTTAGAATCGACAGTTAAATGTCAAATAGTAATTATATTTGACGTTAAAATGTAAATCTTGTCCACATTTGGTATTAAAATATCCAGTTTGTCTATATTTGACATTTAAATGTTAAATGTAGACAAATTTGACATTTCGATAAATACTAAGCCGCAAAATTTGTTTTCAGTGTTTGCGGCTCACGATATATCAAATATGAATTAGTATGAACTTGAATTTTGAGATCTAAAAGTCAAATGCCGATAAGTTAGACATTTAAATACCATATGTTGACAAGCCCAACGTTTAACTGTCAAACATAGACAATACTCGATATTTATATATCAAATATAGACAAATTTAAACATTTAAATGTCAATTCTAGACAATTTTGACAGTTAGATATTAACTATTATAGTATGACGTTTAATATTGATTTATAAACAATATTTGACGTTTAAAAGTCAAAAATACAGACAAAGTTGTCAATGTGAACATTTAAACGTCAAACGTAGACAAATTTAAAATTGACTTACGAAACACAATTAAATTCTGTTTTGATTTTTCTTGTAATAAATGATCTATTGAAAATTCAGGATCTTTAAAACAATTTTTGACTTATTTACCGCCAAATGCGGACATGATTACTATTTAAACGTCAAATATAGACAATATTGGACATTCAAATATTAATTCTAGACAAATTTGACATTTAACGCAAATATGGATTAGTTTAACATACGGTTATTAAACGTAATTAAACGATTCGGAAAATATTTGACATTTAAATGACATATATGACAAGTTTGACATTTAAATGTCCACGTATGCTATTTAAGTGTCCAACTTGCCCGGATTTCACATTTCACTCATACATGTCAATTATTGTCTCTGTAAAAATTGTTTAGATATTATTTTCGGGTCGAACATTTGTCATTTTCAGCATTTCCTGTCTTAACAACACAATATCAGTTAAATTCTTTGTAAAAAATATGCGTTAATTGATCGATTGATAATTAAATTGGTAAATTGTATTAGTACGACAATGAGTTAAATGTCAAATTAACTCTAAATGTCAAACTTGTTTATAATTGACAGTTAAATGTCAAATAGTAGCTATATTTGACATTAAAATGTTAATCCTGTCCACATTTAGTATTAAAATGTCCAATTTGTTTATATTTGACATTTAAATGACAGATATTGTCCATATTTGGCATTTAGATGTCAAACTAGTCTACATACGGTATTTCAATATCCAACGGTTTTACCGTGACGTAGGGAACCATGTTTAATACAATATTACGATACTGAAACGCTACTAAATGAATTATTTTGGTCGTATAAAGAGTTAAGTGTCAAACTATTTGACAGTTGATATCTAAATGTTAAACATGTTCAGAATTGACAGTTAAATGTCAAATATTAACTATATTTGACGTTTAAATGGCAATCCAGTCCACATTTAGTATTCAAATGTCAAACGTTATCTATATCTGATATTTAGTTTGCCAAATATTGTCTATATTTGACAGTTAAATGTCAAATATTATCCATATTTGATATTTAAATGTCAAACTGATCTCCACATAACATTGAAATGTTTAAATATTGTCTATATTGGACAGTTTAAATTTCAAGCTTTTATATATTTACGATGTTGTTAGATTTCAAACATGTTATTTAAATTTCCCGCCGATACATATACTCAAATTTTATTATGTATTATTAATTGAGAACCAGTCAGTAGAATATCTAATACTTAAAATATCAAATATTGTGTCTACGTTAAAATTAAAACGTCAAACTTATTCATATTTGTCAAACTTTTCTAGAATTGACAGTCAAATGTACAATATTTACTTATATTTGACGTTTAAATGTCAATCCTGTCTACATTTGACAGTCATAATTATTGGTATTTTAACGTCTAAATTGTCTATATTTGACATTTGACTTTTATATGTCAACGTCAAATAAATTAATTCATATTTGACATTTCACTGGTCAACATTAGCTATTATTGACGTTTAAATGTCATTCTTGTCAACATTTGGTATTAAAACGTCCAATTCGTCTACAATTGACATTTAAATGTCAAATATGGTCTATATTTGACGTTTAAATGTCATTCCTGTTAAAGTTTGATATTAAAACGTCCAATTCGTCTACATTTGACATTTGAGTGTCAAATATTGTCTATATTTGACGTTTAAATGTAAAATTCTGTCCACATTTGATATGAATATGTCTAATTTGTTTACATTCTACACTTAAATGTCAAACTGGTCTGTATATGACAGGAAACCATATTTAATACAAAAACGTTGCAAAATGAATTTGGTAACAAAACAACAACAAGAGAAACAGTATATATGGAGACATGAGAGAAATAAGATAACCGTCAGAGTGTGACATCCTGTATATATCTAAGCATCCTAAACAAATCATCACATCGATGATTCCGAGATAAAAACTCCTTCTCGTCATTCGGAAATCGTAGCAATGCGAAAGTGTACTTACTACGGGGCTATAGAAAGTGTGTTTGTAGATCGTGTTAGATGCGGTGTCTTGCATGATGTAGCTTTTCATCTGAAAGAGGCCGCTAGAAAGAAAGCAGTTGTACCGAAAGGACTGTAATCCCTTGGTGTAACACGCATCGTCAGGCCGAATTAGGACATCAAGGCCCACCCTGCAACAGAGCCCATATAACATAATCGCACTTTAAAACTTCCTATATAATACAAGAGCAATATCTTAATAGTATTCATACATGAAAGCGTATTATATAGTTTTTTTTTTCTGAGTAATCTTTTACGGTTGGTAGGTATATGAAGATAAGAATATTTCTTAAGGTATCCTTCCTTAATTTATTGTGGGAGTGAATTATTTTAATGCTGCTTTCATTAAACGTTAAATGGATGGATAAACACGTTAGTGATACGAATAAATTGGTGTCAATTCGTCAGCTGCCTTAAAACGATCCTATAATACTTGTCACCCCTGTACAACATAAACAGTACTTCGAATCACCCTTCCTATATACATAATTATAATGGAGAACTAAATTGATACGTTATCACGGTTTTAATTTATTGGCACACACTATATTTTCTGTTTATCATGAACACAATACTGTTTATTAGATTCCAAGCTGCTTTCCCTGCGTATAACAAAAGAATTGTTGACGTAATCAAAATATTATCATCTCGGTATATATGTATAGAACGGCATTATTCATACCGTGTGTGTTGGTTAAAGCCAGTTCAAGCATCGCAGTCGTAGTTGTATATCGTATTGTCTCTCGTACCAACAAGATTGATCAGAAAATAAAGAAAATGAACCATAATATTGGAAATAAGCAGGTGAAAGAGGCGAATACCTATTTGACGCTGCACAGAGGATTTTCATCTCAAATGAAATCTAGATTATCGTTTAATCCAAACATCCCAAAGTATCCGACGTATGTTGTAAGTTATATATCTCACACTTATGTATATATGTATATTATTTTTGTTTGACATTTGACACTGATATATCAAATATTGTCTATATTTGACGTTTAAATGTCAATCGTGTCCACATCCACGGTATTAAAATGTCAAATTTGACATATTTGACAATTAAATGTCAAATATTTGACGTTTAGATCTCAAATATATAACATTTATAATTTATTAATGTCTAATTTGCTTACATTTGACATTTAAATGTGACAACAAATAGTTAAATGTCAAATTAATTGATAGTTGATATCTAAATGTTAAATGTGTTTAGAATTGACAGTTAAATGTCAAATGTTAACTATATTTGACGTATAGATGTCAATCTAGTCCACATTTGGTATTTTCGAAATTGTCTATAGCTGATAATTTGTCTAATATTGTCTATTTTTGATTGGACAGTTTAAATTTCAAACTTTTTTATATTTACAGTGTTGTTAGATTTCAAACATTTTATTTAAATTTCCGCTGATACATACTTAAATTTTATTATTTATTATTAGTTGGAGAATCAGTAGAGTCTATCATTTAAAATATCAAATATTGTGTCTACGTTGAAATTAAAACGTCAAACTAATTCATATTGGATATCTAAATGTCAAATTTTTCTAGAATTGACATTTAAATGTAGAATAATACTTATATTTGACGTTTAAATGTCAATCCTGTCTATATTTGACAGTCAATTGATATCGAAATATTAATAAATTATTGTCCATATTCGACAATAATTAGATGTCAGTCTATATTTGACATTTGACTTTTATATGTCAACATTAATTCTAATCTGATGGCTTCTCTTTAGATTTGTCAACTCTAATTTGACATTTCACTGGTCAACATTACCTATTATTGACGTTTAAATGTTAATTCTGTCCACATTTGATATTAAAATGTCCAAGGACAGATATTGTCTATATTTGCCATTTAGATGTCAAACTAGTCTACATCCGGTATTTAAATATCCAACGGTTTTACTGTGACGTAGGGAACCATGTTTAATACAATATTACGATACTGAAACGCTACTAAATGAATTATTTTGGTCGTATAAAGAGATTGTCAAACTATTTGACAGTTGATATCTAAATGTTAAACGTGTTCAGAATTGATAGTTAAATGTCAAATATTAACTATATTTGATGTTTAGATGGCAATCCAGTCCACATTTAGTATTCAAATGTCAAACGTTATTATCTGATATTTAGTTTGCCAAATATTGTTTAAATAAATTCAAAGTTTTCTAGAATTTCTATTTCTATTTGTTTGACGTTTAACTGTCAAACTTTTCCATATTTGACAGTTAAATGTCAATTAGGATGAAACGTTCCAAAATGACTTTTAGTCGTACTTGTCAACATTACCTATTATTGACGTTTAAATGTCATTTCTGTCAACATTTGGTATTAAGACGTCTAATTTGTTTATATTTGAACATTTAAGTGTCAAATATTGTCTATATTTGACGTTTAAAATGTCCACATTTGGTATTAAAACGTCCAATTCGTCTATTCATGTAATGGATATTTTAAATTGTTTGATGACATCAAAGATTGTCGGTTAATCTACCTCGCGGCAAATACGTATTCTGCAATACAAAACATATTGAATGCCTTAATCAAGTGTCAGATTGTACATCATTAGTATTTTGTCATAACTTATTTGCAATATGATTTATATAATAGGATTCATTGAAATTCATCTTATAGATTTGATATGTTACAATCAAACGTAATGTGTTTTAGTTAATGCTGAATTTGAATTAACATAGAAAAATCTAACCTACTTTATAAATGTTTACTGTCAAATATTATTATAGAAAACATTATGAATTTACCGATTTGATTTCCTAAAATTGATGCGTCTAAAGATCGATTACACGAACTGATTTGAACATTTAAATGTCAAATATTGTCTATATTTGAGGAGGAGCTAATTCATATACGATATCGAAATGTCAAACTTGACGTTTAAATGTCAAATTTGTCAGCATTTGGTATGTCAATGTCAAATTTGTTTCCCTTTGACATTTAAATGTCAATTATTGAACACCTTAATATTATGCACAAAAAAAGCAGATGAACACTGCATTTCGTTCTGCTGGTATCGTTGGGAGACGACCACCATTTCTAACGCAACCTAGAACATTTGGAGTTTTGAATCGAAATATTCGAAGCAAGGCGGCGCCGGCGGCGGCGGTTGAAGTAAGTTTTACATTCTCAAATTGTACATGTATATGTATTTTTAATTATTATAGGAGGTAGTAAGCAAAGAAGAGATACAAAGAAGAAAACGTATCGAATTGGACGTTAAATTGAGATTAAAATTTCAAAGGGTGGACTGTTACGAAAGGGCTAAACGTTTGGAGGAAGTTCCTTTATGGAAAGTCAAGTTGGAACAGCTTCAAGAAGAGGATCGCGAGTATTGGGATTTGCAAGAAGAAGAGAAGATTAAAACGGCCATAGAGGAGCGTCAGAAAGTTGTAGCTACTCGAGAACGTTTAGCTCGAATGGAATTTGATCGATTGGTATTTTTAGATCAGCGGAAGCAAAGGAAAAATGATATCGATGAGGTAAGATGAATAGTATTAGGTCTTGTATGCAGTATAACAGAAACAAATCTTATTGTTGGTTTGTTCGTTATATTTAAATGTAGGTATGTATATCGTTTAGAGGTATCTATAACTTGATGTTTACAAACAATAATCGTATTACTGCCAGTCATATCATTGCTATAATGTTACCATTACAGATACAATTTCTTCGCTTATTAATAAAAGATTATTGATATTTACATATTATCTGCAAGGTAGGCTTTGCAATATACGTAATTCTGTTTCCAGTTAATTTGTGAGTCGAAAATGTTCTAAACGCCGAAAAATTTGTAAACCAAAATGTCAAAAATGTCAACGCTGTTGTAAACGTCACAAAAATGTCAAATGTGAAAATGTTGGAAATGTCAAAAATAGTGAAACTGTCAAAAATACAGAAGCTATAAAAAATTCCAACAATTCAAAAACATCTGAAACGATGAAAATACTAACAATGTTTCAAATGATAAAAAAAAATCAAATATGTCGGAAGTGTCAAATAGGAATTATTAAATGTCAAAAATGTTGCAAATGTCAAGAATTACTGAAAATGTCAAAAATACAGAAGCAATAAAAAATCTCGATAATACTGCAAAGGTAAAAAATAGCAATAATTCCGAAATTGCCGAACTTCTTCAAAGTATAGATAATGCCGGAAAATTAGAAAATTTTCGAAATGTCGAAAATGCAGAAAATGACGTAACTACCGAAAATGTTGGAAATCTGAAAAATCAAAATGTAGAAAATGTCGAAAAAGAATTTGTTGAAAATAACGAAAAAGGACATACAAAAAAAACCAAAAATGTGGAAACGGTTAAAAAGATATCGTAAATGTCAAAAATGATCAATGTGTTGGAAATCTGGAAAAAATATTGAAAATGGACAATGTTAAAATGACGAAACTGTTGAACATGTTAAAATAGTAAAAATGTTGGCAATGTCAAAAATACCGATGTTACAAATGGGAAAAGTGGGAAAATAGAAAATGTCAAAAATGTCTGAAATGTCAAAAATGAAAGTGGCAGAAATAAATGCCTAAAATGTTAAAAATATAGAAAATTTCGTAAGTACCAACATTTTCGGAAATGGCGAAAATCAAAATATATATAGGTAAAAAAAAATTTCGATCATCGCAAAAAATGTGAAAAATACTGAAACTGAGGAAAATATTGGAAATGTCGCAAATGAAAATGTTGAAAATAACAAAAGTAATTAAAATGTCGAAAATATTTCAAAGACGGAAATGGCAAAACTAAAAAAGTAAAAAATGGCGGAAATGTGAAAAATTGAGACGTCAAAAATGTTGGAAATGTCAAAAAAGTGAATGTAGAAAATGGGAAAATGACAAAAAAGTAGAAAATCCTAAAAATATGGAAGATGTCTCAGAGGTTGAAATGATAAAAATGAAAATGTAAAATATGAAAAAAATATGTCAAAAATATTAAAAATATCAGAGAACCAAATATCTAAAATGCGAAAATTCGGAAAATGTCGAAGATGTCTCAGAGAATGAAAATGACATAAATGAAAATGTTAAAAGTGGCGAAAATGTGAAAAATTGAGATGTCAAAAAAGTGAATGTCGAAAATGGGAAAATTACGAAATTGTAGAAAATCCTGAAAATATCGAATGATCTCCCAGAGGTCGAAATGATAAAAAATGAAAATGTTAAAAATAAGGGAAAGGTGAACAATGGATGTCAAAAATGTTGAAAATGTCAAAAAAGATATCAAAAATGCGACAATGACAAAAATAGAAAATCTGAAAATATCCAAGATGTCAGAGGACGAAAATGACAAAAATGAAAATGTTAAAAATAAAAGGTGAACAATGGAGATGTCAAAGATGTTGAAAATGTGAAAATGGTGAAAATGACGTACCTAAATGTCAAAAATATTGAAAATAAAGAAAATGACGCAGCTATCGAGAACGTTCAAAGTCAAAAACACCGAAAATGCAAAAAATGTCAAAAACGTCGAATACGAAAATGCCAAAAATGTTGGACGAAATGTCATAGTTGAAATTATCGAAAATTTTGAAAATGTCAAAAATACCGAAAATATTGACAATGTCGAAAATGTCGAGACGGCAAAAATGTTGGGAGTAGCAAAAATGAAAATGTCGAAAATGTGTGTGGTGAGCAGTCTGAGATTTCGGCAGCCAGAACTTTTATAATAATATAATAACATTTTGACAGCTTTTGACAGGCAGTTTTACCAACCTAAGATAAAAAAATATAAATTCAACTTGTCTCCAATCTTTTGGGCTCTTTAGTTTTTTTTTCGCAACCGAGTGGTACATTCAATACTGGTAGATGAAAAGAACAACTTAATACTAATCTGACAATTCAAATGATTTCGAAGTTAAGAATTAATTTTCAAAATTAGACTGAATTGGTCGAATTTGAACCGGATGTAATGTTTGGAATGTCTAGTCTGATATCACCATATTGTAATGCTTAGCTTTTTCATACTTCTTCATGTTACATTATCATAATTAATAAATATATTCATTGTAAGCGATTGGGGGTAAGTCAGATTAGTATTTACACACAATTAGTAAACATAACCTAATTTTCTTTCGTGAGGTAAAAATCCGGTGAAAATTAAATAATAGGAAAGTTACTAGATGACCATGACACATGACATATGTTTCGGATACATTAGGGAATATAAATAATATAACGAACGCAAAGCATATAGGTGATATATGCGGCTCGAGAAGGATAGATATCTGTAATGTAGTTTCTACTACGTGTGTAGGTGATGGTAAATGTCCCCATCAGCTTTTCTAAACCGGGGTGTAGTGTTTGCTTTATGTAAATCCATTAGGACATTAACTTAGCGGATGTGAAACTAAATACGTTACATGCACACAATGTAAAATGTATTTAAAAAGTCGTAAAACGATATGGAAATTAATTGGCCCATCATACGTGATAAACTCGAACAAATATCGCGTCCGGTAGCCGTTATTTTCTTATTGGTCACATATCTATTATACATGGATCGCGTCCAATTGCAAGTGCAGCAGGTTGGCAACGCGAAAATCCCTCCTTCGAAAAAAAAAAAAAGAATTACAGGTTTGACAGGAGAAGGGACGAAAATGTCAAAAATTGCGGAAATGTCAAAAATTAAAATCTCGAAAGTGGTGAAAATGTCAAAAATGAATGTTCTAAAGACGGAAATGGCAAAACAGAAAAAGTAAAAAGTAGCGGAAACGTGAAAAAAATGTGAAAATGAAAAAAAGTGTAGATAATCCTAAAAATATCCAAAATGTTCAAAGCGAAAATGAAAAAAAATGTTAAAAATGAAAATGTTCAAAATGGAATAAATCTGAAAAGTTGAAACGTCGAAAATGTCAAAAAAGCAAGATGTCTAAAATGACAAAAATGAAAAAAAAGTTAAAAATATCAAAGATGTGAGAAATGGAAATGTCAAAAATGTTGAAAATGTAAAAAATGTGAAAAATGTCGAAAATCCTAAAAATATCAAAAATGTCTCAAAAGGCGAAAATGAAAAAAAAATGTTAAAAATGGCAGAAACGTCAAAAATGGAGATGTGAAAAGTGTTGAAAATGTCAAAAAAGGAAATTCCGAAAATTCTGAAAATATCAAAGATGTAGATAGGCCTAAAATGAAGAAACAAATGTTAAAAATGGCAGAAACGTGACAAAAAATGGAGATGTCAAAATGTTGAAAAATGTGAAAAAAAGAAATGTCGAGAATCCTAAGAAATCAATGATGTCTAAAATGGCGAAAAAAAAAAAAATGTCAAAAAATATCAGAAATGTCCCAAAAATGGAGATGTCAAAAATGTTGAAAATGTAAAAAAAAAGAAATGTCGAAAATTCTAAGAATATCAATGATGTCTCAGAGGGCGAAAATGAAAAAAAAAATGTTAAAAATGGCAGAAACGTCAAAAATGGATGTGTTAATAATGTTAAAGTGTAATAATCCATGCCTTAAATCCCCCAACAGCTTAAAAATATAAAGATGTCATCGGCTGGCCTAAAATGAGAAACAATTATTAAAAATGGCTGTAAACGACTTAAGATGTTAGATTTCCGCATTTGCCGTGGAATTTGGAAAAAACAGAAAACCAAACTCAGAAAGGAATCAATGATGTTCGAGGGCGGAAAATGCCAAAATGTTAAAAATGGCAGAAACGTCAAAAATGGAGCCCGACAATAATGTTAAAAGTGTCAAAAACAAATGTTCAAAATGGAATAAAGCTGAAAAGTTGAAACGTCGAAAATGTCAAAAAAGCAAGTGTCTAAAATGACAAAAATCTAAAAAGTCCTGAAAATATCGAAGATGTCCCAGAGGTCGAAATAATAAAAATGAAAATGTAAAAAATGTGAATAATAGAGATGTCAAAAATGTTGAAAATGTCAAAAAAAAGAAATGTCGAAAATCTTAAAAATATCAAAGATGTCTCAGAGGGCGAAAACGAAAAAAAATGTAAAAAATGGCGGAAACGCGAAAAATGGAGATGTTAAAAATGTTAAAAATGTCAAAAAAGCGAGTGTCGAAAATGACAAACATGTAGAAAGTCCTGAAAATATCGAAGATGTCTCGGAGAGCAAAAATGTTAAAAATGAAGGAACTGTCAAAAATGAAAATCTCGAAAATTGTGAAAATGACGCAAACAACGTCGGACACGGAGAAAATCGAAATGTAACGATGTCGACTGTCATGCAGAAAATGTCAAAGATACCGGAAATACAAAAAATGTCAGAAACATGCTTTGAAAGGAAAAAATATACAGATTTGACAGGAGAGGGAGCGAAAATATCAAAAATGACGGAAATGTCAAAAATTAAAATATCGAAAGTGGTGAAGATGTTGAAAATACAGAAAACTAACCATCAAAATTGTCGGAAATGGCGAAATCAAAATATAAAAAATGTCGACTGTCATGCAAAAGATGTCAAAAATACCGAAACTGTGAAAAATCTAGTAAATGAAAATGTCAAAAAATGGCAACGTTGAAGATGACAAAATGGCAAAAATGCTGAAAAAATCGTACCGACAAGGAGGAAAATGTCGAAATTATCGCAAATGTCAAAAAAGCGAGTGTCGAAAATGACAAACATGTAGAAAGTCCTGAAAATATCGAAGATGTCTCGGAGAGCGAAAATAACAGAAATAAAAATGTTAAAAATGAAGGAAATGTCAAAAATGAAAATCTCGAAAATTGTGAAAATGACGCAAACAACGTCGGACACGGAGAAAATCGAAATGTACCAATGTCGACTGTCACAGAAAAGAAAATGTCAAAAATACCAGAAACGTACTTTTAAAGGAAAAAATATACAGGTTAGACAGAAGAGGGAGCGAAAATGTTGAAAATACAGAAAACTAACCATCAAAATTGTCGGAAATGGCGAAATCAAAATATAAAAAATGTCGACTGTCATGCAAATGATGTCAAAAATTCCGAAACTGTGAAAAATGTAGTAAATGAATATGTCAAAAAATGGCAACGGTGAAGATGACAAAATGGCAAAAATGCTGAAAAAATCATACCGACAAGGAGGAAAATGTCGAAAATATTTGAAAATATCGAAGATGTCCCACATAACGAAAATTGCAAAATTGAGAATGTCAAAAATGAAATTGAAAAATGAATGAATTGAAAATGAAATGGATCTGTCATAGGCATTGTCAATCATCGCTGTCAAATTGACAGATAACATACATTGACATGATAACGTTTCCTGCGCTGTATTAACTCAGAAAGAGACTATTTTGAATAAACAAGAATAAAACATAATAAATATGAAATAACTAACCCAGCTCTCGCTTAAGCTCCCTATTCATAATCATAAGTAAGGTACGGACTTTATTCTTGTACAGAACTCTATTAAAATATGTCATGCCCTTTAAATAAATTTAAATTTATTTATAAATGCCACAAATATTCTTACAAGTCTTACATTCAAGATTATATAGGAATACAGAAAATGTTCGTATCGATTACAAACAGTTTAAGAACACAATTGTTAATCCCATGTTTGTTGACAGGCCTCCGCATACCTGGACCCGAGGGACCCCACACGAGGAACACACCTCTCTGAAAATAAACCCTTATAAGAGGTACAACACTGGACAATGAAACTCCTTTCCAACAACAATCTTCCTATAACTATATTCTGTTTTTCGATGATGTTATGTACATATATTATTTATGTAATAATTAATTGTTCTTTGTTTTTTATTTATAAGAGATCCCTATTTTTGAATTACTATAGCTAATCTGGCTCACAGATACACGACAATAGTGAAACATGTACTAAACGTTATATATCCCCATTTAAAACATATAATACATAGCATCCATTTAGTTATTCCTTTTTTTTTTGCTGCGGCGTACACACAGCACCAGATGTGAGTTTGGATTATATGCAGCCGGGGACTTGCGCTAGTAATAATCCTCCCTTAATCTACACGCCGGATTTAAATTTCTCAATGGCCATTCGATCAATGCGTTTGACAGTTGTGATGTAGGTCATCTGGATTAACAAGCCTATATAGTACCTATGTATGTATGTATATATGAAAATCCTAGTAAGTAATCATCCAGGTACAATGAGATACGTAGATAATCTACGATAGATTATTTCGATATCCTTCGTATATACATACGAGACCTGATCAAAAAGTAGTAGTATGCCGTATAAATTGACATTTATCAAATGAGGAGCGTCCATGCAAAACTACACATGTCCAATAAAGGTAGTTTCGAATTATTTGAGACAAACTCTTCACAGACCAGTCACTGATTATTATTTAACGAAAATCCCACTGAATATAAGTGTATTGTCTCTAATTCCCAACACATTTTCAAAAACTGTTTTTGTTTTCAAAACAACTGAAAAATCGAGATTCTTCGTTTGGACATGTTCACTTTTGCTCAGACTCGATGGACATGTTTGGTTTTGTTCAGACTTATTTATGGACATGTGTTATTTTGAAAAGTTTATTGCAATGTACAGTAAGAAATTAAGTACAACTTATGAAAAAGAAAACAAACATAACATAAGCACCTATACATGAATATTTCCACAATCCAACTCTAAGCAGTCGCATGTTTCTTCTTCGTCTGTTTCGACTTCTTTTGGTTCTTGTTTTACCTTGTTCTTTCGTGGCTGAAAATTTCAGCGTTGGCAATTCTTCCCACTTGATATGATTTTCTTCATTGTTAAACTGCTTCTCTAACAAAAGCTTCACATTCTGTTTTTTCTCTTTAGTAATTTCATTTCCAAATGGCTGCAGTTTCAACTTGAATCTTCTTTCCGTTTTACCTCTTTTCACCATCGACTGATACTGCCCGACATCGACTTGAAATCTATAAAATTCACTGCCTCTGTACTTAATAGTTGCAGCGTTGTTTTTTGTTGTGAACTTTCGCAGCTCTATTCGTTTTAAGTTCTTTATGCCTGGTATTTTGTTGTACAGTTTGTTTTTTATGTCATATAAAAACCACTCTCTCCCTAGACTGTTGACACTTCCAACCTTTGAATAAACTTCATTGTACTTCTCCTTACTCATAATAATATTTTCCTTTTTCAGTAGCCTTTCTACCCTTCCGAAAGCCCTGTCGGCTGGGAGGTAACTGTGGCCTCGGACTGGAAAGTGAATTATAATATTTTTAACTGACGCAGGAGCTTCCAGCAACCGACAAGCTAAAACATGCATTATATAGGAATTTTTGTTCTGGCCCCCGCATCCATCACAAAATAATCGGACTGTTTCACAGTCAGTTACATCTAAACTGCGAAGGTGGCATAATAATGCTGACCCCACCTCAGTTGAACCTCGTTTTGCTTGTGATTTTTTTTTTTTTTTTTAATGTGTGGTGGGTGCTTAGTTGCAGTGACTCCGTAAGCTGTATCACTTGTCTGGCTATCACTGCAACTCTTGCGGTGTAGTTTAGTGTGTGTAAGTTGTGTTCAAATGGCTTTGTGACAGCATCATATCGCCTTTTATGATGCCGCGCTGTTAATCACTTTGCTCCCAACAGCGAATGGCAAGTCGATCCGGGATTAAACTCTCTGAAAAAATGTCACCGTCCCTCCAGAGAATTGAACCCCGGCACCTATCGTCCTCTCACAACAATAGTCAGCCGCCTAACCACTGCGGCCATCGACCCGTTAAATAGGTTAAATAGGTATAAAATGAAGGATGTCTGCTGTCCGTGCCCACGCAACAAAACGAATAAGAACTGATCTGCCGGAGATAGAAAGCACCTTGGATTGGTGTTTTGGGAAGTGGATGCACCTGTTGCAGATCAAAAGCAAACGAAACACTTCTTGGAGGAGACTCTTTTGCTAACTTGTAGAACTCATTTGCACGTAACGTGTGAATTCTTAGGTGCGTTTGTGACTTCATTTTCTTATCACCTGTCTCTTCACTAATAGCATGCTTTAAATTGAGGCAAGTACCACAAACATCGCTGGCAGGAGACTTAAAACCAATGTTGAAGTTGTGATAGAAGATATTCTTGAACATTGTAAGGCTTACCTTCCTGTCACTATTGAGTTCATTGTACATTTGAAAAAGTTTCTTAAGGTTTAAGTCACAAGATAGGTAGACTCTGGAAGACTTCTTTCGGTTATAATGGCTTTCCGATGCAGGAAGTGAAGCTATGAACTCCATGACTTTATTCTTTTTTTCAATGTTCCTATTTAAAATCCTAACGGGTCGATGGCCGCAGTGGTTAGGCGGCTGACTATTGTTGTGAGAGAACGATAGGTGCCGGGGTTCAATTCTCTGGAGGGACGGTGACATTTTTTCAGAGAGTTTAATCCCGGATCGACTTGCCATTCGCTGTTGGGAGCAAAGTGATTAACAGCGCGGCATCATAAAAGGCGATATGATGTTGTCACAAAGCCATTTAAACACAACTTACACACACTAAAACTACACCGCAAGAGTTGCAGTGATAGCCAGACAAGTAATACAGCTTACGGAGTCACTGCAACTAAGCACCCACCACACACACAAAAAAAAAAAAAAAAAAAAAACACCATCACGCTTTTCTTTGGGAACTTGGCCAGACTCGATAATTTTAGCTACAGTACGCATGCGACTGTCAGAAATAGCAAAGGCTGCCTTTAAAAACTTCTTACACACTGGAACTACTTTAGATTTTGTGCGAAAATAATAAAAAACGTGAAAGCTTTAGGTTTTGCGTTCTCTTCTGGAACACCCTGTCTCGGACGCCGCCTTTGAGGAGGACAAACAGAAATAAAATGGCACAATTTTTGATCCTGCTCAATTTTGTCGGAGGTATGATAAAAATTTTCCCTTTGGCGCTTAATTTCATTAATGGAGATCGAACTACAATTTAATTTTTTACTGCGGTAATTACATGGACGTCTGAACTTCTTTAGATGAGGATCTGTTTCTGTGTACCTACAAAATTACACGACTGTTTTTTTTTTTTTTTTTTTTTTTTTTTTTTTAATGTGTGGTGGGTGCCTAGTTGCAGTGACTCCGTAAGCTGTATTACTTGTCTGGCTATCACTGCAACTCTTGCGGTGTAGTTTAGTGTGTGTAAGTTGTGTGTAAATGGCTTTGTGACAGCATCATATCGCCTTTTATGATGCCGCGCTGTTAATCACTTTGCTCCCAACAGCGAATGGCAAGTCGATCCGGGATTAAACTCTCTGAAAAAATGTCACCGTCCCTCCAGAGAATTGAACCCCGGCACCTATCGTCCTCTCACAACAATAGTCAGCCGCCTAACCACTGCGGCCATCGACCCGTTAAAAAACAAAATTACTTAACCATTACAGTAACAATGACCTACCTTCTAGACTTTGCTGCCTGTCGTGTTGATAAAGCACGCTTCTGATGTCTTCGAGAACCAACGTTAATTGAGCCCACAGATGTTTCCATTTTGCTACATTAGAAGAAATTACACAGTGTATACGGTAGGAACCCACGAGTACCACAAACTCTGTTACTTGTAGTTTGTAGACTGATTAGTTCAAAACTACATGGACAAACCACGTGCTTCTGTACCCCTTGCTTAATAGGGTCATAATGAACTAATAGAGTCCTCTATTAATAAAGTGAGTAACCAACAACGCTAGCTAGAGCCACATTACAGAAAGTTTGTGCACTTTTGAAGCAACAACCTGCATTACCCTATGCGTTTTGTGGTGGACATGTGCAGCTTTGATTGAACCACGTGCAGCGTTGCCGAGCGTGAGACATGTGTTGTTTTGCTTAGACTCGTGAACTTTGCTATGGAATTCTATAGGACAACATGGCTTTTGCACAGTTCTGAGATCAAATTTGGAATGAATCCAAGAAACTCGACCAGATACAGCCATTAACTCATTTTGACCATATTTTGGACATGTGTGCTTTTGCATGGACGCTCCTCAAATGTCAAATTGTAATGTTTTTCTTTTATAATAGACATCACAAGAACTCCCCTGTTTCAGGGATTTTTTCCCTATCTCTGGCAACACTGACTGGTGTGATTTTGTTTAATTTGAACATTTAGCCTTTACACGTCAGGTAGGTAATTGTCCGTCTATTGTTTGTCGGAGATATTGGAAATATTAACAGAAATTAAGTACAAAATAAATACACCATTTAACATATATTGTATCGAAGGCTTTCACGGTCCGAGTCTCTATCATGAAGGCTTGAGTTTAACATAAATTCTATGCGAAGCAAAGAGATTCTAAAATTTGCTGTTGCATACTGCATTTTGCCGTTGGAAATACCGTTTCATTATTCCTACCGCCCTATAAGGAGCCGATGTGGTTGGCCTGCAATTTTCTTCTATTGAAGGAGCCGAGATAGTTGGCCTTCACGTCCCTTTCCAGTAAGAGAGCTGATATAGTTCGCCCTCACGTTTCTGGTAGTGAAGGAGCCAATATAGTTGACGTTTACGTTTTTTCAAGTCAGAGAGCCAAGATAGTCGGCTTTCACGTTGGTTTATACGTATCTTTCGGTGAAGGAATTGATATAGTTGGCCCTCACATCTCCTACAACGCGGAAGCCGTTATAGTTTGCCTTCACATTCTTTCCAGTGAGAGAGCCAATATAGTTGGCCCTCTATATATTATCTGATGAAGGAGCAGATATTGTTGGTCATCACATCTTGATATAGCATCTGGATGATATTTTTACAAAAATTTGCAGGAATATCTGGTTGGTACTTTACATAAGAATTCTTGCAGAGGATTTAATTCTTTTTTGAATTGTCATTTAGCCAGTATCTATATTTAGTCCCCTTTGCCCATGGTTCGAGGATCCCTGAAATGTATTAGTTTGAATCGAACCCATATATCCGTTGTAATCGTGAAATGCTTCGATTTTTTCAATATATTTTTAAATGCACTTCAAACCACCTCGTACTTTCTATCAATATTATTTTTGAAGGTGGTTCTACAATATTAAATGTCAAATTATCTTGAACAACAAATTTTACTAATGCTTCGCGTTAGTTTCACATTTTTTGAACCACCATTTAATAAAAATAGAAACAAGTGATGAAATTCATCCAAGTAATTATAGATGTCAGTTTTACCTTTGAAAGATGAAATTGTTTTGAAAGCAGACACAATTGTAGCTTGCTTGAATAACGATCTTGTTGCTCCTGTACTTCTGCTTGGTTCAGCTCCATATTCAGAAATTGTCATTGTTGAAGTTGATGAATGATCATCACTTTCTTGTGAAGCAATCAGATTTTCCTACAAATATTACGTCATCTTGCGGTAGTGCACTACTAGTTCCAGCCGTTTCTAAATCCATTCGGCTTTCGAGGTGGAATGGATATTTTCTTTTCTTTGGTTCATCAGCCTCCTTTTCCTCCTCAATTAAATGTTGTAGAACGAAGGAGTGTTCTTGTTTTAAATATGTTTTCAAATTTCTCGTATTGCCTGAAGTTTTCAATACCTTGCCACACAGACTGCATTTAGCAGTATTTGGAATAATTTTTTTAAAATGCTTCCAAATGTTGCTTCTCGGAGGAGCCACATTTTCAAGGCCAAAGGTCTGTGCGCATTTCGTGTGACACATTCTGAGAGACGACCAAAAGGAATCCGGTAAGCATGTCAACAATTGTAACACTAGTTTACAAAATGAGATTTTTTTCATGTACATTTGATGAGAGGTAGATTTCCTTATTATAAGCTGCTGAATTCGAAAATTAAAGTTATATTTTTCTTTATGGACCAGTTTTTGAGATATTGTAATTTTTTAATTTTGACTTGACAAATCATATCTCGAGCTAGAAATGTCCGATTGGTACCCAAATGCAAGGCACATTTTCAAATAAATCATATTTTTCAGTGATTCTGTGCCGACGGACAAGTACAAATCTTGAAAAAAACGTCTGGTTTCTGTTCATTACGTAGGAACTAAGACCAACCAGAAGAAAATCGACCGAAAAATTACAAAGTTATAAGCAATTGAGTGAATAAATCCAAATCCCTTATTTTCCAAAAAATTTTTCTTTTTCGACAATTTATTGGGTTTGCAATACATTCTTGACATTTTTGTGTGTCAGAAATAGTTGTGGCTCTTGCTTTGTCTTCGGTTGCTTTTGGGATCCGTTTCTCTAGTGAGAAACCATACATAGTCTCCCAACATTGCCTCATCCCAAAATTCTTGATAAAAAAAATTGATCCTCAATGGTCTTAATTTATTGGTGAAATCTCTCGCCGTGTTCGTCACTTACGTCACCAAGATTTTGCTTTTTACCAATTTCTTTATGTGTGGACCATCGAAGTCGCCTTCCTTGATTTTTGCTAAAGAAAGCTCCGGGAAAAGGGTTTTTAAATAGGAAAATACTTGGCCTTCCTTGTCTAAGGCCTTCACAAAATTTTTAATGAGGCCAAGTTTAATGCGCAACGCTGGAAGGATTATATTTTCTCTTTTGACAAGAGGCACGTAATTAATATTGTCTTTCCCCACTGTGACGTTCTCCCTTTCTGGCCAGTGTTTTCTTCTATAATGATGTTCACGAGTACGACAAATCCACTGGTTTTGGAAAGAGTGGCAAATGGGTTTATGCGACAGCAGCATCTGTTTCGCTTCCAGTTCCACATTTTTCTCATCCTAAATGCCCTGATTCAACGATTGAATTTTTCGAAGCATAGACAGACACAAACAGTGATAATGAATTTCAACAGGAGTCGCAATTGCAACATTTTATGCTACTGCAACGATATTCCTGCATTGTTTGAGCAACTCTGAGAGCCTTATGATCCAAATGAGTGGCACTTGTTCATTGACGGTAGTAAGGAGAGTTTGAAAGCAGTCCTACTGCATATTGGAAATGAAAAACCTTCTATCCCCATCGCTCATGCCATCAACACTAAAGAATCACCGCCACAATCACGCCACAATCGCCAGTTTGCTAAAATACATTGAATATGAGCATCACAACTGGAAAATATGTTCCGATCTCAAGGTCGTCGGCATGTTGTGTGGAATGCAGGATCGATATACAAAATATTGCTGCTTTCTTTGCCTCTGGGATAATCGTGAACATCATTATAGAAGAAAACACTGGCCAGAAAGGGAGAACGTCACAGTGGGGAAAGACGTGCCTCTTGTCAAAAGAGAAAATATAATCCTTCCAGCGTTGCACATTAAACTTGGGCTCATTAAAAATTTTGTGAAGGCCTTAGACAAGGAAGGCCAAGTATTTTCCTATTTAAAAACCCTTTTCCCGGAGCTTTCTTTAGCAAAAATCAAGGAAGGCGACTTCGATGGTCCACACATAAAGAAATTGGTAAAAAGCAAAATCTTGGTGACGTAAGTGATGAACACGGCGAGAGATTTCACCAACAAATTAAGACCATTGAAGATCATTTTTTTTTATGAAGAATTTTGGGATGAAGCAATGTTAGGAGACTATGTGTGGTTTCTCACTAGAGAAACGGATCCCAAAAGCAATCGAAGACAAAGCAAGAGCCACAACTATTTCTAACACACAAAAATGTCAAGAATGTATTGCAAACCCAATAAATTGTCGAAAAAGAAAAAAATTTGGAAAATATAGGATTTGGATTTATTCACTCAATTGCTTATAACTTTGTCATTTTTCGGTCGATTTTCTTCTGGTTGGTCTTAGTTCCTACGTAAAAGTAACATCTTTACGTACATGAACAGAAACCAGACGTTTTTTTCACGATTTGTACTTTTCCGTCGGCACAGAATCACAGTAAAATATGATTTTTTTGAATATGTGCCTTATTTTCATCGATATGTTTTGAACTGCTTTACCAATCAAAGATCCTGTTCGTCAACTCAATACCTTGCATTTGGGTACCAAGAACGACCCAATCGGACATTTCCAGCTCGAGATATGATTTGTCAAGTGAAAAAAGGTTGAAAAAATTTAAAAAATACAATATCTCAAAAACTGTTAAAAAAAAAAAAATTAACCTTGATTTTCGAATTCAGCAGAAGAATATATAGATAAGGAAAATCACCTCTCATCAAATGTACATTTTCGATGTAAAGTAGTGAATTGGCGATGATGAAAGGTGGTGTTTCCAATACAAGCCAAAAACAAAACGTTAGAGTGTTGCATGGAAGTCACCAAAAGGATCAAAAGATGAAGAGCAAAATCAAGACAATGCTGGCCGTTTTCTTTGTTTCAAAGGGAATTGTTCACAATGAATTTGTCCCAGAAACGGTGAAGGTAGAATATTATCTGGGAGTTCTACAATAATTAGTTGATTTTTGTTGCACGATAATGCACCATCACACAAAGCCATCATGGTACGTGAATTCCTAACCAAAAAAAGGCATCATTGTTATCGATCATCCATCGGTGAAAGGAAATCGTTTTGATACCATCCCGATCATCCAAATTTTTTAGTATTTGACTAAAAAAAATTACGCGTAGAACCTATACAAACATTTAATTCGAATAACCTTGATCGCGTGTACTTTATTATTGAAGCACACAATATAAGAAAAAAGAAGAAAATAGGACACGAATTTTGCCTCTTACAGTTGACATAAACGGGACGGACATCCTTCTTAAAGGGAGGGCGATAAGGATAGCGAACGAGCCCTACCGCAATCGCAACGCCAAGTCACAGCATCCATCAGCAGAAACAGAAGCAGCTGTTACCGTTAAGAGTGTTTGCTAAGCGCCCAACGAACCCCGAAGTCCTATCCTCCAATTAGAATCAAGTTGCCGTGAAATTTTCGGCGTGTCGTACGCAAGGTAAATACACATTTTCGCTACTTTTCTCTTCTTCCTACTATTCCGTGCGGTACTTAACAAATTTACCATCGAGAGTCGATATCGAATATCTAGTCAGACGTTGCGGATAAAGAGGGTGTACTAAATCAACAAGTCCTTTTGTTATTGTCGTTTTAATGTCTCAGTATTATATCGCTCTATATTTATATTGATGTAACCATTATTTTCCCCTTTTTTTTCGTATTAATTTGTTCGATAATATATGCGAGAGTAATAGGATAAATAATATTCCCCTGATTTGTTTACCGAATCCTATTCAGTTTAGTACAAATTAAACTTTTTACCCGTGGATGAAATCTCACTTTATGGGATTCACCCGAGCAAGCTGATTCATTAGCGCTAGTAGTGCTTCAATTGCGTTATTTCTACTCTACTAGTGATAAACACGATTAAACCTATACGTTAAAACCTTAAAATACACTATAGTGAGCTATTTATAACCTCTACAATCTACAAGACATTATTATTGTGCGTATCACGGGATATTGTTGCTCTTTTCATTCGTTGTCACATAGTAAGTTATTGTGATCAGATTAAGCGATGCGATTTGATTTCGCAGGTGGTTTCATCTTATACGAGATCTTTTCATTCTTTACTGTACATATATGAGAAATGGATTAAATACCTTTTTGGTAGACCAATAAAAGGAACTGGTGAACCAAGAATTTCTAACGATTTCAGCTTTTATTTTATCATCTATTACATCAACAATTTTAATTAGCATTTTATGAGGGTTCCCAGCTAATTACATACAAAATTATGTAAATTAAAAGCTCGATTTCGCAGGTGGTTTCATCATATACAAGAGCTTTTCATTCTTTACTGTACCTATATGAGAAATGGATTAAATACCTTTTTGGTAGACCAATAAAAGGAACTGGTGAACCAAGAATTTCTAACGATTTCGTCTTTTATTTTATCATCTATTACATCAACAATTTTATTTACCATTTTATGAGGGTTCCCAGCTAATTACATACAAAATTATGTAAATTAAAAGCTCGATTTCGCAGGTGGTTTCATCATATACAAGAGCTTTTCATTCTTTACTGTACCTATATGAGAAATGGATTAAATACCTTTTTGGTAGACCAATAAAAGGAACTGGTGAACCAAGAATTTCTAACGATTTCGTCTTTTATTTTATCATCTATTACATCAACAATTTTATTTACCATTTTATGAGGGTTCCCAGCTAATTACATACAAAATTATGTAAATTAAAAGCTCGATTTCGCAGGTGGTTTCATCATATACAAGAGCTTTTCATTCTTTACTGTACCTATATGAGAAATGAATTAAATACCTTTTTTGGTAGACCAATAAAAGGAACTGGTGAACCAAGAATTTCTAACGATTTCAGCTTTTATTTTATCATCTATTACATCAACAATTTTAATTAGCATTTTATGAGGGTTCCCAGCTAATTACATACAAAATTATGTAAATTAAAAGCTCGATTTCGCAGGTGGTTTCATCATATACAAGAGCTTTTCATTCTTTACTGTACCTATATGAGAAATGGATTAAATACCTTTTTGGTAGACCAATAAAAGGAACTGGTGAACCAAGAATTTCTAACGATTTCGTCTTTTATTTTATCATCTATTACATCAACAATTTTATTTACCATTTTATGAGGGTTCCCAGCTAATTACATACAAAATTATGTAAATTAAAAGCTCGATTTCGCAGGTGGTTTCATCATATACAAGAGCTTTTCATTCTTTACTGTACCTATATGAGAAATGGATTAAATACCTTTTTGGTAGACCAATAAAAGGAACTGGTGAACCAAGAATTTCTAACGATTTCGTCTTTTATTTTATCATCTATTACATCAACAATTTTATTTACCATTTTATGAGGGTTCCCAGCTAATTACATACAAAATTATGTAAATTAAAAGCTCGATTTCGCAGGTGGTTTCATCATATACAAGAGCTTTTCATTCTTTACTGTACCTATATGAGAAATGAATTAAATACCTTTTTTGGTAGACCAATAAAAGGAACTGGTGAACCAAGAATTTCTAACGATTTCAGCTTTTATTTTATCATCTATTACATCAACAATTTTAATTAGCATTTTATGAGGGTTCCCAGCTAATTACATACAAAATTATGTAAATTAAAAGCTCGATTTCGCAGGTGGTTTCATCATATACAAGAGCTTTTCATTCTTTACTGTACCTATATGAGAAATGGATTAAATACCTTTTTGGTAGACCAATAAAAGGAACTGGTGAACCAAGAATTTCTAACGATTTCGTCTTTTATTTTATCATCTATTACATCAACAAATTTATTTACCATTTTATGAGGGTTCCCAGCTAATTACATACAAAATTATGTAAATTAAAAGCTCGATTTCGCAGGTGGTTTCATCATATACAAGAGCTTTTCATTCTTTACTGTACCTATATGAGAAATGGATTAAATACCTTTTTGGTAGACCAATAAAAGGAACTGGTGAACCAAGAATTTCTAACGATTTCGTCTTTTATTTTATCATCTATTACATCAACAAATTTATTTACCATTTTATGAGGGTTCCCAGCTAATTACATACAAAATTATGTAAATTAAAAGCTCGATTTCGCAGGTGGTTTCATCATATACAAGAGCTTTTCATTCTTTACTGTACCTATATGAGAAATGAACTAAATACCTTTTTTGGTAGACCAATAAAAGGAACTGGTGAACCAAGAATTTCTAACGATTTCGTCTTTTATTTTATCATCTATTACATCAACAATTTTATTTACCATTTTATGAGGGTTCCCAGCTAATTACATACAAAATTATGTAAATTAAAAGCTCGATTTCGCAGGTAGTTTCATCATATACAAGAGCTTTTCATTCTTTACTGTACCTATATGAGAAATGGATTAAATACCTTTTTGGTAGACCAATAAAAGGAACTGGTGAACCAAGAATTTCTAACGATTTCGTCTTTTATTTTATCATCTATTACATCAACAATTTTATTTACCATTTTATGAGGGTTCCCAGCTAATTACATACAAAATTATGTAAATTAAAAGCTCGATTTCGCAGGTGGTTTCATCATATACAAGAGCTTTTCATTCTTTACTGTACCTATATGAGAAATGAATTAAATACCTTTTTTGGTAGACCAATAAAAGGAACTGGTGAACCAAGAATTTCTAACGATTTCAGCTTTTATTTTATCATCTATTACATCAACAATTTTAATTAGCATTTTATGAGGGTTCCCAGCTAATTACATACAAAATTATGTAAATTAAAAGCTCGATTTCGCAGGTGGTTTCATCATATACAAGAGCTTTTCATTCTTTACTGTACCTATATGAGAAATGAATTAAATACCTTTTTTGGTAGACCAATAAAAGGAACTGGTGAACCAAGAATTTCTAACGATTTCGTCTTTTATTTTATCATCTATTACATCAACAAATTTATTTACCATTTTATGAGGGTTCCCAGCTAATTACATACAAAATTATGTAAATTAAAAGCTCGATTTCGCAGGTGGTTTCATCATATACAAGAGCTTTTCATTCTTTACTGTACCTATATGAGAAATGAATTAAATACCTTTTTGGTAGACCAATAAAAGGAACTGGTGAACCAAGAATTTCTAACGATTTCGTCTTTTATTTTATCATCTATTACATCAACAATTTTATTTACCATTTTATGAGGGTTTCCAGCTAATTAAATACAAAATTATGTAAGTTAAAAGCACGAACAAAAAAAAAACAAAAAAGTGAATCAAGGATACCAGAAAGTCGCGATAACTCGACGTTCAAAATCACGCTAGAGGCGAAAATCTTCTTGTGCATACAGTATCTTTAACACAACCTTTAAACGAGGAAAATCAGATAATAATGAAACATTTCGTTGTGAGTTTTGCTCTACTGACGGATAATCGCTTTTTGAATTTCAAAATCACACCCAGGTAACACAGGATAGTCATTTTAACGTCAATAATAGGTCATTTCCTGACACAATTGGTCCAAAGTTATGCGATGACCAAATATTTTGGAGACTCTTAGTTTAAAACGTCAATTTATGACATTATATCCGACGCCTTCAGGTAAATGAACAAAAAAAAGAGCACTTGATTTTTTATGCGTCAGAAATTCTGCTTCGCGACATTTAGCAACACTGGACGACCGTTGTGCGTCACGTGATAATCGCGGTTTATCAATAAATGATTTACAAAAAAAAAACAATAAACAAGAACAAAGGAAAGCAGACGTTGTGGTAAGAATTATTGCTCATAAAATTTTGTTTATCTTGCCATTACAACTCCATGTGTTCATAATATACGGGTAGGTCTTCAGGATGTGATACCTTGTCCAAAAATTTGAAAAAATGTTTCTATCAACTTACCCTCTAAAATGCACCATTTTCCAGATACAGGGTGTTGAAATTTAATAAAAAAAATCGTTTTTTGGAAATATCTCCTGAATCGTTTATCGTAAAGAAAACAGCTTTTGTAACCATGATGATGATTTTGAAGGGGTAGTGGTCGTTTTTCTCCCCAACTTCTACGGAAAGTAGGAAAAAGTACAGTTTTGAGACGCCCATTTGAACCGCCAATACAAACAAAAGGTACTGTTGGTTCGTTTTCGAGAAAAATCAGTTTTTATGTTGAAAAAGATGGTAAATTTTTTGAAATTAAAGTTTTATTTTATTAAAACATTAGAACAAGTAAGAAAAGCAAACGTTAATAGCATAAACGTTGATTTTTCTCGAAAGCGGTCTCATGACCAACAGCACCTTTTTTGTGTAGAAATCATCGGCGGTTAAAATGGGCGTCTCAAAACCGTACTTTTTCCAGTGGCGTAGATGTTGGGGAGAAAAACAACCACTATCCCTTCAAAATCTTCACCAATTATGACTTAAAAAAAACTTCTCGCGCACAACTTAGCTTATTATAAGTAGAAAATGGTTACAAAAGCTGTTTTCTTTACGATAAACCGTTTCCAAAAAAATCTCGAAAATGGTGCATTTTAGAAGGTAAATTGATAGTGTAATCAAACGCTTCGTGCTGTATATATATATTAAAAATACTTTATTTAAGAACGTTACAAGAAACAGAACGACATCATCTCGATCTATCTGATCTATCGACATTTTGTACCAACTTCAAGTCAGTGGCTAGTAAGTATGGCCAACTGCATAAAAATGCTTCCATCTCGGCCAAACCTGACAGCAAATACTTAAAGCTAAATAACAAATTTTAATCTCTAAACATTAACATTAAATATCTATAGACGGTGACGGATTGTTCTCAGACCACGGTCTGATACGGCTAGCATCAAATATGCTCTCGAATGGAATCTGAGACAACTGGAACCCTTCAACATTTTTCAGAACATATCTGTCGGGATTTAGCGAGAACATACGGTCCCTTGAAACGAGGTAACAATTTTCTATTTATGCCTGAGGTACTGACCGAGTTAGTAATGACTACGTAATCACCGGGAAAATACTCATGAGCCTTTCGATGATTTTTATTATAATATTCTTCACTATACTCTTGTGACCTTTTGATGTTTTCTGCCGCAATTTCCCCTCTGTTGAGGTAAATCTCTCCGGCCAAGTATCTCTGCTAAAAGATCACTCGCTTTCCCGCGCTGATTTATACCAAAGAGGAGTCTACTGGGGGTATCTCCCGTGGACTTGTTTATAGTGTTGTTAATACTAAATTCTATCTCGTCCAATACATCATCCCAGGTGTCCAAGTCGTTGGTCGTCTTTGCTAACATCGGGGTAATTATACGGTTGATGCGTTCAACTTGACCGTTAACGCGAGGTGCTCCTGTGGCAATACGCACATGTTCTACATTCCCATCGATCAAGGCTTGTTCAAAAATGCGAGCCGTAAAGGCAGATCCTCTGTCCGATATAAGTCTTTTAGGTCGGCTATAATTCCTGAAGTACGATGAAATGTGTTTAATTGTCTCGTTCGTGTCCACGGATTTACAGGGATATAGTTTCGTAAACCTCGTGAAGGCGTCAACGATAACCGGGATGTGTTTTTTGCCATGTTTCGTCTTCTCATATGGTCCGACATGGTCAACATGTATTGTATCGAAAGGCGTGTCACCCTTCGGTATTGAATGCAAGAGACCGTGCTGCTGATTATTGTTGGGAGAATAGACAATGCAACTGCTTAAGCTAATATAACGTTTAACTCGTTCCTTCATCTTTGAAATCCAATAATCAACTCCATGGCCTTGTCTACCCCAATGTGTCCCATTTCATCATGGTATTTGTGCATGATTTGGTTCTCCATTTCCGTTGGTACTAAAAATAACAAATTACCCTCGTGTTTTCTGTACACAAGTCCATTGACCAACGCATATAATGGACTCTCTTGATGTTCCAGCAACTCTCTAATATTTCGTATTTCCATGTCAGCATCGTGCTTATATTGTAAAGTCTGTTCTAACGAGTTTTCTTCCAAAACCATTACGTGACGACTTAGAGCATCGACATGACCCATGCGAATATTCGGACAACGTTCGAGTGAATAGTCAAAATCTTGTAAATATAAAACCCAACGCATAATTCTTGGTACAACGTCCTTCTTGGAGAAAGTTTGTTTGATGCTGTTGCAGTCAGTCACAATATTAAATTTAATACCTTTGAGGTATATCTGAAATCGTTTCAGTGCATTTACAATGGCTAAACATTCTAACTCATAGCTGTGAAATTTTGACTCACAATCAGTTGTTCGCTTACTAAAGTAGCTAACAGGGTGGAAATTTCCATCGGCCTGACGCTGCAGTAATATTGCACCATACCCATGAGAACTAGCATCGCAATGTAGTTCAGTGTCAGCCGTGACAGAATAAATCGCTAAAACGGGTGCATCTATCAAACGCTCTTTTAGTGTCTCCATGGACTTCAACTGTACCTCTCCGAACTCAAATATAGCGTTTTTTTCGCAATAGATCGTATAATGGTTTTGCTAGCGTCGAAAAATCTTTGATAAACCGGCGAAAATAACTGGCAAGGCCAAGAAAACTGTGAACCTGTTTTACGTTTTTTGGTACAGGGTATTTGGTTATTGCTGAAAGATTTTAGGAATTAGGTCTTATTCCATATTCATTAACTATGTAGCCAAGGTATGTAATTTCTGACTGTAGAAAACAACATTTCTGCAGTTTTAAATCTACTCGGTTATCTACTAAAACTTGAAATATTTCTCGCAGAGTAACAATGTTTTCTTCAACGGTCTGAGTCGCTACCATAATGTCGTCTAAATAAATCAATACCTTTCCTTCATCTATTAAATCTTTAAATAACTCAGCCACGAAACGTGCAAATATTGACGGGCTATTACAGAATCCAAATGGTAATCTGACATATTCATACTGACCTTGAGGAGTTACGAATGATGTAAACTGTGTCGAATGGTCATCTAACCTTATATTGTGGAATGCATCTTTCAAGTCCAGTTTGCTAAACCACTTCTTCCCCTGCATGTTATCCAGTAGGTCATCAATCGAAGGTATTGGAAAACGATCCTTAACGGCTATCTTATTTAAATCCCTATAAGTAGTCCACGCATAAACGTTTCTGCCCATCTTTTTTGTTTACTAGCACAATTGGGGATGCAAATGGTGAAGAACTCTTCCTAATAATTTCACGCTGTAACAAATCTTTAACAATGTCATTAACAATCTGCTTGTCACCATATGATAACCTACGAGGCCGGTAGAAAAAGTTTTCATGATTAGTGTTTACTCTAATACTAGCTGTAAAATGCAATTTAGGTTCAACGTTACGGACAGGTTCTACATAACAAGTGGTAAACATATCAATAAATTCTAACCTCTGCTTAGGACTAACATTGTCACCTATACTTATATCTAAATTCTGTTCTGAGATTTAAAATTATGCCAATTGGAAATTAACTTTGCATTGGTTCCATACCAAAACTTTGCACCATCTTTAAGCCTTGTTCGTGCTGTTTCCAACATATAGTTGTCAGGTAATTGGTGCAATACTTGAACACTATTCAAACATCTTAGCCATTCCTTTGCTTTTAAATGATTACCGTCAAAACATTCAATGGTACGCAATAAATCGGGCATCATTGTTACATTTGCCGCTGGTTGTAAGTTATCAGAATTCAGGTTTATATTTCCCGCCAATTGTTCTAAAATTTTGAGCATCAAATCATCTCTTTTTTTATTATCTGAAACTAGCGTTTCTACAAGCTTATGCAGATTTCCATTAGCCGATGTCGCCTCTTGAGCTGTCTCAAACTTTTCAAATTCACTTAATTTAATGCTTTGTCCAGTCTCTTCCTCATCCGCCATTTTCTATACTCGTTTATGCACCTCACGTACTTTTCTTTTTTTAATCTCTTTCAAACGTCACACTTTCGGTAGCTATCCTACTAAACTTTTACTTCTATCTGCATACTCTCAAACCTCAGTGGAACCCCACACCTGAAGTTGTAATTAAACGCTTCGTGCTGTATATATATATTAAAAATACTTTATTTAAGAACGTTACAAGAAACAGAACGACATCATCTCGATCTATCTGATCTATCGACATTTTGTACCAACTTCAAGTCAGTGGCTAGTAAGTATGGCCAACTGCATAAAAATGCTTACAATAGAAACTTTTTTCAAATTTTTGGACAAGCTATCACATCCTGAAGTCTTGCGCATATATTATGAAACACCCTGTACATACCTACCTCTTAAAAAAATGCGTCCAAAATTAGTCGCAATTATTATGTGGATGTATTTGTAACGTCATAATGTAGTTCAGGCCTGGTCTATGGCTGCAAATAAAAGGCGATATTTTGACGACTAAAAGTTCTTACTTAAATGACGTCAGTAAACTGTGATATTCGAATGTCGTTAAAAGGTCATTGTGAGAGAAACTACTGGCGTTAGCAGTGGCCGTTAAATAATTACCACCAAAATGACGTCATTTGTTTTGATCGACGTCATACAGACTACTGTAGTTGGCGTTCATGAATTATTTTTGATGGAAATGAGTCATCTTGACGTTATATCTACGCCCATTCCTTGTACCATCAAATGGGTATATACAGGGTGTCCAGCTTAAGATGCAACGGTCCATTAATTTTTTGAAAAAATGTTTCAAATAAATGTTGCTTCGAATCAAATTCTACACATTTTAAAATTAGTATCAGTAATGGCGGACTTCCGGTTCTACCGTAAGTAGATACTAACTTAATTATTTTAAATGGAACACCCTATATATTATTGCACTTTTTTATTCTTTATTAAATTCAAAAGGCACTTTCTTAAGCTTACATTTAGTCTAAGTTCGACCGTTTCCGAATTACGTGACGTTTTTCGAAAAAAATATCTGCAGCGCATCTTCGGTGTTTGGAAATATCTCCGTAACTGCGAAAGTTAGAAACGTGAGGTTTTCACTTTCCTCTTAATCATGAAAGAGGGCACGTCTTTTATTAGAAAATTGTTGCATTTATCTTACAGGATGATTAAATAGGGATCTGTAATTTCCCAACTTTAAAATCATGAATAACTTGATTTTTTTTAAATAGAATGGTACAGTTTTTATACGGATGGTGAAAAACTGAAATATCCCCAAAACCGTTGGAAAGATTATTATTATTATTATTATTGTGTGATCTTCTTCGAAAAGTTCTTCAACTTCGTCACTGCCATTTTCATCATTGCTACGACTTGTTGATGGGACATCGGCTATTCTTTTTTTTTACCTTGACTACGTCCTTGAGTTTGAGGTTTTGGAGTGGTTTCTTGAGGTAGATCATCTGGACGAATAGCTTTACCTGTCAGTACATTAATCTTTTTCGTTCGTTTGATTTTTTTGATTTCATTTACCCTAACGAGACCTCTCACAATTTTCGAAAAGCTGGTATTGAAGGCATCAGTGGCTACCGTTTCAATTCCTTCGGGAATAAGTTTATTCAACACTCTTTGTTTTGATCAAGAGGTATTATTATTATTATTAGCAAGCAGAGCAAGTGCGACATTAATGTTGTGACTAATTGCACACGCAAATATAATTGAAAAGCAAAAAATTGTAATACATTCCTACCTAAAATTTTATTGGACACAATGAATAAATTTACGGTTATATGAATATCAATATAAAATTTGAAAAAGCTCGGTGTTTTTTTTTTTTGCATATTTTTTAACAATTATTTTTTGTGCAATCATTTTCCCGGTTCCACATATTTTTTCCACACGGATGAGTTCCGTTTTTAATAATTGACAATGTGAAATTAACTTTTGATCCTTCTACCATCAGCAATAGTGTGCTGCTGGTACAATGCATGTATACCGATCGGAAAAATATGGAAAGAGGATGTGAGGTGGGAGGAGAGGTCGTATCGCGGTTGATTGTCCCACGTCGCGAAATTAATTGAAACAAAAATTATTCAGTTCAGTCGTTATTTACTAACAAAATTATAAACCGAATTTCGAGCCACTGGTCTAGAAATACTATTCAAAATTCAATTAAAATAACATTTCGTGTCCGAACATTGTTATTAATACTGAGATAATTACGCGTTTAATGTAAATACATATATTAAAATAACAGCAACGTTCTCATCCTCGTTTGCTTTATATACCTAACAAAAGCAAGTTCTGTAATATCGCCACATATATAGTGGTCTTTTTTTTAATAATAATAAAAGCAACACCAATATATAGGAAACTAGGATGACAAAATTATTGACAACGCACATCTTGACATCTTGAGAAACGTTTCCTTGTTTATCACAGTGAATATTTTATACGACCAGTGAGCGATAGAAGACGCGCAAATGCCAGTATGTATGTATATGAAGTTGTTATATCTACATACATATTACATATGTGTGTTGTATATAGGAAAAAAGTTCAATTTAAAATTTCAATATCGTTCCATTTAGAACCACCGTATTGCTATATATATCAGGAAATGTTTGCAATTTTATTTTATTTATTTAGCAAGGAATAGTTCAACATTATATATTACATACAAGTCAAGAATTGCCTTCCAGTATAAAAAATCACTTTAAACTTAAAATGCAGTCTTTGAGTTTTCTCATTTTTCGAAGGGGGGTATGGAAAAAAATGTGAATTTTTGACAATTTTGTAATTGTAATGTAATTGTAATTTGTAATTGATCATGCTAAAGACGAAAAAAGTGTCAGATTTGGGCTAAAAAGCTTTGTTTGGCCAAAAAATATAAAAATATCACCTAGTACGAAAGCTCCAATTCCGCATACGAGCACTTTGTCCTCGGTTTTTTGTAGGTAAACGGTGTCAAATCCCGAGACGATCTCTATATCCGATAGCAAATTTTCTTAGCTTTCAGAATATATATAGGTTGTATTTAGAAATGTTTCTCCTTCTGATCGAAAATTTGAAAAAACCAAAACGATGCAAGATTCGATGCCAACCTTGAAGAGTTGCAGCGTTTGAGTTTTTCTTATTTTTCGAGGTGAAGCAGCCACTTTTGTAAACACAACCTATATACATTCTGAAAGCTGAGAAAATTTGCTATCAGATGAATAAATAGTCGTGGGGTTTGACGCCCTTTACCTACAAAAACCGAGATCAAAGTGCTCCTAAGTGGAATTGGAGCTTTCGTCCTAGATGCTATTTTTTATATTTTTTGACCAAACGAAGCTCTTTAGCCCAAATCCGACACTATTATCGTATTCAGCATGATCAATTACATATATATTCAAAATTTCAGGGAAATCGAAGAGGTCGCGATTTTTTTCAAAATTCCAAGGGGTATGGAAAAAAATGTGAATTCTTGACAATTTTCGAAGGGCGTTCGATTTCGTTCTAATTTTGGATATATGTGTAATTGATCATGCTAAACACGAAAAAAGTGTCAGATTTAGGCTAAAGCGCTTCGTTTGCTAAAAAAATATAAAAAATAGCATTTAGGACGAAAGCTCCAATTCCGCATACGAGCAGTTTGACCTTGGTTTTTTTGTAGGTAAATCGGGTCAAACCCCGCGACTAGTTCTTTATCCGATAGCAAATTTTCTCAGATTTCAGAATATATACAGGTTGTATTTAGAAATGTTTCTCCTTCTGATCGAAAATTTGAAAAAACCAAAACTGTGCAAGATTCGACGCCAACCTTGGAACGTTGCAGCGTTTGAGTTTTTCTTATTTTTCGAGGTGAAGTAGCCACTTTCGCAAATACAACCTATATATATTCTGAAAGCTGAGAAAATTTGCTATCAGATGAATAAATAGTCGTGGGGTTTGACGCCCTTTACCTACAAAAACCGAGATCAAAGTGCTCCCATGTGGAATTGGAGCTTTCGTCCTAGACGCTATTTTTTATATTTTTTGACCAAACGAAGCTCTTTAGCCCAAATCCGATACTGTTATCGTATTTAGCATGATCAATTACATATATATTCAAAATTTCAGGGAAATCGAAGAGGTCGCGATTTTCTTCAAAATTCCAAGGGGTATGGAAAAAAATATGAATTTTTGACAATTTTCGAAGGGCGTTCGATTTCGTTCCAATTTTGGATATGTATGTAATTGATCATGCTAAACACGAAAAAAGTGTCCGATTTGGGCTAAAAACCTTTGTTTGGCCAAAAAATATAAAAATAGCACGAATAGAACGAAAGCTCCAATTTCGCATACGAGCACTTTGACCTCGGTGTTTCGTAGGTAAAGGACGCCAAACCCCACGACTAGTTCTTTATCCGATAGCAAATTTTCTCAGCTTTCAGAATATATATAGGTTGTATTTAGAAATGTTTCTCCTTCTGATCGAAAATTTGAAAAATCCAAAACGATGCAAGATTAGATGCCAACCTTGAAGAGTTGCAGCGTTTGAGTTTTTCTCATTTTTCGAGGTGAAGTAGCCACTTTCGTAAATACAACCTATATATATTTTGAAAGCTGAGAAAATTTGCTATGGAATAAAGAAATATTCGCGAGTTTTGGCGTCGTTTACCTACAAAAACCGAGGTCAAAGTGCTCCTATGTGGAATTGGAGCTTTCATCCTAGATGCTATTTTTTATATTTTTTGACCAAACGAAGCTCTTTAGCCCAAATCCGAAACTGTTATCGTATTTAGCATGATAAATTACATATATATTAAAAATTTCAGGGAAATCGAAGAGGTCGCGATTTTCTTCAAAATTCCAAGGGGTATGGCAAAAATGTGAATTCTTGACAATTTTCGAAGGGCGTTCGATTTCGTTCCAATTTTGGATATGTATGTAAATGATCATGCTAAAGACGAAAAAAGTGTCAGATTTGCGCTAAAGAGCTTTGTTTGGCCAAAAAATATAAAAATAGTACCTAGGACAACAGCTCGAATTCCGCATACGAGCACTTTGACCCCGGTTTTTTGTAGGTAAACGGCTCCAAACTCCGCGACTAGTTCTTTATCCTATAGGAAATTTTCTCAGCTTTCAGAATATATATAGGTTGTATTTAGAAATGTTTCTCCGTCTGATCGAAAATTTGAAAAAACCAAAACGATGCAAGATTCGATGCCAACCTTGAAGAGTTGCAGCGTTTGAGATTTTCTCATTTTTCGAGGTGAAGTAGCAGCTTTTGTAAACACAACCTATATATATTCTGAAAGCTGAGAAAATTTGCTATCGGATGAAGAAATAGTCGTGGGGTTTGACGCCCTTTACCTACAAAAACCGAGGTCAAAGTGCTCCTATGTGGAATTGGAGCTTTCGTCCTAGACGCTATTTTTTATATTTTTTGACCAAACGAAGCTCTTTAGCCCAAATCCGACGCTATTATCGTATTCAGCATGATCAATTACATATATATTCCAAATTTCAGGAAAATCGAAGAGGTCGCGATATTCTTCAAAATCCCAAGTATGGAAAAAAATGTGAATTTTTGGCAATTTTCGAAGGGCGTTCGATTTCGTTCCAATTTTGGATGTGTATGTAATTGATCATGCTAAACATGAAAAAAGTGTCAGATTTGGGCTAAAAAGCTTTGTTTGGCACAAAAAATATAAAAATAGTACCTAGGACGAAAGCTCCAATTCCGCATACGAGCAATTTAACCTTGGTTTTTTTGTAGGTAAATCGGATCAAACCCCGCGACTAGTTTTTTATCCTATAGAAAATTTTCTCAGCTTTCAGAATATACATATATAGGTTGTATTTAGAAATGTTTCTCCTTCTGATCGAAAATTTGAAGAAACCAAAACTGCAAGATTCGATGCCACCCTTGAAGAGTTGCAGCGTTTCAGTTTTTCTCATTTTTCGAGGTGAAGTAGCCACTTCGTAAATACAACCTCTATTTATTCTGAATGCTGAGAAAATTTGCTATTGGATGAAGAAATAGTCGTGGGGTTTGGCGCCCTTTACCTACAAATACCGAGGTCAAAGTGCTCCTATGTGGAATTGGAGCTTTCGTCCTAGACGCTATTTTTTATCTTTTTTGACCAAACGAAGCTCTTTAGCCCAAATCCGACGCTATTATCGTATTCAGCATGATCAATTACATATATATTCCAAATTTCAGGGAAATCGAAGAGGTCGAGATTTTCTTCAAAAATTCCAAGGGGTATGGAAAAAAATATGAATTTTTGACAATTTTCGAAGGGCGTTCGATTTCGTTCCAATTTTGAATATATATCTAATTGATCATGCTATACACGAAAAAAGTGTCAGATTTGGGCTAAAAAGCTTTGTTTGGCCAAAAAATATAAAAATAGCACGAATAGGATGAAAGCTCCAATTTCGCATACGAGCACTTTGACCTCGGTGTTTCGTAGGTAAAGGGCGCCAAACCCCACGACTAGTTCTTTATCCGATAGCAAATTTTCTCAGCTTTCAGAATATATATAGGTTGTATTTAGAAATGTTTCTCCTTCTGATCGAAAATTTGAAAAAACCAAAACGATGCAAGATTCGATGTCAACCTTGAAGAGTTGCAGTGTTTCAGTTTTTCTCATTTTGGAGGTGAAGTAGCCACTTTTGTAAATACAACCTGTATATATTCTGAAAGCTGAGAAAATTTGCTATCGGATGAAGAACTAGTCGTGGGGTTTGGCGCCGTTTACCTACAAAAAACCGAGATCAAAGTTGCTCCTATGTGGAATTGCAGCTTTCATCCTAGATGCTATTTTTTATATTTTTTGACCAAACGAAGCTCTTTAGCCCAAATCCGACGCTATTATCGTATTCAGCATGATCAATTACATATATATTCAAAACTTTCAGGGAAATCGAAGAGGTCGCGATTTTCTTTAAAATCCCAAGGGGTGTTGGAAAAAAATGTGAATTTTTGGCAATTTTCGAAGGGCGTTCGATTTCGTTCCAATTTTGGATATATATACAATTGATCATGCTAAATACGAAAAAAGTGTCAGATTTGGGCTAAAAAGCTTTGTTTGGCCAAAAAATATAAAAATATCACCTAGTACGAAAGCTCCAATTCCGCATACGAGCAGTTTGACCTTGGTTTTTTTGTACATAAATCAGGTCAAACCCCGCGACTAGTTCTTTATCCGATAGCAAATTTTCTCAGCTTTCAGAATATATATAGGTTGTATTTAGAAATTTTTCTCCTTCTGATCGAAAATTTGAAAAAACCAAAACGATGCAAGATTCGATGCCAACCTTGAAGCGTTGCAGCGTTTGATTTTTTCTCATTTTTCGAGGTGAAGTAGCCACTTTCGTAAATACAACCTATATATATTCTGAAACCTGAGAAAATTTGCTATTGGATGAAGAAATAGTCGTGGGGTTTGACACCCTTTACCTACAAAAACCGAGATCAAAGTGCTCCTAAGTGGAATTGGAGCTTTCGTCCTAGATGCTATTTTTTATATTTTTTGACCAAACGAAGCTCTTTAGCCCAAATCTGACGCTATTATCGTATTCAGCATGATCAATTACATATATATTCAAAATTTCAGGGAAATCGAAGAGGTCGAGATTTTCTTCAAAAATCACAAAGTGAATTTTTGACAATTTTTGAAGGGCGTTCGATTTCGTTCCAATTTTGGATATGTATGTAATTGATCATGATAAACACGAAAAAAGTGTCAGATTTGAGCTAAAAAGCTTTGTTTGGCCAAAAAATATAAAAATATCACCTAGTACGAAAGCTCCAATTCCACATACGAGCAGTTTGACCTTGGGGTTTTTGTAGGTAAATCGGGTCAAACCCCGCGACTAGTTATTTATCCGATAGCAAATTTTCTCAGCTTTCAGAATATATATAGGTTGTATTTAGAAATGTTTCTCCTTCTGATCGAAAATTTGAAAAAACCAAAACGATGCAAGATTCGATGCCAACCTTGAAGAGTTGCAGCGTTTGAGTTTTTCTCATTTTTCTAGGTGAAGTAGCCGCTTTTGTAGACACAACCTATATATATTCTGAAAGCTGAGAAAATTTTCTGTCGGATGAAGAAATAGTTGTGGGGTTTGACACCCTTTACCTACAAAAACCGAGATCAAAGTTGCTCCTATGTGGAATTGCAGCTTTCATCCTACATGCTATTTTTATATTTTTTGACCAAACGAAGCTCTTTAGCCCAAATCCGACACTGTTATCGTATTCAGCATGATTAATTACATATATATTCAAAATTTCAGGGAAATCGAAGAGGTCGATATTTTCTTCAAAATCGCAAGATATGTTTATAGGAAAAAATGTGAATTTTTGACAATTTTCGAAGGGGGTTCGATTACGTTCAAATTTTGGGTATACATGTAATTGATCATGCTAAACACGAAAAAAGTGTCAGATTTTGGTTAAAGAGCTTCGTTTGGTCAAAAAATTTAAAAAATAGCATTTAGGACGAAAGCTCCAATTCCGCATACGAGCATTTTGACCTCGGTTTTTTGTAGGTAAATGGCTCCAAACCCCGCGACTAGTTCTTTATCCTATAGCAAATTTTGTCAGCTTTCAGAATATATATAAGTTGTATTTAGAAATATTTCTCCTTCTGATCGAAAACTTGAAAAAACCAAAACGATGCAAGATTCGATGCCAACCTTGAAGAGTTGCAGTGTTTGAGTTTTTCTCATTTTTCGAGGTGAAGCAGCCACTTTGTAAACACAACCTATATATATTCTAAAAGCTGAGAAAATTTGCTATCAAATGAAGGACTAGTCGCGGGGTTTGGTGCCGTTTATCTACAAAAACCACGGGGTCAAAGTGCTCCTATGTGGAATTAGAGCGTTTGACCTAGGTACTGTTTTTATATTTTTAGGCCAAACAAATCCTTTTAGCCCAAATATGACACTTTTTTCGTTTTCAGCAAAATTTGATCGAAATCGTACGTCCTTCGAAAATTATCTCTCATTACACGTTAACGAACTATCAACAATTTTGTTTAGTATTTTATGACTACTTCAGGAGCAAAAAGGTAAGTAAAAGATACGCGAGAAGGTCACGGCAACTCGACATAACAACCACGCTATAGAGATGAGAAGATTCTGATGGGTGAGAGACATTAGACATTATTTACAGCGACTTCTTAAGCCATACCGCTTGTTTGATCATCATTGCAACTCTCGCGGTGCAGTTTTTGTGTATGCACAATTGTGTTCAACTGGGCTTGTGACAGCATTATATCGCCTTTTATACTGCCGCACTGCGAAATGGTAGGTCGATCGGATTAAAAATCTCCTAGAAAAACGTCACCACCCTTCCGGAGAATTGAAACCCGGGTCCTATCTGTCCGCCAGAACAATACTCAGCCGCCTAACCACTGCGGCTATCGACCCGTTTAAATAAATCTACGATTTCGTTGATAGTTTTGATCTGTTGACAAATAACCGTTTTTTAAATTTAAAAATCGAATTCGTGGTGTTAGTTTAAGACGCCATTTTATGACATTATATTGACGTTTTTAAGTAAATGAGGGAGGGCATTGTTTATTAATATAACTTGAAAATTGATGTAACGTTAATTTTGTTGTCGAAAGGAAAACAAAACATTTCATAACTTGCAGGTCTACAATTGTACAAGGGGCGGCCTAATCGGTATTGCACGCGGGCGTTCAAACAGCTAGCGACGGGCCTGACTCTACTGTATTAAGTTAAATTCGAATCTTACCCAATTTTATTAGAGATATTAAATAGACTATATTTAGGATAAAACTCAAGGAAAAATAAAACATTTTGTTTATAAATTTCGATTTTATTTTAATGACATATATATTACAAACAACAAAATATACATAATACGAAAATGCATGCACCTGTATATAATTGCCATTATACATTATTAAATGTAGAGCAATCAATAATACTGTTGAGAACAGAAAATTTTTGAAGTGACACGAATTTTCGTTCATTAAAGTGTGTTCTATTAGTTAAGAAAACAGGCAAAACAATTTTTTTTTTTTGGGAGAATACTTATATGTATATAGGAAATATTTTCATCTATTACATTATATACAGCTATGGACAAAAATCTTTTATCGATACAAATTTCCCATTAATAATTTTCGGTAATAAATGTTGAGATATTTGAATTTACATTTTTGTTTTCTTAACAATATTTACTTAAATGCTACGTTTTGATATTTCAATAAGATTAAAACATTGATTAGTAATATTATATACAAAAAACTTCCCTATTTAACAGCTAATAATTTATTTTTATTATGTATTATATACAGATAACAAAATTGTTTATCGAGATGATGGAAAATTTAATTTAAAACGAAATTATAAGATGTATATACAGGATGATCGATTGAGACTCAGAATCCTTACGACGTTTGATCGTCCAGCAACGTTTGAAGAAAACGAATCTCGTTGAATCTCAGGAAATCATACCTGAGATACAACCAAGCTGGTACATCGACTCCAAAGTCGATTATCCACGACTCGAAGCTGATGCTGTGTATTTGATGGGATCAGAGCCAATAAAAAAAAAATTTTGGGCACCCTATATATATAACGCGCTAATTTTAAAGAACTGTCATAGAAACGTCAAGATTTATTCTATCCATAACCTCAATCTCGCAACGTTATATAGACAATACTATTTATAGTAAAAGTCTCAATCAATCATCTCATATACTTAAATTATTCTATACTAAATTATAAAATGTCAAAATTTAAATATACATATTTAATCGTAATATACAAATATACAAAAAACTCCTGGTTTAATTTCAGTTTCTTTCCTTTTAATTTGTTGACTAGAGATCATCGAAAAACGTGGTTTTTTTTTTTAACTTTAATAACTGTGAGATCTATTTTGACACGTCCTTGAAAGAGTATTATGCGACTTCAAGGTCCGACGAATCCTCATCACTGTAATTGGCTGGCGGTGGCAATAATCGGGGCTGTTCCACAACGCGACAAACATCATCTTCTTGGAGTTTACGCATCCGTTCTTGCTCTTCGCGTTTCTGTTTCCGCCATTTTGCTCTCCTGTTCTTGAACCAAACCTGCAACAAGTTTTAGAAAATTTTAACAAACTAGTTTTTTTTTAATTTAGACGAATTTCTGAACAGACCACTTTGACAGTGAATTCTCATTGGTTGAAAGCAAGGCCAAATTACACTGTATCGATCTTGCTAAGATTTTGTCACCTGACACTGTTTATGGTTTTAATATACAGGGTTGCCACGGCCGAGTGGAACATAGGGAAAATACATGTAAAATCGGTTTTCGGTGAATATTATCTCCCTAATAATACTTCATCCAAATTTAAGTGCCGAATATTATAACTGGGTTAACAATAATCATTTCCACAATCATAGTACAAAGAAAATCATTTTAATAAAGCCAAAAAAATTATTATTTTTAAACCTATTGTACGTGAATTCCTAATAAGGCTTTTAACACGTAAGTTAGTGCAACTGGCCGTGGCGCAGACGTTCACGCGACGCCTTAATAATAATAACGTAAGGCACAGATTGTTTGGTGTTCGAATCCGAGAAATGAATTTTATTTTTTATTTTTTTTTAATCTTGATTAAGGTTTGTTGTTTATTTTGACAAATCATTCGTCGTTTTTAACAATTAAAAATCGAATAATATAATAGCACGTGATCATTTTTGTTATTGTAAAAATTATTCATTATTTACCTCAATCCTCAAAAAAATCGATTTTATAGTTAGTCTTCAAGATCTCTGATTTTTGTAGTGTTATTGAATTTGTAGCATTATTGTTGGAGATAAAAAATAAAACTAATCTGCCGGGATTCGAACCCTAAACAACCCGTGCATTTGCGTTATTAAGCCGTCGCGCGAACCACCGTCACGTATTAAAAGCCTTATTAGGAATTCACGAACAATAGATTTAAAAATAATAATTTTTTGGCTTTATTAAAATGACTTTCTTTGTACTATGATTGTGGAGATGTTCATTGTTAACCCAGTTATAATATGCGGCCCTTAATTTTGAATGAAGTAGTATTAGGGAGATAATATTCACCGAAAACCGATTTTACATGTATTCTCCCTATGTCCCACTTGGCCGTGGAAACCCTGTATACCGTTTTAATGTATACCCTGTAATTAACCCTTAAGTACTACCATATGAAAATTGTTACACGAATACTACAGCTGGGTCACAGTGACCCATTCTTATTTTTGATATAAAAACAAAAAAAAATGATTTCAAATACAATTTGGACAAATATTTCTAGCACATCTCAAACATACTGGTATTTTGCACACTACACAGTAGGTGTTTGTTTTTCTATCATTTTTGATAGGACATATTGCACAACTTTTTCTTTTTGATGTGTCAGTCTTTTGTTGAGGTTCTGGAGGATTTATAATTGCATCTCCAAGCATGCTTGAAACTATCGTCTTCAAACTACGAGGTAAAGAAGTTGCATATCTTCTTTGCCATGTGTGGCATGCACAATTGACGCCCAAGTATTTTTAAGAAATCAAATCGACCAATTCCTTTACCCTCCTTAGCCTCCTATTCTAGGAGAATTTCATTAGGATTAAGAGATAGATTTAAGAATAAGTTAAATGAATTAGAATCGGTACAAATTATAAGCAATGTGGAAAATCCCGGGGAATTGGTAAACAGTATTGTAATAGTGGAAAAACTAAATGGAGCAATTAGATTGTGTTTGGATCCACAAGATTTAAATAAAGCGATCAAAAGAAATTTTTATGCGATCCCAACGCTGGATGAAATTGTTACTAAATTTTAGGATTACTTTTCAAAGTGGATTGAGATTTTGAAGTTAAAGGGTAAAACATCAGAGGACGTAATAGAACAATTTAACATTCCAAAGGAAGTAGTATCGGATAACATGCCATTCAATTCCTTTAAATGTAGAAGGTTTGCTGAACATTGGAACTTTAATATAACGACGAGTAGTCCAAGGTAGGTATCCTAAATCAAATGGTCTTGCAGAAAAAGCTGTGGGAATAGCAAAGAGCTTTTTAAGGAAATCAAAGAACATATATAGTTGAGTTTGTTGGAATATAGAAATACAACTACATCAGATACGGAACTATCGCCAGCGCAGATGTTAATGTCAATAAGGGTTTTGACAACAAAGCTTCCAATATGTGATGATAAATTAAAACCCCAGCAGCACGAGAATAAAAAAGATTCAACAAAACATTCAAGAATATTACGACAAAAATGCAAAAGCAAGAGAAAATTTTAGGAGGATAGGTGACAATGTAATACTGAAAAAGGAAAACGAATGGGTTCCAGCATAGATTGAGGAAAAATTAAAAGAACCAAGATCGTACATTGTTAAAGATGAAAACTGCAGCACCTATAGAAGAAATAATGTATTCTTGAAAAAATCAAGTAATGAACCTGACTTTAGATCAGCAAGTGATGAAAAACATAGCAGTAAACAGAACAATAAAATAGAAACACATGAATTAGCAAATAATTACAAACAAGAAGAAGTTGCGAGGAACAAGTTTGTTGACCTTTCTCCTTTCTGCTCGAGTACTTTCGTCATCAAAACGTAGCCCACATCGACCTTAAGTCTTCGTGCCCAGATTTAAACATTCCTTGCAGGTACAGGAGACCAATTAATTTCCATCTTGTTTTTAATAAAAGTTGAGGAGAATGTAATTTCCATCTACTTATACATTTACTTATTTAGCAGCAACGAGATCGATTCGTTTATTTGTAAATTGAGTAATGTTTTGAAGCATTGCCTCATCAAAAAATAATCTCCAACTTTCCAGAGGTTCCATTGGTGGACTGCTCCTTTCAATCCACTTAAAAGTTTTATAACATTTTTTGACAACACTTTTCCTCTTTCTGGAGCAGATTTAGACCACTTCATGTTATCTTTTTTTTCCATACCAAAAATTATGACGTGACGAGGTTTCGGCTTCTTCTAGTTGTTGATTTTCATCTTCAGAGTTTTCTGACTGCACCTCCTGTCTTTTTGTTTTTTGCTTTTACGTCATAGATATCATTAGTTTTGGCTTGTTCCTTAGTCTCATAATCTTCCCCACCGTTAGGTTGGCATTCTTCTCCGCTATCAGGGCAATGGTCACTGTACAGTTCTTCATCGTCTTCATCTTGATCGCTTTCGTCGCCACGGTCCAAAATACTGACGCAAGCGTTCAGTTTATCCGACATGCCACGGTGACCCAGTGCTAGTAGTAAAAATAATGAATGATGATTTCGTGCATGTGATTTGGGCCTGGGGTATGTTCAGAAATTCGTTTCCTCTACTTTAAAAATAGACTATACCAACTTGAATATAGTTGGTTGCAGTACCTATAAAGTAATTTTACGCTTATTTAATATAATATGAAATAAATATACCCACTTATTCAACACAATATTAATTCATTAAAAAATCCCATCAAGCGCAAATATCACGGAGCCATTGTTTGTAAACGTAAAATACACCCACCCTTCAATTCTCATATTCTAATGCAAATAAAATAATTTCATTATAACACGCCCCAGACCGGTTGTTGAGGCGAAAGTGCAGCAATCTAATTACCCAAACGTGTACATTCACCAACAATCTCACGGGACCATTGTTCATTTTCAACAGAGGTCTTCATTTCGCACAAGATGGAAGAACAATAAGCCGTCGAGTCCGTGGATGAATAGCAGACCACGGTAGACTGATAATTTGGCCGACTAAACATCCGGATAGGAGATCAAGTCAAGTTGAACGCTGCCGCTGAAAGCGTCAAGTGGCCAATATACAATCGACCAAAGGAGCAATTTCTATTCAGGTTTTTAGAAATAGGGGGGAAAACAATGCTTATAATATAAAATGTGTTTATAACTGTCATTTGCAGTGTCGATAAATCGGAGCTAACTTCGCATTGATTCGCATCTAACGTCAAGCGAATTTGAGGTTATGTTTAAATTAAATTAACGTAAATAGAAATGTTATAAGCGTATTATCGCTACGTATATGACGTAAATGTAGATGTCAAACTACTTATAAATACTGCGAAAACACGATCTCCATTTACGGTAAAAAGAATGGGAAATTTTGCATTGCAAATTCGAGGAAAGTGAGAATCTCTCGCTTAATAATGTTGTTATACCCGTCGGATATGAAATTAGCATAAACCCGACACGCATCCATCAAAATCCTGATGTATTATATTATACATATAATATTGATGCCGCCTCTATATTAAACGACAGCTATTTATATTCCTTTTAAGAAATATTTATTATCTGTACAATATACAATACAAAGTAAGTTTCTCCGAATTGTTTATTGTTTGTTTATAATTAGACATCATTTTACATAATTTGTTTTGCGGTTACATACCTGTCAAGTTGCTCTTAAATCTGTTGATAATACAGAACACTGCACGTCATAATATAATTAAATATTGAATCAGTAATTGCATATTAGTGTTGTTATTATGGCGTTCTACTTGTCTTGTAGTTGTATTGATTAATTTTGGCCATTTCTGTTTTGAGTGAATCATTCGATTTTCCCAATTAATGACGGTATATTTCAGAAATGGTTGTGGTATGGTTTGGTAGAACCTCAAAAAAGAAACACAAAACGATTCACTTGAAATCCCACCAATTTCATCAATATCGCGGTTTTCGAAATGCTTTGGGCCGATTTACCCCTTCAAATCACAGACGTCATCAACAAAAAAGAAACAAATTTGCGTTTCACATAACCATAAAGGCAAGTCGAATTCGATAAATTTATTCTCTACTAAGGCTGGATCCGCAAATCCTTAAGCCTTCTCATCTCTGCGGAGTGGCTTTCGATCTAGCCAGAGCAAACATTTTCTGCTGTTCACACCCTGGTTTATAACATGTTGGTAATAAAACTTAGCACCCAACAGTTATTTCCTTTGGTTCTGACAGCTGTCAAATTTGAAAGAACATTTTTTTTTTAAAAGCACTTCTTACAGCTGTCAAATTTGAAAGAACACTATTTTTTTAACCATACTGCCATTACACTAAGTCAAGATTATTTTTGACAGCTGTCAAACTGTAAAACGGTCACTCTTCACGTATTTCACAATTTTGAGCGTGGTAACCTAAAAAAAAAATGTAAAACCTGTATTTTCCTTTAAATTTAATAGATCAATATTGAGCTAATTAAAAAAACAAAAAAACCCAAGCAATTGACAGATTGTAAACTTATTATTTATGACAGCTGTCAAATTGGAAAAAGTACGCATTTTTCGGGATTCATAGAAAGTCGCCATTTTCGAGCCTATTCAATCAGATGCAGTCTTCTTATTACCAACGGCAGTATCGAACGAGCTCTATACTGCTCGATAAATTGTATTACTTCGCTCAGCACCCTGCGCTTTTCACAGGTAGGCCCACCAAATTACTCCGGCCAACATCGCCGCTCCTTCTTCTGCTGTTTTTGTGGTATATATTATATGTTCTCCAAAATAAATAATCGTTTGTCCAAAATAAGACCTAAACGCTCTTCTGAGGTGTTAGGGTTCATCTCTCTTCTCCTCGAAAATGGTAGCTTCTGTTTTTTTTTTGCGAAGCCAACTTAAGGTATAAATAAAAATAATGAAAGTAATAAATGAGTGGCTCTTTACTTGAGTGAACTAACTTTCTGCATCCTCCATTGCCGTTTCCAGCAACGCTGCGGTTTCCTCGGGACTACCCCGTACAAGGACCGAAATGTCATCGGCATATATTATTGTCTTGTTATGCATAATGTTGACCGACAGATCGTTAATGTAGATAATAAACATCAGCGGTCCCAAAATAGACTCCTGTGGCATTCCGACATCCATAACGACTACAATCCATTTTGCCACCATATCCATTTCCTGTTGTTCAAATACGACATCAATAGATCATAAGCTAACCTTCTCAGTCCATGCTGCCAAAGTTTCCTCAATAGTCTCTTATGTGAGATACAGTCAAAAGCTTTGCTGAGGTCGCAGGTTACCATTGTAGACTATTCCCCCTCGTACCTCGCCTCGAGGATTGCATTCACCATATCGGTCGACCTCTCAGCCCGAAAAGAGAATGGACGATTCTTTTTCATCGCGATTTTTCCTCGAAGTTGCTCTTGGTGCTCCTTCGAAATAAGAATTTTGGCTCCTCCTGTTATTCGACGAGTGGCATTCTTAAGCTCTACAAGTCTCGGCGTTGGTTGAATTTCATGCTAAATAGACGTGTTTGTGATTCAGTTTTCCTGTCAGACGATGATCTTCGAGATCGCTTTGGAGCTTCATTTTCTCCATTGTTGATTAGGGAGTGCGTTCGCGTCGAATGGATAAATTCCGGTTGCAGAAAAACTTGTAGTTCCGTTTTTCAAGTCAAGTTTTTGCAGCAGCTCTAAAGTGAGCTTTGAGTGGAGCGAAAAATGATCTGTGGAGAGGCTGAAGAGCGTGAGTCGTATGAAGAGGTAAACAGATCAACGAGCAATGGCTGTCGTGTCCGCCTTTAAACCACTTCAAAAACAAATTGGAATTGATGTAGCCTGATTTTTGATTCATATAAATTACCGCTCCTGGAGGCAAGCCGTCTTCGAAGTCTCGCTTTAAATTTTTTCCTTTCAAAATAATCGCAGGTGGCAAGAACCTACCCTCAGCCCTGCAGCAAGCTAAGAATGTCACCGTTTCCACCAATGAATGAATTAATGAACAAATCGAAACAATTGATCGGAGAATGTTTGATTGTCTTAGTTTTGGGGTCTTAGCCCAGTACGAGATTTTTGGTTCATCTTTCTGTTGTTCTTTCTCACTGTTGGAAATGAGCTCTTATAAGGCTTTTGACGAAACTACAGAATGATTCTGGTCCAATATATTTTGTTGCAACATAAATGTGTGAAGGCAGTTTCCCCCGTCCCTTCACTGATCTTAGTGCCCACATCAGTGCAACTGTGTTTTTTTTTTTGGGTAGAACATTGAGAGTGAGCAGATAGTCCCACGTTAGTTTAGATTTAAAGATGTAGGCCCCGTGAACTGATGAAAGCCTAAAAGATGTTATATCTACAGCAGTAGTTTCTGATGTTTCTTCAGAGATGAGGCTCAGTTATTTTATGGTTTTAAAAATCAGTTATTTAATATTGGTACTCGTATTTCGATATATATTTTTCCAATTTTTTAAGGTTGTTAAACAATAGATGACTAAACTTAAGGTTGTTAAACAATAGATGACTAAACTTAAGGTTGTTAAACAATAGATGACTAAACTTAAGGTTGTTAAACAATAGATGACTAAACTTAAGGTTGTTAAACAATAGATGACTAAACTTAAGGTTGTTAAACAATAGATGAGTAAACTTAAGGTTGTTAAACAATAGATGACTAAACTTAAGGTTGTTAAACAATAGATGAGTAAACTTAAGGTTGTTAGACAGTAGATGACTAAACTTAAGGTTGTTAGACAGTAGATGACTAAACTTAAGGTTGTTAAACAATAGATGACTAAACTTAAGGTTGTTAAACAATAGATGACTAAACTTAAGGTTGTTAAACAATAGATGACTAAACTTAAGGTTGTTAAACAATAGATGACTAAACTTAAGGTTGTTAAACAATAGATGAGTAAACTTAAGGTTGTTAAACAATAGATGACTAAACTTAAGGTTGTTAAACAATAGATGACTAAACTTAAGGTTGTTAAACAATAGATGACTAAACTTAAGGTTGTTAAACAATAGATGACTAAACTTAAGGTTGTTAAACAATAGATGACTAAACTTAAGGTTGTTAAACAATAGATGACTAAACTTAAGGTTGTTAAACAATAGATGACTAAACTTAAGGTTGTTAAACAATAGATGATTAAACTTAAGGTTGTTAAACAATAAATGACTAAACAGGTTTTTTTTTCTATTAAAAGTACGTAAATGAACGGTTTTAATTAAATCGATTTAACCGTTTTTGATTTTCTGATATCCATCCCATCGTAGAGTTACGTATATAGCAATACGATACAGCAAGTAACCCGATTTCCTCTCTTTCTATGTGCACGTGTTTCTCGTTTCTCTCGCGACGTCAGCAGGAGAACAGCAGTAGCAAGTAGGGGGTGAACTGCAGGAGTAGAGGAAGCAGGAATACGAATCCGCGTAATATACGGCGAACCCACGAACGCTAACGGGAACAGTACAGCAGTCAGATTATTCTATTACCGAGTATCAACAACGGGGAGGGCTAATTTTGTTTAGTCTCAAAACATTTCATTGTTTCAAGTGGATCAAAAATTCAACGGAAGGTTAATTACAGTTACATTGATCGCATCCCCGGGGCTGCTTCTCTCGCTCCGACCACATCGCGTTACCGCGCGGAATTACAAGAACAAGGATGGAGATTGAAGAGGACTGAATTACAAATTATGTTGTTACGTTGGCTGTTGGATATCCTGTGGAATCAGATATGTTTCCACCTGTCTATCTACTACATATATTCGATGATTCAAATTAAAATAATAATAATACTAAAGTTTAACTCGAATTAATAATAGTGCGCTTATAAAATAAAATAAAAGACTTTCGAAACATTCTTGATAAGCGAACTTCTCGATAAAACCGCGGACTAACAAGAAACTCTTCCAACAACGTTCGAACTGCCAGAAAGTTTTAAAACGCCCAACCATCCTAGCTATGGGCGAAAAAGTTTTATGTTATTAAATTTCTATCGAGTTAATATATTCACGAGGCACTTAATTGGCGTTCGTAATTACCAACTCCCTACAGTAATAAAATATCTTGAAGAAAACGAATAAGAAGGACGAAGATGAACGGCGTTTTACCGGCGTGTTCGTTTCCAAGGAAAATCTAAAATTGTAATTAGCTAACCGTTCGGAAAATAATCAGCACATCGTGCTGTACGCGAAGAAGGTGGAACGCGAGGAGGGAAGAGTTTAAAAGATGTACTTTACGCGAGGGGGAGTCAAATTAATGAGGCAAAAGTTAAGTGGATGGAATCGGTAACGTTTATTGGAGTTTCGCGAGAGAACACAGCATGCAAATCGTGAATCAACTTCATTAATATTCTTTGGATTTCGCCTCAAAAAGTTAATTTGCTATAAAAGGTTGCGCGCATAAAAGTTGAAACCTTATCTTTGAAACGAACGCCCGGCTTCTGGTCTTCTCTGCTAGCGCTTCTTGCTCCCGCTTAATTCATTTAACTGTATTAAGGAAACACAATCTGTGTAAACAATGGTTCACGGTTAGGTTTCGAGATTGTAATAAATGGAGAAAATTAAATCTATACGAAGTTTTGGTTTCATAATATGAGGAAATGCATACCTAACGCCTATGATAATTCTACACATATAAAAGTATTTGGGCAAGCTTTTATCTTATTCCGGTAAGATCACACCTGTTCCAGTAGACGAGCCAAATGTTTTTATTTCGATTTAAGTGGGGATTAATTGTTTATTTTACAGTACAGAGAAAAAAGTTTCAAATAAAAGTTGTCCCTATTTATACGATGCATAGCCAGAAAATATTTTCAAATATACAGGGTGTCTCAATTATAGAAAAAACCTATGTAACTTTATTATTTTAGATGGATCACCCTATATATTATATATTTTTTAGATTCTACATGATATTTTAAGTAACTTTTATTAAGACCTCCCTATACCTATGTGCTTTTGTTTTCGAGAAAATAAATATTTTATCAAAAAATTTTGCAATTTCAGCGCCTTCGTTAACGAGCTGTAGAATCAAAACTAAAAAAGGTAGAAAATTTTGGTTTGCACAGATTGATACGTCTTGAATTGCTTTACTATTTTCAATAATAACATGTACTGATCCTTTTGTTGAGAAATAGTTACTGGCGCCAACATTTGGAAACATTTAAATGCCAATAACTCTGATTTTTTTAATAGGACACCCTGTATCTCTTTACAGGGTTGGATGTGAAATTAAATTCTCTTTCTTTTGATATCAGAATGTACCCATTTATCTTCAACCGTTTTAGAGAAAAATGTATATTTCTTCTGTTACTGTCGAAACAGACCACTTCAATTTGCACAAAGTAGGCTACCTAACAATAATATTATGACAGATATATTTAATAATCATTTGTACTATTTATAATTATACACAAGTAATAAGCTCATTTTAAATTTGTAAACAGGACCTTTCAACAAATAACAACATAAAAAACTCAACAAACTAGGAACATGTAGCATTTTCAGAGTTGGCAACAGTAACTGTCAAAATACGATCTGACAGTTAGAGAATTGTAAAATTAGTTAGTGTTTCACAATTTTAAGTTCCAGAATCAGCTGTAAAATTGTAAAAATAGCATCTTTCTTGCAGATTTGACACCTGTCATCGTCAAAACGCATCTAACAACTGCAAAAATTATAGAATTTTTGCAAATTGAAAAACTTCTGAATGCTTCTTATTTTAACGTTTAACTTCCCGATTTTTTACATAGGTCACTGCGCTGAGTGCGCGAATCAATCAAACAATTTTTCTTGATAACTCACAAATTGTAAACAACGTATATTTGTCTTTAGATTTAACGGTTGTAGCTGTCAAATTATGTCTGAGAGGTGTAAAATTGAACACATATCGTTTTATAATTTTGAGTATCGTCGTGTTAACTTTAAAAAAAATCGTAGCGATTAACAAATCGCAACAAATTATAATTTTTTCCTATGTTAGCAATTGTATAAAAGACACTTCTGATAGCTGTCAAATTTGAAAGAACATTATTTTTGAAAAGGCACTCCTGACAGCTGTCAAATTTGAAAAAAACATTTTTAAAAAGCACTTCTGACAGCTGTCAAATTTGAAAGAACATAATTTTTTAGCACATGAACTGCCAAAACACTCAACCAATAGACAGATTGTAAATTTATTAATTTACGACAGCTGTCAAATTGTAAAAACAGCTATTTTTCACAGATACTTACTGCCGTTACAATAATTGTTCTAAAAGCTACCATACTACAAAAACAGTTATTTGCTGTGCGTCCTAAGTGCTATTATGCTGGTCAAGACTGGTTCTGACAGCTGTCAAATTCGAAAAAACATTATTTTTTAAACGGCACTTCTGACAGCTGTCAAATATGAAAGAACATTATTTTTTTAGCATCTCAACTGCCATTACACTAAGTGAAGATTATTTTCGACAGCTGTCAAACTGTAAAACGGTCACTCTTCACATATTTCACCATTTTGGCTGTGGTATAACCATAAAAAAATTGTAAAACCTGTATTTTCCTTTAAATTTGACGGACCAATATTGAGCTAATAAAAAAAAAACAGAAACAATTAACAGATTGTAAAATTATTAATTCATGACAGCTGTCAAATTGGAAAAAGTAGCTAATTTTCACAGTTGCAGCACTTACTGCCGTTACAATTTTTCCTAAAAGCTGCCAAACTACAAAAACAGGTATTTCCTTTACGTCCTAACTGCTATTATGCCAGTCGAGACTGGTTCTAACAGCTGTCAAATTTCAAAGAACATTATTTTTAAGGCATTTCTGACAGCTGTCAAATTTGAAAGAACATTATTTTTTTAGGATCTTAGATGCCATTACACTAGGTCAAGATTTTTTTGACAGCTGTCAAACTGTAAAACACTCTTCACATATTTCACAATTTTGGCTGTTGTAACTATCAAAAAATTGTAAAAATCCGTATTTTCCTTTAAGTTTAATAGATCAATATTGAGCTAATAAATAAAAAAAATCAAGCAATTGACTGATTGTAAACCTATTAATTTATGACAAGACTGGTTCTGACAGCTGTCAAATTTGAAAGAACATTATTTTTTTTAAAGGCACTTCTGACAGCTGTCAAATTTGAAAGAATATTATTTTTTTAACATCTTAATTGCCAGTACACTAAATCAAGATTATTTTTGACAGCTGTCAAACTGTAAAATAGCCACTCTTCACATATTTCACAATCTTGAGCTGTGGTGACCATCAAACAATTGTAAAACGTATAGTTTCCTTTAAATTTAATAGATCAATATTGAGTTAATAAATAAAAAAAAGCTCAAGCAATTAACAGATTCAACAATTAATAATTAGTTAATAAATCTTAAATTAATTAATAAATATTAATAAACTTATTAATTTATGACAGCTGTCAAATTTTAAAAAGCAGCTATTTTTTGCAGTTGCAGTACTTAACTGGCGTTACAATTTTTCTAAAACTCACCAAACTACAAAAACAAGTTATTTCCTTTGCGTCCTAACTGCTATTATGTCAGTCAAGACCTGACAGCTGTCAAGTTTGAAAGAACATAATTTTTTAGTATCTTAGCTACCATTACACTAAGTCAAGATTATTTTTGACAGCTGTCAAACTATAAAACAGTCACCCTTCACATATTTTACAATTTTGGCTTTAATAGATCAATATTGAGTTAATAAATAAAAAAAAACTCAAGCACTTGACAGATTGTAAACTTATTAATTTATGATAGCTGTCAAAATTTCAATTTTTCTAAAAGCTACCAAATTACAAGAACAGTTATTTGCTTTGCATTCTAACTACTATTATACCCACATTATGCCAGTCAAGACTGGTTCTGACAGCTGTCAAATTGTAGAAATAGTTGTGCTTCGTTATTTCAACAGCTATAACTGTCAAGATATTTCGAACGGTCAACCTGAAGAAACAGTACAAAGAAATTAATTTAAACATAACGTATGCTTGCACTAAACTTGCGGAAGTCTTGAGGAATAAACAAATTGGATAATCTATAATCGTTTCATCCGATCAACCGTTAATTTTTAAAATTCCAATTTCGTCCGAAATAAGAGGTTTAACGGTGTTTGCGAAAAGGGCGGTATCCTTTCTAACGCTAATGGTATTTCCTCGGGTTTGTAAAATCCAAGTCGATCTCAAAGTTAAATACGAAAACGTATACCGAAAGACAGGAATCGATTCGTCTATATTTAAAGTTAACGCACTCACACGGATACACGCACACACACATACATATCGGTCCTCGAGAGAAAGGACTAACGAACGGATCCATTATTTTCTTAAAGGACAGGAATCCGCTTGCGGAAGGTAGAACTAGACATGGCAAAGCAATTACTACAAAATTTAAAAGCTACTGTAATCCACTTAAGGGAATTGCCGATATCTTAGACGGACAAATGTTCTTAGATATACTATTACCAAAGGAGAGTGAGAAAGAGTAGTACCTACAGCTTTGTTTATCTGATTTAGATTTAAATGTCATAAAATAAGATGAAAAAAAAATCTGCTAGAAAAGGATGACTAAAATAGAAATAAAAATAAAAGAAAAACGGAGCTGTAGCTATCCGTGGGAATGCCACATCGTTTTTAATTCCCAATAAAAATAAACATTGTGCGGTATAGCTCTCAGGGTATCGCGTAACGCACTTCAATTAAATGGCTGTTCCTGATACAATAACATATTTAATAATCCCTCCCCCATTTGTACACATTGTACGAGCTATAGTATATACATACATACACGCAGAAGGGTATTCGGGTGGCGGGAGGGAGGGGGGGGGGTGGAAGACTAAAACGAAAGCGGACTAAAATCCGACCGAGTACAGGCTCAGCCCAATAGCTCATATCATCGCATTAATAAATACAATCACTTCTCTGAAATAATTTGAATGTTTGCTTTAGGTTAGCTGAGTACACAAAACCTCCAACTGATGATGGCCGGGGTGTAGCGGTTATTCGGTTATATTCGGGTTTTACGAGGGTGTCGAACGGCGGAGGGGGAGGAGTGAAGAAAAAGGATGGAAAGAATAATTATTTGTATGATGTTGTTAAGGATATCCAATAACCAGCAATACGAAGAAACTTTCATTGATGTTTTTAGGAAATTTATTTAGAAATGTCATTAGTGTCAATGTCATTTTTGTATGAAACGTCAAATTGATGACAGAACAACATGAAATCAAAAATTACGCTGGTATACAGTCGAGACCTTATGCCAAAATATGTTGAAAAGCTTTGTTTAAAATGTGAATCCTTGCCAGTGCAATCACATCTGATTCATGTGATTGCGTCTTCGTACTTTAAAGATCAATAAAAACTGAAATCGATAAGATGCAGTGTGACAGCTACAACTGTCAAATATGAAGGAAAATGACATTTTCATAATGCGGGTAGTGGTTTTAAATTTGAACTCTAATTTCGTCTTTTGTTTTTTTTTTTACAGTTTACAGAATTTGTTCCTACAGGTCAAACCATTAATGCTGCATTTTTCCAGTCCGTTTTGAACCCATTACAACATGAAACATTGCAGAAAATAATTGATTTTGAAATTTGACAGCTGTAAGACGCATTTTGACAGCTACAACTGTCAAATCTGAAGAAAAATGCTATTTGCATGATTTCGCAACTACCCGAAATTATATTTGCTGATTCCGAGACTTACTCGTAAAATTGATTTTCACAATCTCAATGTTAGAAATATCTTCCAATATCTTTACAGTTTTGACAGATACCAGAAATAGTCTTGGTTGGTATATTAGCTATAAGAGTCATATTTATAGTTCGTGCTTGAGGTTGTGCCGATTCTTGAGCACGCGATTTCGACATATTTGTAATGTAATGACATTTACGTCAAAATCGCGTATTACATGTATTTATATTATAGCTGTCAAAATACATCCTAAAGAATTGATAAAAATATGTTATCGGTTCCGACATTTAAAATTCTAAAACAAAGCTTTATAATTTTCCAGCTGTTAGATGTATTTTGACAGCGACTACTGTCTAATTTCAATTCGTCAAAATACCTGTCAAACCTAAAAAGGATATGCAATTTCGACAATTCACTAGCTGTCAAAAATTGTGTAAAAAATGGTTGTTGTTGCGAGTTGAATGTTAAAATAGGCAACAGTTGCAGGTTTACAATTTATCATTTTCCATACAAATTTTAACGAGTATGACAGGAAAAATTGCCAAAATTCACAATTATAACATGAATATTGACAGCTACAATTGTCAAATCTGAAGAAAAATGCTATTTCCACGATTTTACGACTACCCAAAATGATATTTGCTGATTCCGACACTTAAAATTGTGAAAGAAATAATAGATTTTTATAATTCTCCAACTGTCAAATGTATTTTGACAGCTACTACTGTCGAATTTCAAGAAAAATGCGGTTTTTACAGTTGTCATACATTACTGATGGTTACAACATGAAGCATTGCAAAAATAATTGGTTTTGTAATTTTACAGCTGTAAGATGCATTTTGACAGCTACAACTGTCAAATCTGAAGAAAAATGCTATTTCCACGATTTTGCAATTACCCGAAATTATATTTGCTGATTGCGACACTTAAAATTGTGAGAGAAATAATAGATTTTTATAATTCCCCAGCTGTCAAATGAATTTTGACAGCTACTACTCTCGAATTTCAAGAAAAATGCGGTTTTTACAGTTGTTGTAACTTTCTTATGGTTACAACATGAAATATTGCAGAAAATAATTGATTTTGACATTTTACAGGTGTAAGATGTATTTTGACAGTTACAACTGTCAAATTTGAAGAAAAATGCTATATCCACGATTTTGCAATTACCCGAAATTATATTTGCTGATCACGACACTTAAAATTGTGAAAGAAATAAGAGATTTTTATAGTTCTCCAGCTGTCAAATGAATTTTGACAGCTACTACTATCGAATTTCAAGAAAAATGCGGTTTTTACAGTTGTCTCTTTCTTATGGTTACAACATGAAATATTGCAGAAAATAATTGATTTATTTTACAGCTGTAAGATGCATTTTGACAGCTACAACTGTCAAATCTGTTTTTGACGATAGGTTGCATCCCTGAAGAAAGTTGGTATTACCGGCGTGTACTGTCAACTGTCAAACCATATTACATATCTTTTGGTACTGGTCAATTTAGTTCGTTCTCTTGGATCAACTTATATTCTTCTTCCAAAGACAACTTGTCTCTGAAATGGGTTGCATTTTTTTTTTATTCAGCCTCTGAAACATTGCTAGCAGCCTTCTCTTTATCTTTGTGTGCTAAGTCCGATTGGCAGTAACCACTTTTAAGATCCAGCTTTGAACAAATCTTGCAATCAACTAAGATACCTAAAATATATCGATATCGATCGACGATATCGTGATATCATCTAATCAACTATCTCACTGCTTGACGTGCTAATGTAGTAACTCTGCATGCACGTTAGGCAATCGAAAATGTGCCTGTGCTGCAAAGCGATCCCCTTCTTGATCTCTTATTTCTTTAAGTTGTTTGAAACCCACTCCTCTTCTTCTTTCAGTTCCAGTTCTTCTAGAGAGATGTTGTTCTGGTGATCCTTGAGTGTCGCTGTTTCAGATTTTTGGAGATTTCTGCTTGGATCTCTCGCGCGATTAGAATCAATTTGAAATCAGAAAATCAAAGGGTACGATTAGTGTTGTTTACGGATACTACTTATGATTACTTAGTCTTCTAGATTGAGTTTCCTCAAGAACTCGTTGTTAGAGGACCTGTCGAGTCCTTACAACCGATAGTGCATCGTCGTTTGGGGTACAGGAGAGCAGTCAGCGAATATACTTATGGTTCCACAAACGACTTTAGAAAGGAAGATACGAGAAGCTAGTCTGCGAAAACCACTATATTTTCTATGGAGGAAGAGATGCAATTGGTCACGTATTAAAAGAAAATGGAAGAGTGTTTGTTTTGATTAACGACTCCAAATTTAAGACAACTAGCATATCAATGGGCTGAAAAATTAGGAAAAAGTAATCGTTGGGAAAATTCGAAAAATGCAGAAAAAGATTGGCTAATGTCACGTCATCCGGACTTGTCAATTAGAAAACCTGAACCTACCAGTGTGGCAAGAGCCATGGGTAAAAATTGGTCAGAACCAAATGCAGAAGCTTCATCTTCGAACCTTGAATTTTCAGCTCCTTCATTAAGCTCTTTAGAAGACATAATGCCTATATTCCTCATGTTGGAAACGCACTCCATATAAAGATCAATTACAAGAAGAAATTGAAAATAAAGCAGCTCAAGAGACACAAAAGAAAGGAAGAAAAAATCTGAAGGTAGCAAAAAATGCTAGGTAGAAAAAACGAAAACAGAAAAACAAGGAAGAAAAAAGGGAAAAAGATGTTAAATCCAGTAAAACGACAGATTTTTGGCAAACCTCCTCTGATGTCTTTACCTGTCTTCGAAAGTATTCTAAAGATATCAAAGGAGAAATATTGATTCAGTGTCATGGATGCTAAGGCTGGGCACACGAAGGGTGTGCTGACAATGTCGATGCATCGTTTTTTTACTGTTCTAGAGCTCCATCTTACCTCACTAGTGCGGTAAGATGATGTGCATCTGAAAGGTCATAAACACATCAATCTTTAGACAATTATTTAAAGTTTACAATAAACAAACTGAGATAGTTTTATTTCACTGTACAACCCTAATGCAGTGGCTTAAATCTTAACGTCCCCATCTTGCCTCACCTTCCTCTATTCTAATCTTGTCTTTCGTGGTGATTTTTTTTTCTAAGTGATGGCACACCTGGTACTCTTCCGGAGACATTTATATCAACAAAAATCCCCTGTATTTTTATTTATAAATGGATGAACTGTAAAATACTTATTCATCCATCGAGATCCGTCGTTTTATAATACAGTCTCGAGTACCTACAATATCTCCCGCTTTTCGCATTTCGCTCGCATCGGACAAAATAAACACAGAAATCTCGCTATATCTTCGTCGAAAATTTGCACAGCTCGTATTTTATTATTTTCCCGCCGCGGTTATACGATGACATTTAAATAAGCCCCGGCATCTTTCTATCCATCTATTTTCCTGGGCGGACCTGCCGCGTCGGTATATCTTACATCCAGCGAGATATCTGGATTGAGTCGGGGACTATCCCCGTAATATAAATAACGGGCAAAGCAGTTTAGTTAGTTTAGCAAATGGAGCGAATGTTTTCGCAGACTTCCTCGTCCTCTTGGATGTCTCGAGTATACGCGACGAGGATAACCTGTTCGAAATCGATCCTGGTATAATAGTGTGAGTGAGAGGACGTTAGTTCCAGCCTATAATCTAATTCTATAAGTTTATATTGTTATAGAAATCTAGAATTTTTTAACGTATTTTTTTTAATACGCCAGTATTTCGTGTATTAGGTTTCTCCCGTTGCGTTCGTTGGAGAGAGGAAACAAAAAATCTGTTTACTTATTTGAGAAATCCCCGGCGCGCTAGCGAAGCTTAATTTGCGTGCTGGAGGCAGGAGGGGCTTCACGGCATAAAACCGCGATAATAGGGAGCTTTCAGGACATGGGAGCTTTTATTGCGCGTCCCGCACGCCTTCGCCCTTACGTAAATAAAACGATTTCCTTACTATGGTATCACACATCAAGCGTTATACGCGACCACATCAACAGATGAATGAAATATAAAATATAAAACCTACCGTTGAATTACTTTTCATTTTCTATATCTACCTACGGGTATACCTGCACGGGATAAATGTATATATGCTGGGGGAAAATTTAACACGTTTGAATTTGAAGCTTTCTTAACGTGATATTGAAAATAAATTTTTAACAGGAAACGGCTTTTTTAGTCGTTTCGTAGCTGTCAAAATACATTTGACAGTTGGAGGGAATTATAAAAATCTATTATTTCTTTCACAATTTTAATTGTTTCATTTCTTTTCAGATTTGACAGTTGTAACTGTCAAAATTCATGTTAGAATTGTGAAAATGGAAAATCAGATTATTTTCCTGTAATTTTTCGTGCCATGATCATTAAAAATTGATAATGTAAACTGTATTGAAGGTTTTATTCGACTAAAGACACAGATTACATTTGTATATAAAATCTACTTCTTAATTATTATTTAAACAACAACAGTATATTTTAACATGATAATCAGGCACCCCAGATTACTATGTAATAAAAGAATCATCAGAACAATATCACTGACAAGAAGATTCTACAAATTAGCAAATTGTAAATTTCATCTTCTCTCCTATTTTAACATTTAAACAGGTAAAAATAGTCATACAATGTCTGACAGCTGTCAAACAGTAACTGTCAAAATACACCTGACAGTTGGAAAATTATAACAAAAATTATTCAGCTTGTAAAAACAGGTTTTTTTTAATAGAACATCTGTCAAATTGTGACGAATGCATTTTTGCAGATTTGACAGTAGTCGCTGTCATAAAAAATGTACATCTAGAAACTGTAAAATTGTAAAATCGATTAATATTTTTGCAGTTTTTGGTGCTGTAACCACAATATTTCTGGCAAATTGTAAACTTTTTTCTTTCACAATTTTAAGAGTCAAAATCAGCAAATATAAATAAATAATAATAAAATAATATAATAAAAAATGTAAAAACCGCATTTTTCTTGAAATTCGACAGTAATAGCTGTCAAAATACATTTGACAGCTGGAGAATTATAAAAATCTATTATCTCTCTCACAATTTGAAGTGTCAGAATCAGCAAATATAATTTCGGGTAGTTGCAAAATCTTGGAAATAGCGTTTTTCTTCAGATTTGACAGTTGTAGCTGTCAAAATGTATCTTGTAGCTGTAAAATTTCAAAATCAATTATTTTTTGCAATATTTCATGTTGTAACCATAAGAAATTTATAACAACTGTAAAAATTTTATTTTTTTTTAAATTGGACAGTAGTAGCTGTCAAAATACATTTGACAGCTGGAGAATTATAAAAATCTATTATCTCTCTCACAATTTGAAGTGTCTGAATCAGCAAATATAATTTCGGGTAGTTGCAAAATCGTGGAAATAGCATTTTTCTTCAGATTTGACAGTTGTAGCTGTCAAAATGTATCTTGTAGCTGTAAAATTTCAAAATCAATTATTTTCTCCAATATTTGATGTTGTAACCATAAGAATTTATAACAACTGTAAAAATTTTATTTTTTTTTTAAATTGGACAGTAGTAGCTGTCAAAATACATTTGACAGCTGGAGAATTATAAAAATCTATTATCTCTCTCACAATTTGAAGTATCAGAATCAGCAAATATAATTTCGGGTAGTTGCAAAATCCTGGAAATAGCTTTTTTCTTCAGATTTGACAGTTGTAGCTGTCAAAATGTATCTTGCAGCTGTAAAACTTCAAAATCAATTATTTTCTGCAATATTTCATGTTGTAACCATAAGAAATTTATAACAACTGTAGAAGTTGTATTTTTATTGAAATTGGAAAGTAGTAGCTGTCAAAATACATTTGACAGCTGGAGAATTATAAAAATCCATTATTTCTTTCGCAATTTTAAGTATCGGAATCAACAAATATAATTTCGGATAGTTGCAAAATCGTAAAAGTAGCATTCTTCTTCAGATTTGACAGTTGTAGCTGTCAAAATTCCTGTTATAATTGTGTGCGATCTTTCGTGCCACAATCATCAAAAATTCTATGGAAAAATGATAAATTGTAAACTTGTAGTTATTACATATTTCAACGTTTAACTCGTAACAAAACAGGCATTTTTTATACAATTTTTGACAGCTACTGAATTGTAGAAATTGCATTTTATTTTCAGGTTTGACAGCGGTAACTGATTTGACAGTAGTCGCTGTCAAAATGCATCTTACACCTGTAAGATTTCAAAATCACTTATTTTCAGACATATATGACAACTGTAAAGACCGCATTTTTCTTGAAATTCGACAGTAGTAGCTGTCAAAATACATGTGACAGCTGGAGAATTATAAAAATCTAGTATTTCCTTCATAATTTTAAGTGTCGGAATTAGCAAATATAATTTCGAGTAGTTGTAAAATCGTGGAAATAGCATTTTTGTTCAAATTTGACAGTTGTAGCTGTCATTCATGTTATAATTGTGAAAATTGAAAATCATTGCAATTTTTCGTGCTATAATCATTAAAAATTGTATTCACGTTCAACTCGTAACAACAGCTATTTTTTATACAATTTTTGACAGCTACTGAATTGTAGAAATTGCATAATCCTTGTCAGGTTTGACAGCGGTAACTGTGAAAATGTATCTGACAGGTGGAAAAACAGTTTTTTTTAAGGAAATTTGTGACAGCTGTCATATTGTAGCAATTGCGTTTTTTAACGCATTTTTCTTGAAATTGGATGGTAGTCGCTGTCAAAATACATCTGACAGCTGGAAAATAGCATTTTTGTTCAAATTTGACAGTTGTAGCTGTCATTCATGTTATAATTGTGAAAATTGAAAATCATTGCAATTTTTCGTGCTATAATCATTAAAAATTGTATTCACGTTCAACTCGTAACAACAGCTGTTTTTTATACAATTTTTGACAGCTACTGAATTGTAGAAATTGCATAATCCTTTTCAGGTTTGACAGCGGTAACTGTAAAAATGTATCTGACAAGTGGAAAAGCAGTTATTTTTTTTAAGGAAATTTATGACAGCTGTCATATTGTGACAATTGCGTTTTTTAACGCATTTTTCTTGAAATTGGACAGCAGCCGCTGTCAAAATACATCTGACAGCTGGAAAATTATGTTTGTTTTAGAATTATAAATGTCGGAACCGATAATAACATATTTCTGTCAATCGTTTGGGATGTATTTTGACAGCTATAATATATACATGTAATACGCGATTTTGACGTAAATGTCATTACATTAGAAATATGTCAAAATCGCGTGCTCATTGCGAATGATTTTTTGTAATTCCTGTGAAGATATTTCTAACATTGAGATTGTGGAAATCTTGAAATAAACGGCTTGTTAACATTAAGTAGGTAGCCTATTTTTTCGTATAACAACCGTAAAGACAACACCCAGCTATATAATATACATAAATATATATAGATATAGATACATCACAACAAAGAACAGTCAATATAGAACGATACAAATTAGCGTTAATGCCGAACGACAAAGAGCAAGTCGTTCGGTTCACGGATTCAGATCAAAGCGGGGACCAGGTGACGCGCAAAACAAAGTCGACAACAAGCTTTATCATTAGCAGACGCGAAATAACCTTAAATTCATCCTTTGACAGCCAGCAACGCAGACTAATTGGTATTATTTATTATCAGACTTGTTCAAATTATCCCCGCTATATAGCGCGGGAAGATACTATAATACAATACCAGAGCGTCGCTTTCAATCCGACAGGAATGGTTGGATGGAATTAACTGCGAATATGCGATGCGATATGATTTCAATGCTCGGGAAAATTATATGACGTTTATTAAAATATATAATTATGTACATAAATAGATACGATGATTATTTGAGGTTATGATAGGATCAAAAGCGTGCGTGATCTTATCCACAATTTAAAACTTTATAAAGATTAAATTAGTTCGTGTATAATAATAATTATCACCAGCTTCATGTAGATTATACATTAAATAATAGCGGGATTAGTCGAATGGTATTATGTTAGCGTTCCAACATCCGCTTTATTGCGTTATTATCGGTTTTGTAACATTGTGTTCGGGTGAATTTGCTTCGATTAATGTCAATATTCTGTAATACGAGCTGTACCAATATCAGGTTCTATTGTCTGGTTGGTTCTATTCATCGTTCAAATTTATAATTCCCGATTAAATATTAAAATGGCTACTGTTGGAATGGTGATAGGAATTAGAACTAATAAATGATTACTCTGTTTTCAAAGCTACAATTTTTTTCTAATTTTTACCAATGTAAGACAATTTGACAGCTATCAGAGACGCTCAAAATAGGAAACAATATCAAGTTTATAATTTGCCAGAAATGTTATGGTTACGGTACGAAAAACTGCAAAAATATTAATCGATTTTACAATTTTACGGTTCCTACATGTAGGTACATATTTTATAGCTGTCAAAATACATGCGAAAGAATTGACAGAAATATGTTATCGGTTCCGACATTTAAAATTCCGAAACAAACTTTATCATTTTCCAGCTGTCCCATGTATTTTGACAGCGTCTACTGTCAAATTTGCACAAATGCAATCGTCATAATTTGACAACTGTCATAAATTCTATAAAAAATAACTTTTGTTACAAGTTGAATATTAAAATACTAAGCAATATTAAGTTTTCACTTTGCTAGATTCTAGACATTTTCTTTATAATTTTCTAACTGTCAGATGTATTTAGACAGTTACTGTTTGACAGCTGTTAAACATTGTATGACTATTTTTACGTGATAAATGTTAAAATAGAAGGGAAGATGAAATTTACATTTTGTTAATTTTAGTAAAAATTGAGGAAACTTTAAAACATCCCACTAATAAGTAAAATATTTCTATTAATGCATGGAGTTGATGTTCAACCTCTTCAACAATTGTTGTTAACCCTGCGATATTTTGCAACAGCAAACTTTTATATTACTGTAGCAGATTTTGGAGGCTTGCACAAATCTTCATTATCTCACTCTAACACATGCTTTATATCCTTTCTTACTATACCAGTATGATCAACACACGATTCGTTGCTTAAAGTTCTCTTTTCTTATAGGTAAGTTCAATCATAGTTGAAAGACGCATTTTCTTAACTGCCAGATAAATCTATCTATTAAATTAATCTACACATTAGTTAAAAGGAACTTTAAAATGAAATGGAAAGACCGGCCCTTAAAATTCCAAAACAAATAATACATTTTATAATTTGCCATCTGCCAGAAACATGTTGACAGTTAACGCTGTCAAACCTGAAAAGGACATGCGATTTCTACAATTCAGTAGGTGTCAAAAATTGTATAAAAAATGACTGCTGCTACGAGTTAATTTTTAATTATTATGGCATGAAGAATTGCAGAAAAATAAACTGATTTTCCATTCTCACAATTATAACATGAATTTTGACAGCTACAACTGTCAAATTTGAAGAAAAATGCTATTTCCACGATTTTGCAACTACCGGAAATATTATGCCGGTTCCGACAATTAAACTTGTAAAAGAAATAATAGATTTTTACAATTCTCCAGCTGTCAGATATATTTTGACAGCTACTATCTACTGTCAAATTTCAAGAAAAATGCGATTTTTACAATTGTCATAAATTTCTGATGGTTACAACGTGAAATATTGCAAGAAATAATTGATTTTGAAATTTTACAGGTGTAAGATGTATTTTGACAGCTACAACTGTCAAATCTGAAGAAAAATGCTATTTCCACGGTTTTGCAACTATCCGAAATTATATTTACTGATTTCAACTCTTAAAATTGTGACAGAAATAATAGATTTTTATAATTCTCCAGCTGTCATATGTATTTTGACAGCTACTACTGTCGAATTTCAAGAAAAATGCGGTTTTTACAGTTGTCACAAATTTCTGATGGTTACAACATGAAATATTGCAGAAAATAATTGATTTTGAAATCTTACAGCTGTAAGATGCACTTTGACAGCTACAACTGTCAAATCTGAAGAAAAATGCTATTTCCACGTTTTTGCAACTATCCGAAATTATATTTACTGATTTCGACTCTTAAAATTGTGACAGAAATAATAGATTTTTATAATTCCCCAGCTGTCAATGTATTTTGACAGCTACTACTGTCAAATTTGAAGAAAAATGCGGTTTTTACAGTTGTCACAAATTTCTGATGGTTACAACATGAAATATTGCAGAAAATAATTGATTTTGTAATCTTACGGCTGTAAGATGCATTTTGACAGCTGCAACTGTCAAATCTGAAGAAAAATGCTATTTCCACGATTTTGCAACTACCAGAAATTATATTTACTGATGTCGACACTTAATTATGAAAGAAATAATAGGTTTTTATAATTCCCCAACTGTCAAATGTATTTTGATAACTACTACTGTCAAATTTGAAAAAAAATGCTATTTCTACGATTATATTTTGCCGGTTCCGACACTTAAACTTGTAAAAGAAATGATAGAATTTTATAATTCTATTAAACAATAAAATTTATTCGGTTTTTTTTTTATAATAAAAATCTTTATTTTCATTCAATATTTCGTCAACAATTTTGTGATTTCTTCAGGAAACTATATTAATTAAAAAGAATTTAGATAAACGTCTAGTTTGAAGTATCAAAATTTTGAATTAGGTACTTCAAACTAGACGTTTATCTAAATTCTTTTTAATTAATATAGTTTCTTGAAGATATCACAAAATTGTTGACGAAATATTGAAAGAAAATAAAGATTTTTATTATTAAAAGGATCGAAAGACCCATACGTCAAAATGCAACATCAATATTTTTGTAATTCCCCAGCTGTCAAATGTATTTTGACATCTACTATTGTCAAATTAGAAGAAAAATGCTATTTCCACGATTTTGCAACTTCCCGAAATTATGTATATTTGCTGATTCCGACACCTAAAATTGTGAAAGAAATAATAGATTTAATCATACAGATGTAAGATGCAATTTGACAGCTACAACTGTCAAATAGAAATAAAAATGACATTTTCATAATGTGGTGGTGGTTTTAAATTTTAACTTTAATTTTTGTTTTTGTTTTTTTTTACAGTTTGACAGCGACAAAATTTATTTTGACAGTTGCAATAGTTAAACTGTTTTTATAATTATAGACAGCTGTACGAAATTTTGTCTGATGTATTACATTTTGTTAGCTACAACTAGAAATTGATGATTGGATAAAACTGAGATGCTCTTGGTCGACCCTGTTTATCGTTCGGCTGTTTGTGAATAGATGGCGCGGCAAAGATAAACGTCATTCTGAACTGATGAATGAAGTATTTAACGATGAAATTCAACGGACAGGAGCATACTTCATAGGATAACTTTTGAATTATTTCGTACGTACATTTTTATATTAATATTATATTAATGTTTGTGTGTGTGCGAGTTTCTGCAGTATTTTAAGATCGAGGATCGTTTTCGACAAATCGCACCCCGTATACGCGATGAAAATTTAATTTAGATTCTCGCATAAAATATACAAATACCTACGCGTATATCAAGACCAATCATCCTGTCGTCATATTATGCATCGCCGTAGGTAGGGATTTCAACCTTATATTATGTACGAGAACTATCTACTTTCAAATAACGTTTCCCAATTTCATATCGTTCAATCTCAACGACTGTTATATATTCCGAGATTGAAAATGTTGTTCCCGGAGTAATAGATGCAATTTTCCATAACGCATAAGCGTTTTATTTTTCACCATAACTTGAAGGCAATCAGTTCTGTTTCGAATAAAATTCTATCTTCGCCTGTCAAAACGACCAACCCAATTAAAAAATATTTGCCTTGACGAATACGTCGAATACCAGCGATTGTATACAAAATAAATCTTCGTCCTTTGTTTGTTCCCTTTCCTTCTCGCATCTACTTTCGTCAGTATTGTCTCGTTTTCTCTTACTTACTTATATAACTCATCACGAAGAGAAGAGACAACGGGTGTATAACGATTGTCTGTTTGTTCCTTTTGCCTCGTTGTGTGTAGAAAGACGAGGGGCAAATCAATATTTATCGAAAGGCAAAACAGGACGGCAGTAGCGTTTCGCTTGACCTAACAAAGAGGACAATAAAGGAAGGAGATATACGGAGAGAAAATCGGTTGGACCGGTAGCTTATTTGAGGAACGATTGAAATATTTACTGTTGACGTTTACTTCTTGTTGAATTTCGTGTATTTTAGTTGAGATTCTTTGCATTATGAATTTCCCGGAGTGTATAAGTATATATTTTCATGCAGTCAAGGTAAAAATGGAATACGTTAAAACCTATCTTAGATATGGGTAGGTATCGATATTTTATGGGTTTTTTTTTGTGTGTTTATTCAACCGTTTCGATTTAGAAAATTTGAATTTTAGAATTTTTTCTTCGGCATAAAACTGAAATGGTCATATTGTATGCGTTTCGAATATTATTATTTAAACCTCAGTTGTTATTGAATATAAAAAGGGACGACAAGTTATAAGAAAAATTGTTTTAACTTACAATTTACGTTTTACTCGTTATTTTTGACAGCTGTCAAACTGTTAAAAAATGATTATTATGGGTGTACGCTGCCAGAGATAAAACAGGTACAACTATCAAATCTGAAAAAAAAATGCTATTTCCACGATTTTGCAACTAGCTGTCAACCAGCTGTCAAATATATTTTGACAGCTGCTACTCTCGAATTTCAAGAAAAATAGGGTTTTTACAGTTGTCATAAATTTCTGTTGGTTACAGCATGAAATATTGCAGAAAATAATTGATTTTGAAATTTTACAGCTGTAAGATGTATTTTGACAGTTACAACTGTCAAATCTGGAGAAAAATGCTATTTTCACGATTTTGCAATTACCAGAAATTATATTTGCTGATTCAGACAGTTAAAATTGTGAGAGAGATAATAGATTTTTATAATTCTCCATCTGTCAAATGTATTTTGACAGCTACTACTCTCGAATTTCAAGAAAAATGGCGTTTTTACAGTTGTCATAAATTTCTGTTGGTTACAACATGAAATATTGCAGAAAATAATTGATTTTGACATTTTACAGGTGTAAGATGTATTTTGACAGCTACAACTGTCAAATCTGAACAAGAATGCTATTTCCACGATTTTGCAATTTCCCGAAATTATATTTACTGATTCCGACAGTTAAAATTGTGAGAGAAATAACAGATTCTTATAATTCCGCAGCTGTCAAATGTATTTTGACAGCAACTACTCTCGAATTTCAAGAAAAATGGGGTTTTTACAGTTGTCATAAATTTCTGTTGGTTACAACATGAAATATTGCAGAAAATAGTTGATTTTGAAATTGTACAGGTGTAAGATGTATTTTGACAGTTACAACTGTCAAATCTGAAGAAGAATGCTATTTCCACGATTTTGCAACTACCCGAAATTATATTTGCTGATTCTGACAGTTAAAATTGTGAGAGAAATAATAGATTTTTATAATTCCCCAGCTGTCAAATGTATTTTGGCAGCTACTACTCTCGAATTTCAAAAAAGAAAGGGTTTTTACAGTTGTCATAAATTTCTGTTGGTTACAACATGAAATATTGCAGAAAATAATTGATTTTAAAATTTTACAGGTGTAGGATGTATTTTGACAGTTACAACTGTCAAATCTGCAGAAGAATGCTATTTCTGAAAAAGAATGCTATTTCCACGATTTTGCAACTACCCTAAATTATATTTGCTGATTCTGACAGTTAAAATTGTGAGAGAAATAATAGATTTTTATAATTCTCCATCTGTCAAATGCATTTTGACAGCTACAACTGTCAAATCTGAAGAAAAATGCTACTTCCACGATTTTGCAACTATGCGAAATTATATTTACTGATTTCGACTCTTAAAATTGTGACAGAAATAATAGATTTTTATAATTTCCCAGCTGTCAATGTATTTTGACAGCTACTACTGTCGAATTTCAAGAAAAATGCGGTTTTTACAGTTGTCATAAATTTCTGTTGGTTACAACATGAAATATTGCAGAAAATAATTGATTTTGAATTTTTACAGGTGTAGGATGTGATGGATTTTGCAACTACCCGAAATTATATTTGCTGATTCCGACAGTTAAAATTTTGAAAGAAATAATAGATTTTTATAATTCCCCAGCTGTCAAATGTATTTTGGCAGCTGGTTTGTTGGTTACAACATGAAATATTGCAGAAAATAATTAGATCATCTAATAATCAGGGTGTTGTTTTAGAAAAACTGAGCTTTCTCAATTTTGAATATGATGTCATTGGTAATAAAATGTTAGACACCCTGTATATAATAAATCAGTTGTTAATGTGAATTTCGAAAGTACCATTCTGGAGTGTTCGTCTACGCAAGTAGCGCTTACCATCAGTCGAAAACGGCTAAAAAGCGCAGTATTCAAAATAAAGCTACATATATTTCAAAATTTTCAAAATAATCAAGATATCTAAGAAACAAATGAAAATAGGTATAGGGAAACTATATAGAACTCATCATGAAATTTCCTCGTAAATTCAAAAATGAGATAATATATGGGGTGTTCTATTTAAAATAAGGAAGTTAATGACGACTTCCGGTATTACCGGAATCAGTATACGGCTTTGAAAATATTTTAGAACGAAATAGCATCTTAATTAACTCTTAAGTCCAAACATTCGGAATCCTAAGTTTTTTCTAAAGACGAAAACGTTTCGCCACTAATGTAAGTGGCTTCTTCGGGAGTAAAACCAGGTGAGGCAGGTGAGGTTAGAGGCAAAAACATTCTGACCACCCCCCACCTAGTTTTGCTCCTGAAGAAGCCGTTTACATTAGTGGCGAACACCCTGTATGTACTTTACTATGACGCAGTGAAAACCTGGAAGCTCTCATAACAGACTTTTTCGATTGTTTGGACTTGAATTTCATTTAATAGCAATTTCGATTTTGTGTTTCAATAAAATCGTTTCTGGATGGTTAGCGTAAGATTTATCCACAAAAAATAGCCCAACCGAGGCAAATCATAGCCTTTCGGTTGATTACTCGATTTTTGGAAACGGTCCCTAAAAGTTCTTAATCGTTACGTTGGCTGTGTGTCAAATAGAGGCGTCCTGTTGAAACCAAACAATGTTGCCACCAATCCACCCAAAACAATCACTCGTTTTGGGTGTATTGGCTCCTCAGTGATGACGTTTGGATTTTTTGAACATTTTTTTGAAGTGGAAGAGGGCTCCTTCTGAATCATCTTCGGCTAAGGGATCTCCACATCTCATTGGGCGAAGCCAAAACCCATCGGATGATCATGAGGCTTTATAGTTCTTGGACTAATTGAACTTTATAAGCCGAGATCTTTATCCAAAATTTCCCTCAGAGTTGATGTTGATGGCTTTTCAAGCACACAGCAGCAATGTTTTCGGCTAATCAATCTTACGAGAGTAGCAAACACTAACCACGGCATAGCTTTCCAGATTTTATAACAGGATAGATATCGATACAGAAAAATTTGGAAAAGATGATCAGAAACATGTTATAAGACTTCATATACAGTCAGCATTGAAATCACCAAGAGAGATAGTCCAACAAGAGCAACAATTTAACCTACGTCATCAAATTGAATCTAAAAATCAAAACGGATTATTCTAAACGGTAGGTATGGGTAGGCATCGCCGCCTTAAAGAGACACTTTTTAAAATAGGAATAAATTTTACTGGCAAATAACGAGTTGGGTGGCTACGAAGCTACTGAATATCAGTGTTCGTGTGTGTGTATGCATAAACGTCTACAGAATTGTGTAGGTAGCCGGTTGTGTATGCATAATACGTCAGCGACACGTTATTGCTGTTGACAGTGGATCTTCGAGTGGTCCTCTTGTATTTTCCATGTCCGTGCATTAACTTCTTCACACTCTATCGCTAATACCAACAACCTGTTTGCTCAGCTCATCATCCCTCACAACCAAAGACTTACACTTAAGTAGATAATTATAATTGGCTCTACTACTACGACAACGTACATCTTAAATAACATTAATACTAATACGAAAAGAGAGAGACCTGCCACAGCCACTATAAGTTAAGGCGCATGAATAAATATTTAATCCCATTTACACATGTCTAACTAGATGAGAAAATATTTGAGCCTTTCTTCTATTTATACATATATGCATGTGTGCATTGTTTATTTTTCTCGTTGTCCTTACCTCTTTGATAATCACTAAGTATTATAGGTTTTAACCAAAAATTTATACACGAAAAAAAAATCTTACCTCTACTCTTTCCTCTTTTAAATCGACTTTCAAAGCTAGTTGCTCCCTCAGGACGACATCGGGATAATGAGTTTGTTCGAATGTAGCTTCTAACTGTTCCAGTTGTTCTTCGCTGAAAATTGTCCGATGTCTTCGTTTTCTTTTCGGTGGTTGGTGTTGCGGATGATGTCCGTGAGGTACACCACTCATTGAAGCGGCTTGTGAGGCCGCCGCTAAAGCGTGAACGTAACCAGGGTATAGACCAGGATAAGCCATAGCTGAAATGCAAAATAATTCTATATACTAGTATTCCGTTTTATTTTTATACATATTTTCATCGAAATTTAGGTTAAATTATTCCAGAAGAATCCGCAAATTTAAAAGCTTTGGTCGGCGATGCATTAAGCTAAATCTCTGAACGGGAGAGAAAGCCGCCGACAAAAAACACTAACACATAAATTCCCATTTTTGCGATGCATTAAACACAGATTTGCCTACGCGGATTTGAAAAGTCTTTTGTTTGATATACCATGACTACCAAAAGTTTGTGATCTCTACTTCCCAAAATATTTTATTTATTTTTGGCTTACACGTTTATTACTTACTAATTATTTTAATGTCCAAAAATAGGTTGTCTCCTAGAATTACTATTGTGTCAACCCATGTAAAAATTTCGGGATTTTTTTCAAAAAAAGGGGGAACTGGTAAGAGAATTTCCTATTTTAATTATTTAATGAAATATGCCAAGTAGCAAGCTTATACTTTAGAATAATATAGAGCAAACCTTTTAAAACAATAGAGAAAAACTCCTAAAAATTCGATTTTCAAAAAAGTGGGGAAAGATGGAGTAAAATTTCGAAAAAGGTTAGAAAAAAACCAGAATTTAATTTCTTTCAATTATTTCATAAAATATATAAAGGAGAAAGCTTAAAATGCAGTGTAATATATTAGAAAATCTAGCACAACTCTTGAAAATAATCGATTTTCAAAAAAGGGGGGAAGGATACAGTAAAATTTGGAGAAATTGGTAGAAAAGTCAAGAATGTCCTTTCTCTCGGTTATTTCATAAAATATGTTAAGAAGAAAGTTTAAACCGTAGAATAATGTATGATAACAATCTAACACAACTCTTAAAAAATTCGATTTTTAAAAAATGGGGAACGGTGTAGTAAAATTTCGAAAAAAGGTGAGGAAACTAAAGAATTTCCTTTCTCTCAATCATTTAATAAAATATGTCAAGAAGAAGGTTAAACTATATAAAAATATATTATAACAATCTAGCATAACTCTTAAAAAAAATGATTTTCAAAAAAGGGGAGAACGCTGCAGTAAAATTTCGAAAAAGTTAAGATTTTCCTTTCTCTCAATTATTTAATAAAATAAATGAAGAAGAAGACCCTAAACTGTAGAATAATATATTATAACAATTTAACACAACTCTTTAAAAAAATTAAATTTTGAAAAAAGGGGAGAACACTGCAGTAAAATTTCGAAAAAGGTTAGGAAACTAAAGAATGTCCTTTCTATCAATTATTTAATAAAATATGTCAAGAAGAAAGCCCTAAACTGTAGAATAATATATTAGAATAATTTAGAAAAACTTTTTAAAAAATTAAATTTTGGAAAAAGGGGGAACACTGCAGTAAAATTTCGAAAAAGTGTAGGAAACTAAAGAATGTCCTTTTTTCTTAATTATTTCATAAAATATGTCGAGAAGAAAGCCTAAACTGTAGAATAATATATTAAAACAATCTAACATAACTCCAAAAAATTCCATTTTCAAAAAAGAGGGGAAAGATGTAGTAAAATTTCGGAAAGCGTTAGGAAAGACAAGAATTTCATTTCTTTCAATTATTTCATGAAATATATGGAGGAGAAAGCTTAAACAGTAGAATAATATATTAAAACAGTCTAATACAAGTCTGGAAAAAAACCAATTTTCAAAAAAAGGGGGAAAGATGCAGTAAAATTTCGAAAAAGTTAGGAAAGACAAGAATTTCATTTCTTTCAATTATTTCATGAAATATATGGAGGAGAAAGCTTAAACAGTAGTTTAATATATTAGAACAGTCTAATACAACTCTTGAGAAAAAAACAATTTTCAAAAAAAGGGGGGAAAGATGCAGTAAAATTTCGAAAAATGATAGGAAAGTCAAGAATTTCATTTCTTTCAATTATTTCATGAAATATATGGATGAGGAAGCTTAAACAGTAGAATAATATATTAAAACAGTCTAATACAAGTCTGGAAAAAAACCAATTTTCAAAAAAAGGGGGAAAGATGCAGTAAAATTTCGAAAAAGTTAGGAGACAAGAATTTCATTTCTTTCAATTATTTCACAAAATATATGGATGAGAAAGCTCAAACAGTAGAATAATATATTAAAACAGTCTAATACAAGTCTGGAAAAAAACCAATTTTCAAAAAAAAGGGGAAAAGATGCAGTGAAATTTCGAAAAATGATAGGAAAGTCAAGAATTTCATTTCTTTCAATTATTTCATGAAATATATGGATGAGGAAGCTTAAACAGTAGTTTAATATATTAAAACAGTCTGGCACAAGTCTTGAGAAAAAATCAATTTTCAAAAAAAAGGGGAGAAGATGCAGTAAAATTTCGAAAAATGATAGGAAAGTCAAAAATTTCATTTCTTTCAATTATTTCATAAAATATTGGAGGAGGAAGCTTAAACAGTAGAATAATATATTAGAACAACCTAGCATAAAAAAAAAAATCTATTTTCAAAAAAGGAGGGAATACTGCAGTAAAATTTCGAAAAAAGTTAGGAAAGACAAGAATTTCATTTCTTTGAATTATTTCATGAAATATATATATGGAGGAGAATGCTTAAACTGTAGAATAATATATTATAACAGTCTAGCACAACTCTTTAAAAAATTAAATTTTGAAAAAAGGGGGACAATTTCGAAAACGTTGAGGAAACTGAAGAATTTCCTCTCATTCAATTATTTCATAAAATATGATAACAGAAAAGCACTAAACCATAGAATAATATATTAGAACAACCTAGGATAACTCTTAAAAAATCCATTTTCAAAAAAGGGGAGAACGATGTAGTAAAATTTCGAAAAATATTAGGAAAGCAACGAATTTCCTTTTTCTCAATTATTTCATAAAATATGTCAAGAAGAAAGCCTTAAACTGTAGAATAATATATTTAAAAGAATTCTATTTTCAAAAAAGGGGGGATGTGGTAACGAAATTTTAAAAAGCGCAAGAAGACAGATCATTTCCTTTCTTTCAATTATTTAATAAAATTTGTCAAGTAGAGAGCTTAAAATTTAGAATAATATAGAGCAAAATTATTAGAACAAACTACCACAATTTAAAAAAATGGGGGGATCAGGCATAGAAATTTTGAAAAGAGCAAGGAGATGCAGAGAATTTTCTTTTTCTTAAGGATTTAATAAAATATATCAGGTAACGAGATTAAACTTTATAATCACACCGAACAGCACAAGTTTTAAAAAGTCGGTTTTTGAAAAGATCCCCCCCTTTTCAAAGGAATTCTTTTCAAAAACCGAATTTTAGAATTTAGTGCAGAGAAATTTCGAAAAGGGTAGAAAATTAGAGAATGTTCTTTCTCAACATCAGAGCAAACTTATTTTATTTTTCCAAAAAAGGGGGATAGGGCAGCAAAATTTCTAAAAGAGTGGCAGGACAGAAAATTTTTAATTTTAATTTAATTATTTCATGAAATATTAATATTATTATATCACTTTAGAAATAATATGGACAGCAAAATTCCGGAAGATGAAGGGAGGGAGAAGGGGGAGAAATATATATAGACAGTTAGAAAGACTTCTATTTTTTTTCAGAAAAGGGGGTTGGCAAGCGCTTTGACTATATTTTGAGCCATTCAATTTTGATTTTAAAATTTTGACGATCAAGGCAGCATGAAACAACCTTCAAAAGTGTATCTGTGGGAGGGGGGAGGGGGAGAAGGCACCAAAATAAAAATTTGTTTTAATTTAATTATTATTGCCATGACATCTTTGATAGTTGTGAATAAATAAAATTCGAAAAAAATAATTTAATATAATGTTTGATTATTTTTCTGAAGATGGCACAAATTTGTAGAGGCCGAAACATGTAGAGAATATTATAAAAACAAGGGAGGGGATATGGGAGAGGTACTATGAGAGGTAAAAAGATAAACTTGTCACAAGAACTCGAGTAGTTTGCAACAGTCTTCTAATTTAAAATTTTCAAAAAAAAAATACGGGGGGGGGGGGGTAGAATTTAGTATCTTATTTTTTGCGTTAATTTGAGCAAAATATGTGATGGAAGGAGGGGTGGAAGGGCTGCAAAATTTCGATTATCTAGATCATTTCATGAGCTGTCTGAAATAGAAGTCTAAAATTAGGGAACAATTTGGAACAATCTGCTTCATTTTCCAAAATAAGAAGGGGGTGGTATAATTTTAGAGTTTCAAGATTAACTTTTTAACTATACAAGTTTTGATTTTGAAATCTTGCAACAAGATTTGAAACGAGTAAGGACTTGGTAAAATTTATTCAAATCCAAAAAAAAATTGAAAATTTCGGAACAACATTTATAACAACTAGAACATCCAAATTTGGTTTTTATTTTGAAAAAATTTGAATGAAGTAACACAGGAGGATTCTAAAACAATTCTAAAACAAAAGCTTACAGGAACAAAAACACACTACTTTAAAATTGTATGATTTGAACTGTTGATTTTTAATTTCGTTAATGTGTTTTGGTCACCATTGTATAACACATCCTTTAGTTAAACGAAAAAATGCTTTCACTCGGTTATATCCACGGTGATGGTCCAAGGGAATGCTAAACACAATAATAAGCTTTTAAATACGACTCCCACGAGAGTCAAATCGTCTTAAATATTCGGGAGCAAAAAAAAAATCCGAACGTGGATTTTTCTTTTTAGACATCCAACTTCCAACGTTGAAATTTTTTTTTTGTTTGTACCGTGGCCCTCTATACTCTCTCTTTGTTTCCATGCATATTACCCGTGGTCGGTTCTATTAGAGGGAGTCGAGTCGCTTGGGGTTTCAAAGAATAATATTATTATTTCATAATTTTCAAACAACCTCAAGCCTTTACTATATCGATTCGTGTTTGTTTTTCCGTTGGGGGCGATGCAGAACTTTTTAAGTTTCCCCAACTTTCTGATGAATTGCTCTTTTCTACGTCATCCAATGCAAATTTAGATGTTAGCTTGAGTATTAATTTTTAATATTAAAAATTCATAATAAGTTTTACTGCGAATCCTTTTTTTTTGGCTTAACATTTTTAAGGATTTGTCGTCGTTCGGTGATGATGGAATTGAGGCGATGCCGCGTGAGAGAGACCATTAGAATATTGAAATATTAAGATGTTGTGTCGGCTCTCACACCTGCATCTATGTATGCCGTTTAGAGTTTAAGCTGCGTGAATATTTCCACTCGATCTGTTTCCAATCTGCCGAGGCACATTAGCGAACAATCTACTACTATGTATTCTCTCGTTCGACACTTTCGTAATGTATCGATCTTTTGGAATGTTTAAGCAGGCATGCAAAACGTGATGATTGTAAAATTTTTGTCACGTGGGGTTGGTATTTTATAATAAGTATGGTGGAGTATTCAGGACTACTTTTAAAGGCTGCATCAGTTATTAAATCATATATGTTTAGTACATATTTTTCAATAAAATTCAAGACGCTTTTTTGTTGAGTTTGCTTCAATTTTGTATTTTTTTAAATAAATAATAATCCATCAACAACAGGCGAACTATCTAGCTTCATGTTAGCCACAGTTTACAACCAGGTGATAATTTAAGAAGGTTAGAGTATTGCAACTGGTTGATAAGAAAGTTAGAAGAGGAGGAGGATTCTGGAATGTTCAATAGAAATACGGAGCAGTATTGGCCCGTACAAAATCGCAGACAAAATAAAGCAAGAGGACCAACAACATCGTGTTTTGGATTAAACGTTTGAATGGGCATTTTGGAGAATCTCCCCATTGGATCGGTTATGTTTGAAGAAACATTAAATGGAGATAGAAATCTAAACCTTCTTCGCATATACGAGGGCAACCTGAAATGAAAACATTTCAACTGTCAAAATTGTCAAACTGTCAAATGTCAAAGTAGACACCTGATATGTAGGACAGAATTCGGAATGTCACTAAAGAAAATGATCTATAGTCTATTTTTAAAGTAGAGAAACGAATTTCTGAACGGACCACTTTGACAGCGAATTCTCATTGGTTGAAAGCAAGACCAAATTACGCGCAAATAAACCTCTGATATTAGATAAGGTGCTGGTGCAAGTAAAAAATAATGAAAATTTGCCAAACATGAGTCGATCAACTTTGTATTTGTTAATGAAGCGAATGAACTTTAAGTAAGAATTATTTATTACATAGAGATACATGTATCTATATAATTGTGCTATGTCCTCTATAGATACATAAAAAGGAGCAGAAACAGCATTTTGACCGAAAGAGATGAGATTGTAAGATGGAGGCGACAATATCTCAGAGATATTTCACAATATAGAGTTCAGGGCAGATCAATTTTCTGTTTGGATGAAACAGAAAGTGTGGACTGACACAAGGATTCACAGTCGTAGACAAATCTTTAACGAAGGACTTAGAACTGGATTAAAAAATCTAGCTGGAAAAGGACGTCGTCTTATTTTCTTACACATTGGAAGTTGTGATGGCTTTGTAAAAGATGGCTTATTATTGTTTGAAGGAAAGAAAACGACTGATTATGCAGATAATGCATCATATCATAGTCGAAAAAATTGAAAAGCAACCATCATCGTTATGGAGAAAGGTGGATATCCTTACCACCGCGAATTGAATCTCATCGAGCTTGTTTGGGCCCAAATAAAAAATGAAGTGGCTGCGAAAAACAAAACATTTAAATTATCTGAAGTGGGTGCACGGTTCTTCCTCCTTCCCATCACATCCCAAGCTGGCCCCCCCCCCCCCTATTCGTCTTCCCGATTTGTTTGTTTTGTCGTACAATTTGGATTTTTTCTGCATATATGACTTATTAACGTTTACGTAAAAATAGACTTAAATGTCACTCAAAATCATCATAAAAATTTAGGATCCGTGAACAGCTAAAAAATGGCAGAATTGGACTTATTAACTTATTGCATGAATGCTCCACAATTGAGCTTTTGGAGCAAATGGTCGCCTTGGAGCTGTGATTTAAGCCTCTGCAGAGACGGATGAAGCCGTGAAATACGAAATCGAAGTTGCCATTCATGAAATTCAAGCCCAAACAAACGACAAAGTACGTCATAATTGGGGGTTGATCGGATGGCGTATTGTAGAACCAGCTGTGGCAGTAATTTGAATAATTTTGTGTTTCATACTTAAATGTAAAGGTTCAATCTTTCTAATAAAACCATTGAAAGATTGTAATAGTAACGGACCTCTCCCTCCTCTCCCCTCCCTCCGAAATGCTCAATCATTTGAGTACTGAAGAAAATGTTAAATTATCATAAAGGTCATGTAATGAGTTTATTAGGCAAAGAAAAATAATATGGCTATATAGGTTATTCCCAAGCAGCATTTTTAGTCGTTGCTACGTCCCAGCGACTGTAAAGTTGTGGTTACTAATGACGGGAACGTTATTGCCACGTTTCCATTACGTGCCAACGACCAAAATGGGAAACATTTTGAAAGTGATAGCTACGTAAAAATTACTACCCCGCTCCTTATACCGCTACGTCGCACTTACGTTCCAGTTAAGTGACGGGACGTAACGGCGTGGTCATCGCTACTTTATAAGGTTTCGTTTCTTTGCTTGTAGTTTTCGCCTTGTCTTTCTCTTGCGTATTTAAAAAGAGCTTTTAAGCATCTCCCGTCATTATTCAGCCGCGACAACCATAATTAGAAATAATATTTGATATTGTTAAAGGCCATCTCAAAATATATCGCAATTATTTTTTTAGGGAAGTTCGCATGAAATTGGTGAAAGGTGTTTAAATAACCTTGAAATTGAAATTAATGTAATGGCGTCCTACAGTTTGTCAGTAAATATGGCGCACTTTACAGAAATTACTGCAAAGTACTATTGGCGGAGTGGGAAGTAAAAATTACTGTTAAGTAGTTTTGGTGAGTAGCGAGATCATTAATTTCACCTTAAATATTACTACACAGTTCCATAACTTTGAAGGAATTTCAAAAGTAGAAACGACGTCGTAGTTACTTTCAATGCATAAAGTAATAAAAACTTTGAAGAAGTGAAATATTAGTAACAAAACAACGTTACAGTGACTGTCAAATATCACTTTAAAGTTTCTGCCACCTTAAAGTTATTTTATATAGTAACAGTCCCATTCCAGAAACTTCAAAAGCTACCTAGAAGTACTGAAACTATTAAGTTCCAAATTGTAGTAATAATAACTACATCATTACCACAAAAGTTTAAATAAAAGTAGGAAAAACTAGAAAGTCGTTTTTTTAGTGATATTAACGTAACAACGACTTGTCTGAAGTTCCGATCTCGGTTACCGATACTTTGATGCTGCTTGGGAATTCCTTCTTTGAAGCTAATACATTAAATACGAGTAATTTTGGCTCTTCTGAGGAGTAGACAATTATATTATTAGAGGTGATGAGGTGAGATCAAAACCAACCTTTTCTAAGGTCCTCTAACTTTCATTCGTCACATCTACTTCTTTCTCCAAATGATAGAAATCAAGAACCTGAACCTTGGATTGAGTTACCTGCGTCGAGATCGCAGGTAACTCAATCCAATCGAAATCTCAAGATAAATCTAATGAACCAGAGCCTTTAATTTCAACTCTGAAGTCGATGCTTATGAAGGATCCAGGTTCAATTCATAATATTCTTAAAGCGATCTTTCTAATAAACCTGCATACGAATTTTTCATGATTATAGAACACCCACAGTCAACACAAGCCACAATACACTGAAGTTAGTTCTAAATATAATGACGACATGTTTCCCAAATCTTTCAAAGGAGAGATGTCGGCAGAGTTGGAATTATAAAAAGAAAAATAAGGAAAATATTCCAAAATTCAATTTGAGAAGATGTTCCAATGTTAATTCAAGAGTAGGTATAAAATTAATACATAGCAGGCTTTAAAAAAAAATTTATTAATCTTCGCAAATTGAATTTTGGAATATTTTCCTTATTTTTCTTTTTATAATTCCAACTCTGCCGACATCTCTCCTTTGAAAGATTTGGGAAACATGTCGTCATTATATTTAGAACGATTTTTTGTAGGAATAATACAATAATATTCAAACCCAAACAATTAAAAAAAAAAAGAACTCACCTAGAAAATCCGCCGACGCCGGACTAAACCCGGAAGCGGCCGCCGCAATATGCCCAAGATGTAGCGTCGGATGATGTAAAACGTTAGGCCTTTGCGGGGACGCTTGTTTCGGCCTCGGCGCCAGAATACTATCGATAGTAAACAAGGATCCGGCGCTCGTCGAAGGCGTCGCCCCGGCCGTATTATTCGTTAAAACACCGCGAGTCTTATACACCGGTTTGAATCCTTCACCCAAGAACATATTCCCCAGGAAATTCGACGGTGCGAAGATAGCTGCGTTCCCGGCGGCGGACGCCACCAGCGACGCCGCCGAAGCGCGCGGATTCGGTTGCGAGGAAGTCTCTACCATTTTATAATCGTCTTCACTGTAACCGTCTTCGTGGTAATCTTGATGATGATGATGATGATTATGCGATTGATTGGACCCGGTGGTCTCACACCCCCAATCTAATTCGTTTTCTTGCTTTATGTCGGCCAGGATTGTTGAATTGTTGAAGTTATCGCGATTTTAACATCGTCTCTTATTCTATAACGATACGCGGACTAGACGAATTCTAAGAGATTAACTCGCCGCGTTTTTCAAACAAGTATATGCGTATAGATATACGTTTTAAAGGTGCATCAGCAGATTCTGTATGATCCGAACGACAACATTCCGAACGCCTAACCTGTCCGGACACGTTGACTCCGCCCGGATTTACCGGCGATTGGACGTCGTTCATCCCTCGTTCCGGGACGCGACCAATAGCGACGCGGATCGTCGTCTTTTGTTATATACGGCGGGTCCCTATCGTTTGCCTGTGCATCCAGGGGTAAATTCATGATGACATGTCTTCTTACTAAACGGTACAAATAGAGCCGTCACTACTTTGAAATCTAATATGTCGTTAGCGTTTAGAAGGGTGGCCGATAGAGGGGGTACAAACGAGGAAGGGACGATTTTCCCGACCGATACGTGTGTTACGAGGGGTGTTTTTTATGTCATTTATCCGGAGATCTGTTTTTTAAACAAGTTTTTGATAAGAAATTTTATAATAGAAGAATTACTTAATAGATTCCCCTCGTATATACATTGCAAGAGAGGGTAATACACAGAAATCCAGACAAAGATATACTTATACGCAGTGTTGTACTGTGATGTGTGTCCTGCACTCCCTTTAAAGAATGAGCATGATGATACGTTGTTGAGAGGTGGTGAAAAAGGGTCGAAAAATGCGATTCCTTCCTTGTTGTGTCCTTGTTTGATAGATTTTATCCAGTGGAATGGGGATATCTCTATTATATCTTGAAGTTATTTTATATATCGAGGACAAATCATATAAAATGTTATGCTGGATATTACTTACGTATAGAAGGAATAAAAATAAAAATATTGTGTTTATTATGATGCTCTTTTTGTGTCGAAAAATGATTGAAATTACATCCTGAACTTTAGAAATTAAAACATGCCATCATTGAGAGAGTCTAAATGGTATGAATGACCAGAACAAAAACATGGAAGTGTCTTTGACAATTAAAAGAGAAAAAAATTGAATTACAATTGGTGGTAAACACTCTCGACCTATCACAACTCTACCTAGATGGAGACCTTGCTATCAAGAAACTCGTTTATGAATTTGTCAAAAAAAAAAACGAAGGGATCAAATCCTTTTAATCAAGAAAAAGGAGTAGCTAAGCTGGCAAAATTGAATGAAGAGATTTCTGCAAAGGACCTCACAAATTTCCGTTTGATGCGATGACTCTTTCCGACTAATGAATACAAGCAAAGCTTTTCAGAGGACAATCAATCAGATGCATTTGTTCAGTGCAAAATTTATCAAGATGTTATGGACATTCTTGTCGATGTAGGGGAAGGAAGGGTAATGTGGAATGGTAGGGTAAAATGGAATAGCTTTTCAAATTTGCTACTTTTAGCGGGAATAGATGTGTATTAACATTAACTCTCTTTTTGTGCAGTTGGCTAAACTGTCATAAAGTGTTATGGCGCTACGCAGGTGATTTTCACTCACAAGGAGTACATCTTGTCTGAGATCAATTTTCTGTAATAGTTCAGTGCAATTTTAAAAACAGTGGAAGCTATAATTTTGAAGAAAGGCGTTATTCTGCAGTTTGAACTTCGAAAGAGGTAAGTTCTTCACAGTTTCTATTCATGATTGCACCAGTACTATTAATGAAATTCAAGTTTTTGTTATGATTTTACAAAGATGCTCGTAGGGGTAAACTGGGACGCTACACCAACACATTCAGTGCTGAACAAGAGAACGAACTTTTAGTTTTTCTATTGGAAATGGAGAAACGATTTTATGGATTAACTAATGATGAGTTCAGACAATTAGTTTATCAATTTGCAGAGCTTAACAAAATACCGCGTCGATTTTCACATGAAAATAAAATGGCTGGTAAAGATTTTTTGTACCACTTTAAAGACAGGCATTCCGAACTATCTTTGCGCCAACCCGAAAGCACTTCATTCGCTCGCGCCGCAGGATTCAACAGAGTTGTAGTTGACAAGTTTTTCAATATTTTGGAAGAAAGTTACGAGCAATTTAGATTTAAGCCACATCGTATCTTTAATTGCGATGAAAAGGGGATTTCAACAGTTCCAAACAAACAGCCAAAAATTCTATCCATTAAGGGCAAGAAGCAGGTTGGAGCTATTTCGTCAGCAGAACGTGGTGTTCTAATAACTGTTGAAGTTGCCATGAGTGCAACTGGGATTTTTGTACCACCTCTTCTAGTGTTTCCTCGTGTGAGACATAATCCATTGTTTAATATTGGGTTGCCAGCAGGTAGCATCGTGGTACCTCACCCTTCAGGATGGATGCAAATGGAAATATTTGATAAATTTATTGACCACTTCATCGAGCACACAAAACCCTCACAGGATGACCCAGTGTTACTTATCCTCGACGGACATGCAACACACACCAAGAATGTCAATTTATTGCATAAGTGCAAAGAAAAGCACGTGCATATGCTAGTGATTCCGCCGCACACCAGCCATAAACTTCAACCTCTTGATGTTGGGTTCATGTTTTCACTCAGTACGTTTTATTCCCAGGAAGCAAAGTGTTGGCTGAGAAACAAGCCTGGGAAAGTTGTCACTTTACATGATGTTAGTCCTCTCTTCGGAAAGGCATTTTTAAAAGCTGCAACGCCACAAAACGCAGTATCATTATTCAAAGCTACAGGAATTTGGCCCTTTGATCGCCACATCTTCAAGGATGAAGATTTTGCTGCTGCTGATGTCACTGATAGGCAGCAACCAGTACTATCACAGGAAAAGAATTTGCCAGAAGTGCCTTCCACTTCATTTTCTTTCCGGCCATCTACCGAACCTTCACAGCAGGCATCCCCTTCAGCTTCTTTCCGGCCATCAACTGAACCTTCACAGCAGGCATCCCCTTCAGGTTCTTTCCGGCCATCAACTGAACCTTCACAGCAGGCATCCCCTTCAGCTTCTTTCCGGCCATCAACTGAACCTTCACAGCAGGCACGCACTTCATTTTCACCTTTCGATATAATTCCACTTCCAAAAGCTCGTCCACGTGCTAATCCGCAAAAACGGAAAGGAGGAACTGCAATGGTGACTTCATCTCCCTACATAAAGCAACTAAGAGAAGAAAAAGAAAAAGCAGTCAAACCCATCCCTAGAAAGCGATTGTTTGCTACAAAAAAAAACATATAAAACCAGATAGTTCATCATCAGATTCAGATGTTGAAGAAACACTCTGTCAAGATAGTGGTGATTCTCCTTTGGATGAAGCAATTACTTCTGATGAAGAAGGTAGAAAGGCATTTGATCTTCAAAATTGTACATCCTACGATGTAGGAGACTATGTCTACATAGAACTTGAATGTGAGAAGCCCAAATTGAGAAAGTTGACAACAATGAACTGGAAGTAAAATTTATGAGAAATTATCGAAGACATCATAACATTTTTGTTTTTCCACCAGTTGATGAATATGGTAGTGTTATTGTTGCTAATGTTCTAGGAAAGTTCAGAAAACATAGGGAGTTGCGACATGGACAGCTTCAGTTCTTTTAATGTTTGTTTCATTTTTTTTATTGTAGGCCTATATAGGTTAATTTTGAAAATTAATGCTCGAATAAAGTGTTAATTTGAATAACTGATGAAATATTTTATTTAATATAACCTTCATTCATAAGCAGATGTGCTGATAATTGCTCTCATAAGTGTATTTTAATGCATTCCACTTTACCCCGCTGGCTGGGTAAAGTGGAATCTTTACAGGGTTAATTACAAACTAAATTACATTAATTTCTAGTGGAGGAAATTTAGTATGAACGTGTGTTGACTCAAGTTTAAAACCGAATCAACTAAAAAACGCAAAAATTAAAACCAATTCAACAAAAACACAGCCTCTGATGTGAGGATTAAGTTTAGTATTGCACTTTACCCTTCCTTCCCCTACTCAACTTAGTACTAATCCTACCTAAAAAAAACCAATTTTGTTAGCTACGTTCTTAACTATGAAATCTACATGACTCTTGAATGATAGACTATTATCTATTACTACTCCTAAGTACTTGATCTCGTTCATCTCTCTTCTTCGATAGAAATATCACAATCTATCACACTGGTCCTATCACTAACCCTAGTCCTAATTACCATAGCTTTAGTCTTTGAAGTATTGAGCTTACGTTTATTCATTTTCAGCAATTTTCAAATATTTTTTTGTTCATGATTCATTTTCCTAAAAGCCTTCTCAATATCACTACCACACACACTCACAAGTGTATCATCCGCAAAAAGGTTAATACCTATTACATTATTCCTGTGAAACCGTACCGAGATCGTTAATGTATTGAGTATTATAAAATTGAATTTTACACAGCAGATACTTTTCTGACATATACAGGGTGTCCCAAAAATACACCGACAAACTTTAAGGGGTGGTAGAGGACATCAAAACAAACATTTTTTGTTTAGTAAACATTGATTTGATTGAGTGGAGTAATGGCGGTTAAGTGCGGTTGGTGCGACAGAAAAGTCGAGAGATACGAAGAATACATTACGTGTAAAAACAAGTGTGAGAAAAACTATCACCTAAAGTGTCTTAATATCAATGTTCAGGAATTTACACAGTGGAGAGAAAACGGAAAAGTACATTCATGGACCTGTAGTAGCTGTGAAAAGGAATTAACCTCAAATACGAATAGCGCGGGAACCCTCAACACCGTTCAACAAACTTCAATATTAGCCGGTTTGGATTCGAATCAGGTACGCGATTTAAATTCCTACATAGCTATCAAAATAAATGAGGCAGTTCAGATGTTAACGCAAGCTATCATAAATCCGCTAAAAGTCGAAATTGATAATCTAAAATCTCATAATAAGACGCTCTCCGATGAGATAAAATCATTTCGGTCCGCCGTAAGAACAGGCAATGACAAATTTTGTACAAGAGAGATAGACATGAAGCAAAAACCGGTCAGTCAATAAACTGCTGAAAAGAAAAATAACATCGTAAAACCTATTGAGGGCATTGAACTTGATCAAAAGAAAAAAGATACGATAGATAAGAACGATACATATGCGGGGAAAACAAAGGGGATCGGAGTTATGGAGAAGGTGTCGATTACGTCAGTCAATAACAAAGTAAAAATGACCGCACAAAATGAGAAGACAAATAGTGTCATCAAATATAACAAAAATGAAACAACTATAAAAGGCACAAACATATAAGTTGCCAGCAATTTTGCTGCTGCTGATAAACGAGCATGGTTGTATGTTGGTAATGCACGAAATGAAACAAAAGTAGTTGATGTTGTGGATTTTTTAAAAGATAAATTTCCGAGCACAAACTTTGACATAGAAGAAATAGAAAAGCACGAACATAATAAGTCGACAAATAAGTCTTTTAAGGTAGGCTTTGATTATAACATCTTATCTGAAATACAAAAAGCTGATATATGGCCTAGAAATATAACTGTTAGACGGTATAAGTTTTTTCGAAAAAACACCGAGCAAAGAAATTAATTACAATAGTATAATGAACATTAATACGCAATGCATATCAAATAAAATTGACTTACTCAATTCTGAGCTGCATAATAATTCTATTGACGTTGCCTGTATAACAGAACATTGGCAAAGCACTGATACAATCAAAGCATTGGTTATCCAAGGATACACTGTTGCCAGCGCCTTTTATAGAATCAACCATAAACATGGCGGCACAATGATTTTGATTAGGGAAAACATTGAGTACCAGCCGCTCTACACATTTAACGAGATGTCGATTGAGATTGACGTAGAAATTTCCGCAGTCATGCTACCAAAGGAAGGAAGTATTGTGGTATCCATTTATCGCTCACCAAACGGGAACTTTGATACATTCATGAATGTATTGACTGAACTGTTAGTAAATGTTGATCTTAGTTGTAAAGTTTTTATAGCTGGCGATTTTAATGTGAATTTTGCTGTGAAATCGAATAACAGGGAAATACTGTTAGATGTGTTTCGTTCTTTTGCCTTGAACTTAACCACTTTACAACACACTAGAATTACAGCAGTTAGTGGAACATGCATCGATAACATATTTACAAATCTAGCAGAAACCGATTACAACATGAAAACAGTCAATCTTCATATTGCTGATCATTTAGCTCAAATTTTGGAATACCATAACGAGGATCCAGAACCTGTCAAGAGTAAAATAAAACACGTGAGAATATTTAATGATAAAAATATAGATCAATTTAAAATGAAAATGAATACTTATCACTGGCCAACGTTTTTCCGGAACCAATATTGTAAAAAAATGTGCTCAAATTTCTTCTTCAAAGTTCAGTAACTTTGTTGAAATGTTGCGCCGAACATTGCAGAGCCTATTGTCAGTATTATCAACCGTTGTCTGGACGAAGGTATTTTTCCTGACGAATTTAAAATAAGTAAAATAATACCGATATACAAAAATGGTGACAGAAGCAACCCTCAGAGTTATCGTCCAATATCCATTCTACCAGCTATATCAAAGATATTTGAACAAGCTATTGCTGTCAGATTGATAGATTTCTTTGACAAAAATAACTTTATTGCCAATTCCCAGCATGGCTTTCGTAAAAATAAATCCACGGAAACAGGATTGTCAGAAACACTTGGTGCGATACTTGAAGCGCTGGACTCACAGGAACATGTCCGACTTACCTGTTGTGATTTGAGCCGCGCATTTGATATGGTGGATCACCAGCTGCTGCTAGACAAACTATGCTACTATGGCGTACGAGGCACTGCTCACGACTTGCTCTCCTCATATCTGTCAAATAGACAACAATACGTTGAGACTAACCTGGGCAAATCCACTATAGAAATTGTACAGCGAGGTGTTCCCCAGGGCTCTATATTAGGACCACTGCTTTTCATTATATATATGAATGATCTGGAGATAAATCTGCCTGCCACAAGAGTCTGTCTGTACGCCGATGACACATCTTTCGTGGTCAAAGACAAAACAAAAGAAGGTGTAGCAACCAAGGCAGCAAGTGTTATGGTGGATGCAGAAAAGTGGTTTATGTCTAACAAACTAAAACTAAACTGCGACAAAACCCAATATCTGGATTTTTCTCTGTGCAAAGGAGAAATGACGAGCAATTTAAAAATTCTCGGGTTGCGGATGGACTTCAAACTTTGCTGGTCAGCACACATAGAGGAACTGGCAAAAATGCTATCGGCTGCTATCTACAGCATACGACGAATTAAAAGTGTGTCAACTTACCGAGCTGCAAGACTTACGTACTTTGCCAACTTTCAAAGTATCATTTCATATGGTCTGCTGTTCTGGGGACTGGCTCCGAAAGCGAAACGTATTTTAATTCTGCAGAGGTGTACCGTCGACTTCGATGATCCCATATGGTCTGCAATTGCGCGAACACTTGTAAATTGGTTTTCTTCAACGCGGAGTAGAACCTCTTCTTCAAATTGAACCGTACAAGCTGTTCTCGGACGACCACTACCACCAGGACGTTTTAGGTTCCCACTTTCTCTAAGGCGACGATGGATGGAAGCAAAGGTTGTATGATGAGGTTGCAGACGTGCCGGATACCTTTGTTCATACAAGCGTGCTGCTTCTTTTCCATTACACTGTCCTGCACCATAAGCAAGATGCATATCGGCAAGTTCTTCAAATGAGTAATTATCATTCATTTTCAATACAAATTTTATATTAACAATCAGTAAAGTAAATGTAATGATGACAACTAAATATCACAAATAATTACGTCTATCTCAAAAGCGACATCTATCGAATGTTTACTATGATAAAGAAATGTTTCTCTTGGCCAAGAAAAACCGTAGGTGCATCGACAAATTTTTAACGAAAGATAGTTGCGTCCAATTTTCCTTTTGTATTCTACAACGGCTCATTTGCGGACATATGTTTACTAAACAAAAAATGTTTGTTTTGATGTCCTCTACCACCCCTTAAAGTTTGTCGGTGTATTTTTGGGACACCCTGTATAAACAAACTGTCATATTCAAGACTTACTTGAATACGAACTTGATTATAGAGATTAGAGAAATTATAGAGATGTACGCCAATCCTATCAGCTTTCAATGGCTTCATAAGTAGAGCAGCTCACTGGTTAATCCCATCGATGTGTTCTAATCCAAGATCTCCATTAGTCATCCATCCTAGTTTCTTCTTTTCTCGTTTGCCTTCTCGTCGCTTTTGATCATGTTCGGTTTCTTTATCTTCTTCATCTGACACTTGACTTCCTCCAGAACATGATGCCGTATCAGATTCTTCTTCAATGACATCTTCTATCCTCTCGTCGTGGCAGACTGCTTCGGTTCTGTTCACATCGGGCACACATGGAACTTCAAACTCTGCAATGCCGGTGCGCAGATTGCAAACAACTTCAGGTTTGAATTTTACGTCATGATCTAGTACGATTTTCTTCTGAGAGGAAATCCAGATCCTAAATCCGTCTCTGTCGTTGTTCACATACCCAACTAGATGTCCACGAACAGCCTTGTCGTCAAATTTCGATCGGAAATTCTTGTTTACATGCACGTAGCATTCAGTACCAAAAATTCTCAGATGTTTGTTTTTAATGGAAGACTTTCCAGTGCGATTCTAAAGATATGTGGCAGTATTACAGGCTTCTGCCCACAGTTCCTCTGGCAACTTGCTGGAATTGAGCAGAGAACGTGCGCATTCCACAATGACGCGGTTTTCACGTTCGGCAACACCATTTTGCTGTGGTGTGTAAGGTGGTGCTAGCAATTCAGACACTTTCTTGTTATCGAACTCTTTTCCTCCATCGCACCTGAACTGTTTGATAACATGGCGATTTGTCTTGCCTTCATTCAAAAATTGTCTCAGGACGGTGCTGACCCCACTTTTCTGCTTCGAAAAGAAAACTCGGCCAAACTTGATGAAATCATCTTTGAAGCACACGTAGTACCGCGCTTTTCCGATGGGTCTATTCACATTGGTGTGGATCTGCTCACCAATAGCTGTTGGTCGCTTCATTCGATTCCTGAATGGTAATCGATGCATTTTTCCCAATGCACATCCATCACGGAATTCTTCCTTGCACCCTTCCACCTTGATGTTCATCTTCTTCAAGACGCTTCTCACATGTTGTTTATGCTGATGGCCGAATCTCTCGTGATAAATTTGTAGTGTGCCCGACGATGTCACCAAATTTACTTAAATAGTTTGTGCAGGTTTTACAACGCATATATCAAGTACGTAGGTATAGACCACGACTGACCAGTGACTTTGTCTTTAAATTTTACAATTTTATCATCAAGTTTTGTACCTTTTCGTGCGGCTGCTTTCACGGAGAACAAATGTGCACTTGCTTCAGGAACATAAAGAACATTCTGTAGTTCAGCATTTTTCCAGACATTATTCAAACGCACAGTTCCCTCTCCATGAGCTAGCATGCTTACACCTCGTTTTCCAAGCGAAATCTTCTGAGGCACAGCGAACTTTGAATATGATACAAAATATTGTTTATTCGTAGTGATATGATTGGTAGCACCATTGTCGCAGTACCATTTGACGGCTTCAAGATAGGTATCGATTGAGGCACCAAATACACAAGACAAAAATGCAGTTTTCTTTTTATACTAATTAAATTTTCACAGGACACTCTGCTGCCCAATGACCTAACTGCTTGCATTTATGACAGGGAAACCCCCTCTTTTGCACGTTTAATATTTTTCTTCGAATCGAAACCGAACATGATCAAAAGCGACGAGAAGGCAAACGAGAAAAGAAGAAACTAGGATGGATGACTAATGGAGATCTTGGATTAGAACACATCGATGTGGGCCCATAACCTATTGAAAATGGCTTTATTGAGTAAATGAATTTGAAACAATACTGGAGCCAAAATCGTATCCTGCTGGACCCCCAGAGTTTTGATGTTCCATCTTCTAACCATTTAAGAGCTACCCTTCGTATTCCATAGTTGTAAATTTTTCTTATTAATCGATTTCGTTCAATAGTTTCAACGACTCTTTTGAGATCAAGAAAAACTGATGCTAATTTATTATTATTTTCTATTTCTTCCGGTCAATTTGCAAGTGCTAAATGCTTCAATGATGTTTCGCATGAATGACCTTTCCTAAATTTTATTTCTTTCGATAAATTCCTCCAGTTGTTCTTTAGCAGCTTGTTCAATGATAGGGCATTATTTACCTTCGGTATAGGAATATCCGTAGATGTCTTCCAAATTCTCGGAATGACCCCCGTTCTAAAGGATTCATTAATTATATGCAGCAATGTTTTACCAATACCAACTTCGATTTCGTGTTTCAAGGCTTCAATCGTCTCTGGATGGTTAGGGTTCAAATCGCAGCCTCCAAGGGCTCCAATTGACATCAGAATTTCAGCTGATTATTCGATTTTCAAAAACGATACCCAAAAGTTTAATTGTTACGGTGGTTGTGCGGCAAGTAGTGCCGTCCTGTTGAAACTAAACGTCGGTCGTCAATTTGAACAATTTGAAAAATTGCCCAAAGACGGCGTCGTGCCAAAATCTAACAGTCACTCGTTTTAGATGTATCGGCTTCTCAATAATGACGTTTGGATTATCCGAGCCCTAAACGCGACAATTTTGCTTATTGACATAGCCTCCGATGTCGAAATGGGCTTCATCTGAAATGATGATTTGTCATCTTTGGTCAAGCCATCTCCTACCCATTGGGCGAACCGAACACGTATCCGACGGTCGTAAGGCTTCAGTTCTTGGACTGGTTGAACTTGGTGAGCCTTCATACCGACGTCTTCATGCAAAAATTTCCTCAGAGAATTGCTAGAAATGATCAATTGCTGAGAGTGATGACGTGTGTTGATGTTAATGGATTTTCATGCACACTCTAGGCTATAGCAGTAAATTTTTTCGCCTAAGAGCATCAGACGAGGACTTCAACGGGTTGTTTTGTTCAATTACGATCCAGTTCCGCGCACTCGCTTCACGAATTAAACCACAAACTGTGTTGAAGGCTTATCATTTATTCCAAGACTCACCACAGTTTGGAATTGAGTTTCCAATATTTTCCATTTTTGTTTTAAAAGTCTAAAGCGTCCCATTTTGCAAATGTCTAGTTTTGTGTCAATTGGCGACTGTCATTCTATCTGTCAAAATTAAAATAGTTGGTGGTTCAAATTCCGAACGTTAGATTGCCCATCTTGTATACGTTTAGAAAAAAAAACCTTTTAAAAAAATGTCTATTTTGCAGACAACAATTCTTGTAAGTTTGATATTTAAAACTATTTAAAAGTCTTGTCCAAAAGAAACCGGATACGCCTACCTTTACCTGGTTCTTTTTTATAGATACAATAAAACTGCTCCTTTTTTAAAATCAAGTAAGGATAAGCTTCCCGAACAAAACGCTTTGACAAAAACTAGTAGCTCGAAAAAGAGCAACAATACCTATTCTATATTCTTTTTAATCCCTTGAATTCAATGTTGTTCAGATTTATATTAATTATAAGAGTTTTATTTTTTTGTAAGAACTTTATAAATAAATTACATTGCTTTTGTACTTTTAATTGTATCCTATGGCCATCTATTGATTACTAGCAGAACTACCGTGTCGGTAATATAGAAATGGACTAACCATAATAATATAGATTTCTTCTTCTAGGATAATTGAGGTGACAGGTTTATGATATAAATACTATTACACAATTTTAATTATTGATTTTATTAAACTTTAACTTAAAAAAAAGAACTGGCAGTACAACAATAAATTCCACAATTTTAAACAAATTACAAAATTTCAATCGTTTTCTCTCCTATAATATAAATATTTTCATCCTCCCTCAATTCCAACGATTTCCAAAACTCGTGCGCCCCTAATCGCTTCGTACTTTTCATACTGATATCGTCAGGTCCTTTAACCGATAAATATTTTAAATTGCCCGATTTGGGGACCGGTTGGAATTCAACGTTGCCAAGCACCGGTTTCCTATAAAATTACAACAAAAAAATCTATATTAAACAGAGATATTTATTTTCAATACACAGGTCTGCAAATTAGTCTATATTTTGAGGAAAATGACTATATTTCTTTATGTGTAGTGGGTGTTTAGTTGCAGTGACTTCGTAAGCTGTATCGCTTGTATGATACATCTTTCTGTGTCTAGTAGTAAGTCGATCGGAATTCAATTCTCCAAGGAAAAATAAAGAATTGAAACCAGGCTCTTATCGTTTGTATTTTAGGAAATTGGTCCTAGTTAAGTCAGACTTCAGTAAATGTTTTGTATCCTCTATGACATTACAGTCTTTATTCAAACAATTGAAATATCTTCATGCGTTTAAAAAAATAAAAGAGGATAGTCGGAAGAGAATACTGGAAGCTTTGTCTTTAGATTTTGAAGAAAGCTCTCTCACGAGACACACAGTCTTGGCAGCTTGGAAGCTGATGAAGAAGTCAACAGTGAAGAAAATAAAATTGAAGTTTACTCAAACAAGTTTTTTTTTTTTATAAATCTTTCTGGAGTGTTGAGAGTAGCTGTATAATACAAGCTGGTCCAAATAACTATAAAGACCTATTGGATCATGTCCATAGATAGTCCACTCATCAATCAAAGCTGTGAAGGGAACGAGATCAAATATTCCAAATATTTTAGAAATTAATAATCCTTGCAGAGGGCACTGCAACTCACTGCACTCTCGATTTAGTATCTTTAATACAGTCTTATCTACCTGAGAAGACCTTCAGAATTAAACTCATGATAAAAGAGTCTTAAAACCCGTAGACCAATTAGAGTCAAAGTCCTAGAAGGTTATCTTCTGGGACCTGAACTTTTTGTATTTCCTACCCTGACGTGCCGTGGACGCCTGGACCACCCCCTGATTCCTTGTGGTTCATGTACCACCTCTTCTGGTCCCTGAAGCTCCAGTACCACCCCCCTGGTCCGCTGAAACTCCTGTACCACCCCCTGGTTCCTCTTACCAACCCCCCGGTCGCTCTGAGACTTCCGTGCCACCCCTAAGGGATTTCCTTGCCAACCCCCAGACCTCTGGGGCTAACGTCCCACCCTCTCCCCCTCCTTCCCCAGCGTGTTCCAGTAGTAATCTTCCCTATACCCTCCCGCTACTGCCATCTTGGTCTTTAGACAACACTTCACCAACGTTCTGTCAAAATTTTTGGCTTCATTCTAATCGATCTTAAATGGTAGGATCCTAACTTGATCTAGTGGTAGGTTTTTAAATGTTATGAAAAACGGTGGTTTGTAAAAAAGGATTGCAAAAAAAGATGGTATCAGAAAAGGAATCTATCCTGAAGCACTTAAAGGATGGAGAAGAAAAGAAAGAGAAGAAGAAGAAACCTTTCTCCGGGCTTCGATAAGAACCCTTTAATTTAATGAGACTTGATTGTAGCTTACCCTGTTTTAGCGAATCCTACCACCATATCTACCAACATATCTTTCATTCTAATATCGTTTTCGGTTTCAACAGCTTTAATACCTAAAGGCCTTGCATCGTAATAAAATGTCATATCATGACCGTGACCAACACCTAAAAAATGATTAAAGAAATAAAGACAAAACTTTGGGGAAAACGACAATTAAAGACATCTTTGACTAGAGCCTACCTAAACCACTACTAAATAAAACACTCTTCTCATCAACTGGGGTTTCACCACCATATCCCATCACCATAAAATACACTTCCGATTCAGTAGCATTCGCTTGTAATTTAGCGGATTTTTCGGCACCAATATGGAAGAGACGATGAGTGCATAACTTAAAATCAAAATTAAATTAATCAAATAAAGACCTAACCTATAAAGGTACCTTGACGAAAGTTCCAAAATTCTCTTTAGTAACTGGTTCACCTTTAAAATAGAATTCTTTAATTTTTTCCGAAATTTCATCTTTCCTTTCATCATCATATTGGTAATATTCTAGCATGTAAGGCAATAAATAATTCCACTTCTCGTTTAATTCATCGATTCTATTATAAAACACTGGAACAATTAATAAATTAAAGGTCGCTCTCCAAAAAAAAAAAGGAAATTAATCTTACTTGCAGCTGGTAAGGTTCCTTCCTCAGTTGTCACTGAAATCAATAATGGGACGTCGTAAACTTGTTTGGCTCCTAAATGTATATAGGGCACAGCATTTAAAAAGGCGTAGGGTATAAATGTTTCGGTAGATGGTGCGAATGGAGTTAACGGCAGTAACGGTTCTTTCATCAATTTCGTAATTGCATGTGCAATTTGCAAACCGGTTCTTTGCTTCATACATCGATAGGTCACCTTAATATTTTCATCTGCGCACCCAACTTCGTCTATTATTACTTGTGCGCTGGGCCAAGCATCTTGCTTCACCACCCATGGATTTAGAGCCATCCCACTTTGAGCAAATCCTCTATGGAAAAGACCTACAAAATCTCCCTTAATCAAAATTCAAAAAAAAATGTAATCAATTAAGTGGTACCTTTAGAAATTTCTGCAAAATAATGGAGATGAACACTAGCTCCACCAGCTGATAATCCAGTTAACGTGACAGAATCCTTATTCCCCCCAAATTTTTCGATGTTCTTCTTCACCCATTCCAAAACCATAGTTTGATCTTTCAAGCCGTAATTACCATGGAAAGTTATATCACCAACGCTCAGAAAACCTTACATCAGAGATAAATTAATATTCATTTATTATTTAAGATCCTCTCGTTTTACCGAATGGTCCTAGACGATAATTAAAATTGACATATACGACGTCCCTATCCATGAAATGGTATGGTCCAGCCATACTCGTAGGGTTACCTCCCATGAAAGCACCGCCATGTATATGGACTATCACGTCTAATTTTTCTTCTGGATCTATTTTTTCACGGGGAACGTAGACGTTCAAATAAAGACAATCTTCTTGGCCTAAAATGACAAGATGGGATAAGAAAGAGGTGATTAAATAAGCAAGATAAGTATAATCACCTGATACTTTGTCACCGGGACCAATCTGAATGCATGTGTAAGTAGTCGTAGCTTCGATAACACCTGGCCATGGTTCTATAGGTTCTGGTTCCTTAAAATATGACAGAAAGAAGAAGAAATTTAATAAAAATCCCGACATAATATGGCCAACTAAGTTTTGAACGTGTCTACGTTTCTTCTGCAGTCTCTGCTAATTTAGCGTAATAAATTGCCTAAAAGATGTGCCCTTTACACTCTAACCCCACCCCCAATATTATTTTTGCTCAATCATATTTTAATTTACATGTTTACATGTCTTCTGCAGTCCATTTTATTTCTTCCTCAATTAGATTTCAATTCAATTTTGTTTTAGGCGTTTGAAGCTTTGTCCTATACAATTACGCTTCAATCCTGCCAATTCTCAGATTTACATGTCTTCTGCACTCTAGTTTATAAAAAAAAAACCCAAAAATATATTATGCATTTTATAATTACATAATTTTCGCACTATGTTGATGATGTCTCAAATTTATTCTTTAGTCCATATTTTTTGCGTGGCAGTATCATGCTTCAAACCCATCAATCGATATTTTTTAATGTTTTACATGTTTACATGTCTTCTGCAGTCCATTTTATTTCTTCCTCAATTAGATTTCAATTCAATTTTGTTTCAGACGTTTGAAGCTTTGTCCTATACAAGTCAATTGCCAATTCTCAGATTTAAACTCCTATTTTGTTCAAAAAAAAAAACACCAAAAATATATTATGCATTTTATAATTACTATAATTTTCAAATTTATAAGTTCTTTGATGTTTGTCTCAAATTTTTTCTTTATGTTTTGCAGTGTTTATATTTTTCCATATTTTTCTAGATTTTCGTTACATATTATCGTGGCAGTATCATGCCTCAAACCTATCAATATCTCGATATTTACCGTCTAAACCAAGCCTCGATTCTCTGTTTTACCATGTTTACATGTCTTCTGCAGTCCATTTTATTTCTTCCTCAATTAGATTTCAATTCAATTTTGTTTCAGACGTTTGAAGCTTTGTCCTATACAATTACGCTTCAATCCTGCCAATTCTCAGATTTACATGTCTTCTGCACTCTCTAGTTCTTTGTTTTCAGCCAATATTTCCAGTTAAAAAAACACCTAAAAATATATTATGCATTATTATAATTATATAATGTTTTTCGTCCATTTTATTTCTTCCACAATTATGTTGATGATGTCTCAAATTTATAAGTTCTTTAATGTTCAAAAAAACACCAAAAATAATTAGCATATTATAAGCACATATTTTCGCCAGTTATCAAATTTATAAGTTCTTTAATGTTTAATTAATGTTTTGCAGTGTTTATATGTCTTCTTCAGTCCATATTTTTCTAGATTTTCTTTACATATTATCGTGGCAGTATCATGCCTCAAACCTATCAATATCTCGATATTTACCGTCTAAACCAAGCCTCGATTCTCTGTTTTACTATGTTTACATGTCTTCTGCAGTCCATTTTATTTCTTCCTCAATTAGATTTCAATTCAATTTTGTTTCAGACGTTTGAAGCTTTGTCCTATACAATTACGCTTCAATCCTGCCAATTCTCAGATTTACATGTCTTCTGCACTCCTAGTTTGTTAAAAAAAAAACACCAAAAATATATTATGCATTTTATAATTAAATTTTCGCACTATGTTGATGATGTCTCAAATTTATAAGTTCTTTAATGTTTAATTAGCTAATATTTCCAGTTATTTTCTATTTAATGTTTTGCAGTGTTTATATGTCTTCTTCAGTCCATATTTTTCTAGATTTTCTTTACATATTATTGTGGCAGTATCATGCTTCAAACCCATCAATATCTCGATATTTACTTTCTAAATCAAGTCTAGATTCTCTGTCTTACCATGTTTACATGTCTTCTGCAGTCTATTTTGTTTCGATAGATGAATAGTTGCGCATTTTACACACTACTTTTGCACAATCATATATCATTCAATGATATAAATTTCCTCACTCTTTACTTGATACCAAAAAAGTATTTCCCGTTGTTGTTTTACGATGTTTACGTGTCTTCTATAGTTCCAATTTTCTTTTAGAAGGTTGACGATTCATCACACATTTTACATGTTAGTTTTGCATCAACACATTTTATAATTTTAGACACTATTTTGACGCAATCATATTTCAATCCTGCAAATTTCTTGAATTACATGTCTTCTGCAGTCCAGCACGTTCACCAACTTCAATCGGACAATTTACAACTTTACACGCTGTATTGGTACAATCATATATCAAAGCTGTAAATTTCTTGATGTTTAGTTTATCAGCCAATATCACCAGTTATTATTCTATAATCTATATCTTACTGTGTTTACATGTCTTCAGCAATCCATTTTATTCCGATAGGTTAAAAGTCGCACACTTTACACACTGTTTCTGCACCATTCACCACTATCTTTATTTGATCACTAAAAAAAATATTGCCGGTTGTTATATTTCCCTGTTTATCAATGTTTACGTGTCTTCTACAGTTACCATTTTTTTTCTAGAAAGTTGACCATTCATCACACCTTTGACATGTTAATTTTCTACCATGTTAACAGCCAGTATTGCCAGCTATTTTGAGTTTATATTTTACAGTGTTTACTTGTCTTCTGCAGTCTATTTTGTTCTACAACATCAGCAATTTATCGCACATTTTACAATTTTACACACTATTTTCTATTTTATATTCTGTTGTTTTAGTAATTTTGTTTCTCGATGATCTTACCGTGTTTACTTGTCTTCTACAGTCACTTGTGTCATTAGAATTTAGAAAAATTGTCGCATACTTTACACATATTCCATTCACCACTAACTTTATTTGATCACTAAAAAAAAAATATTGCCCGTTGTTGTATTTCTGTTTCGTACAATGTTTACGTGTCTTCTACAGTTAGCATTTTTTTTTCAAGAACGTTAAAGATTGATTACACATTTCACATCTTAGTTTTACACCATCAATGTTTATTATCAGCCAGGTATTGCCAGATATTTTGTGTTTATATCTTCCAATGTTTACGTGTCTTCTGCAATCCTTTTTATTCCAGATTCATCAATGTTTACTTTACCGTCCAATATTACCACTTGTTTTGTTTCTTTGCCTTATCATGTTCACATCTTCAGCAGTTTAGTTTGTTCTGAATTTGTTCGATTTACGTGTCATCTGCAGTCTATTTTGTTCTAGGACGTTGCAATTTTACACAATCACTCATCAAAAATATACATTTTTTGATGTCTATAGTTAATTAATCAATATCACCAAATGTTTTGTTTTTGTCTTACCATGTTTACGTGTCTTCTGCAGTGAAATGTTGTTTTATTTTGATTCCTCCTAAATATTTTAATTTATTTTTAATCGTCTTACCTTGAACCTCAACTTCTGAATTGGCGGTTTAGCATAGGGGATACCTTCGAATGACATGTATTTCCTTCCATTAAATGATTCTTTAAACGATCCTCGAATTAAACCATCTTCTATAGAAACTAAAGGTCTTTCATCCTCACAGTTTACCAAAACTATTAAAGTAGAGGAAGGAAAAAATAGTTAGTAGTAGAGTTCCTGTTAAATCAGCAAGAAACTTACCTGCTATTAGAATTAAAAATATCCCATTCGTAAGTAGCTCCATATTATTATGCGATTTAATATAGAATAAATATAAATTTGAATCAAGTCGCTTTGCAACACAAATACTCGAAGCGATAAGATTATCGGTGTAGATTCTATAAATTTTTACATGATACAACATAAGTCTATGTTTGTACATATTTTTTTAAACCCATGGATTATAGGTTATTAGAAAAAAATCCTTTATTAAAAAATTATCAAATAAACATTTTTGTAATAGAATTAAAATAAATCCAGTTTGTATATAAATGATGTAACAAACGAATCAAATTGGAACACGTATTTTAAATTAATTAATATCATTCTTCTTCTAAACCTATTGACGTCCAAAATTTACGAGGTCCAAAGATATTCTTAGTTTTCATCTTGATATCATCCGGTCCTTTTAAATACAGATAATTGAGGTAGCCATTTTTAGGTGTAGGTCTAAATTCGACAACATCTATTTTAGGTTCCCTGCAATATCAGGAATATTAAAAACAATTTTTTTTTTACGAAATAATATACGAACCCTGTTCTAGCGTAAGCTACCAACATATCCAGAAGGATATCTTTCATTCTCACTCCATCTTGATCTAGAGGGGGATCAGAAGGGTCTGTGTAATAGTATTTGGCATCTGCAGCGTGACCATGTCCTAGAAACCAAGTTATTGAAATCTAAAAGATTGATCTTGGAATTGGACTTACCAAAGTCAATATCAGATCCAACAGATCCTGAATAGTCCATTACCAAGAAGTAGAGGTTGGATTTGGTAGATTTGCTTTGTAGACGAGATGTAGCTTCAGCGCCAAGATGAAATTGGCGATGAGTGCAAGCCTGTGTTCGTAAAATTTATTAATATTGAATGAATTATAGCAATCAAATCTGATGATAATCCATCACAAAATCTGTATTGTGGGCACAAATCGTTAAGGTGTCCACAAACAAATAACTCAAAAAAAGGGATGGAAATAAGAATAGGAGAGGAAGTTTTAGAGAATAAACTGCAAGATAGGATTAGAATAAAATTATCTCTCAAGTCCACTTACTTGAGCTTGACAATAATGAAGAAACAGATGTTGAATCAGATTATGAGGAAGAAGAGAATTCAGATTTGCTGGAAACTGAAGTGCCTCGTTTCTTTTCAAGAATTATTGGAACCAGCTTTGGAAAATATCGTTTTTCAGTTTTATATCCTGTTCAGAGAGGGAAAAATCTAAACCTCTAAAACTATGGCTAGAAACAGATTTCAGCAAATTCTCCAATATCTGCATGTTAAATCAACAATTTGAGTCTCATTATTATGGTAGAAGAGCACTCTAGGTTGATGAATCTGTCATCAAATTTAAAGGAAGAAGCTGCTTGAAGCAGTGCAATCCAATGAAAAAGGTTGAAAAGAGGCTACAAGATCTGGTGTTCATCAGATCAAGATGGATTTGTTAAACAGTTTGATGTATACCAAGGCAAAAACTAAGTAATTGACAAAAAATTTGCTGATTATAATCTTGGAGAAAGAGTAGTATTGTTCTTAACAGAAAAAGAATGGGGCAAAGGAAGGCTAATATATTTTGATAACTTCTTCACCCCAATAAAAATTATTAGAAAAATTGAAACTTGAATAAACCTTAGCATGTCGAACCATAGCTAGGAATAGAGTAGGAAATCCCAAAACATAGAAAAAGAAATGCACAACTTTCTGATGCCTGCGATTCTCCAAATACGAAGCAAAGTTTAAGCCATAAAGTGCGGTCTTTGAACACTGCCCCTGTAGAACGCCCTTAAGGACCGGTAGATACTCGGATTCCACATACTCAATTAAGAACTTTCTGATGCCTGCGATTCTCCAAATACGAAGCAATGAAGTTTAAACCAGCAGCAGCTCACGATTAATAGTATCGATTGCCTTAGATCGTGAGCAAGAATAGCATCATCAGTGATTTTCAGGAGTGGTACAATTCAGGCGAAAGTAGAAGGAGAAGTCGGTATAACAAGAAAAGCTGTACACGTACAGCGTAGTAGAGTTTTAGAAACCAAGGTCATATTTCTCGTAATATTATGGATATATTTCTTCTTCATGTGTAATCGAAAACAAGTTCTTATGACTCACAATATGTTAATGGCTGTCGCCTATTATTTTGTTCATTCTTTATAGATGAAACGCCATAAGATTCATGGTAGTTTGATTAATGTTGCGTTTGACGAGTTGTCATTATCATAGTCATTCTGGAATTTTTGATCGTGTTTGTATCGGGTGGCCATCTAAGAATGTCGCTCGACTATATCTTAGGAACGGCTCACAGTACAGTTTTGGAAAAAAGTGGCCCTGAGAAACATCTGGAAATTATTTAGAAAAGTGTCCGCTAGAGGACGGACCTGACCACCAAAAATGTTAATTCTTATTTTAGGCAAAATTTACCAACTTAAGGTCTATCATAATTTTGCGTGTTTTATATCGGACAACTTTTTTGTAATTTGTCAAATAAGGGAAGGGGTGGAGGGGAAATTTTGTATTCTTCTATAAATTCAAATGATTCTGCTTCACGTGACCGAAATTTTGCAAATTTGGTCTTGTTAGAAAGGTTTTTCATTGTCCTATGTTTAGTGATTGAAGCTGTTTAATTTTATCTTGTCCGTCACCGCTAAAGGGCGATAAAGAATTTTAAAATACGTAGATTTTATGATTTTTGAAAAGAACAGTACGTAGAATGCAGATGGGACAAAAAATAGACAATCATGGATTTTTCTAAACCTACTGCTACTGATTCAAATTGTTGAATATTATCTTTAGTTCTGTCACCGCTAGAGGGCGTTAAATAGAACAGGATAGAGGGCAGTTTGCAACAGTATGCCCCTGATAGGTGGATGTAACACGCCAGTCTATTTCCATGGCCACCCAGGACCCCAAATTTGACTTGTTTAGATTTTTATTTGAGGGGTCGAAACAAATATCTTACTTTTGCAACGCGATCTACAGCTCGTAACAACTTGGTTGTGCGAATAGGAAATATCGCTCAAAATATTTAAAGGAAGAAATAGAACCTGACAACTTCAAGTACAATCCAATGTCTTACCATGTTTACATGTCTTCTGCAATCTATTTTGTTTCGATAGATGAATAGTTGCGCATTTTACACACTACTTTTGCACAATCATATATCATTCAATGATATAAATTTCCTCACTCTTTACTTGATACCAAAAAAGTATTGCCCGTTGTTGTTTTACGATGTTTACGTGTCTTCTATAGTTCCAATTTTCTTTTAGAAGGTTGACGATTCATCACACATTTTACATGTTAGTTTTGCATCAACACATTTTATAATTTTAGACACTATTTTGACGCAATCATATTTCAATCCTGCAAATTTCTTGAATTACATGTCTTCTGCAGTCCAGCACGTTCACCAACTTCAATCGGACAATTTACAACTTTACACGCTGTATTGGTACAATCATATATCAAAGCTGTAAATTTCTTGATGTTTAGTTTATCAGCCAATATCACCAGTTATTATTCTATAATCTATATCTTACTGTGTTTACATGTCTTCAGCAATCCATTTTATTCCGATAGGTTAAAAGTCGCACACTTTACACACTGTTTTCGCACCATTCATCACTATCTTTATTTGATCACAAAAAAATATTGCCGGTTGTTATATTTCCCTGTTTATCAATGTTTACGTGTCTTCTACAGTTACCATTTTTTTCTAGAAAGTTGACCATTCATCACACCTTTGACATGTTAATTTTCTACCATGTTAACAGCCAGTATTGCCAGCTATTTTGAGTTTATATTTTACAGTGTTTACTTGTCTTCTGCAGTCTATTTTGTTCTACGACATCAGCAATTTATCGCACATTTTACAATTTTACACACTATTTTCTATTTTATATTCTGTTGTTTTAGTAATTTTGTTTCTCGATGATCTTACCGTGTTTACTTGTCTTCTACAGTCACTTGTGTCATTAGAATTTAGAAAAATTGTCGCATACTTTACACATATTCCATTCACCACTAACTTTATTTGATCACTAAAAAAAAAAATATTGCCCGTTGTTGTATTTCTGTTTCGTACAATGTTTACGTGTCTTCTACAGTTAGCATTTTTTTTTTAAGAACGTTAAAGATTGATTACACGTTTATCAACCAATTATTACCAGGTATTTTGTGTTTATATCTTCCAATGTTTACGTGTCTTCTGCAGTCCTTTTCATTCCAGGTTCCTCAATGTTTACTTTACCGCCCAATATTACCACTTGTTTTGTTTCTTTGCCTTATCATGTTCACATCTTCAGCAGTTTAGTTTGTTTTGGATTTGTTCGATTTACGTGTCATCTGCAGTCTATTTTGTTCTAGGATGTTGCAATTTTACACAATCACTCATCAAAAATATACATTTTTTTATGTCTATAGTTAATTAATCAATATCACCAAATGTTTTGTTTTTGTCTTACTATGTTTAGGTGTCTTCTGCAGTGAAATGTACACCCTCATATTGTATAAGTTGTTTTATTTTGATTCCTCCTAAATATTTTAATTTATTTTTAATCGTCTTACCTTAAACCTCAACTTCTGAATTGGCGGTTTAGCATAGGGGATACCTTCGAATGACATGTATTTCCTTCCATTAAATGATTCTTTAAACGATCCTCGAATTAAACCATCTTCTATAGAAACTAAAGGTCTTTCATCCTCACAGTTTACCAAAACTATTAAAGTAGAGGAAGGAAAAATAGTTAGTAGTAGAGTTCCTGTTAAATCAGCAAGAAACTTACCTGCTATTAGAATTAAAAATATCCCATTCGTAAGTAACTCCATATTATTATACGATTTAATATAGAATAAATATAAATTTGAATCAAGTCGCTTTGCAACACAAATACTCGAAGCGATAAGATTATCGGTGTAGATTCTATAAATTTTTACATGATACAACATAAGTCTGTGTTTGTACATATTTTTTTAAATCCGTGGATTATAGGTTATTAGAAAAAAATCCTTTATTAAAAAATTATCAAATAAACATTTTTGTACTAGAATTAAAATAAATCCAGTTTGTATATAAATGATGTAACAAACGAATCAAATTGGAACACGTATTTTAAATTAATTAATATCATTCTTCTTCTAAACCTATTGACGTCCAAAATTTACGAGGTCCAAAGATATTCTTAGTTTTCATCTTGATATCATCCGGTCCTTTTAAATACAGATAATTGAGGTAGCCATTTTTAGGTGTAGGTCTAAATTCGACAACATCTATTTTAGGTTCCCTGCAATATCAGGAATATTAAAAACAATTTTTTTTTTTTACGAAATAATATACGAACCCTGTTCTAGCGTAAGCTACCAACATATCCAGAAGGATATCTTTCATTCTCACTCCATCTTGATCTAGAGGGGGATCAGAAGGGTCTGTGTAATAGTATTTGGCATCTGCAGCGTGACCATGTCCTAGAAACCAAATTATTGAAATCTAAAAGATTGATCTTGGAATTGGATTTACCAAAGTCAATATCAGATCCAACAGATCCTGAATAGTCCATTACCAAGAAGTAGAGGTTGGATTTGGTAGATTTGCTTTGTAGACGAGATGTAGCTTCAGCGCCAAGATGAAATTGGCGATGAGTGCAAGCCTGTGTTCGTAAAATTTATTAATATTGAATGAATTATAGCAATCAAATCTGATGATAATCCATCACAAAATCTATATTGTGGGCACAAATCGTTAAGGTGTCCACAAACAAATAACTCAAAAAAAGGGATGGAAATAAGAATAGGAGAGGAAGTTTTAGAGAATAAACTGCAAGATAGGATTAGAATAAAATTATCTCTCAAGTCCACTTACTTGAGCTTGACAATAATGAAGAAACAGATGTTGAATCAGATTATGAGGAAGAAGAGAATTCAGATCTGCTGGAAACTGAAGTGCCTCGTTTCTTTTCAAGAATTATTGGACCCAGCTTTGGAAAATATCGTTTTTCAGTCTTATATCCTGTTCAGAGAGGGAAAAATCTAAACCTCTAAAACTATGGCTAGAAACAGATTTCAGCAAATTCTCCAATATCTGCATGTTAAATCAACAATTTCAGTCTCATTATTATGGTAGAAGAGCACTCTAGGTTGATGAATCTGTCATCAAATTTAAAGGAAGAAGCTGCTTGAAGCAGTGCAATCCAATGAAACCGGTGAAAATAGGCTACAAGATCTGGTGTTCATCAGATCAAGATGGATTTGTTAAACAGTTTGACGTATACCAAAAGGCAAAAACCAAGTAATTGACAAAAAATTTGCTGATTATAATCTTGGAGAAAGATTAGTATTGTTCTTAACAGAAAAAGAATGGGGCAAAGGAAGGCTAATATATTTTGATAACTTCTTCACCCCAATAAAAATTATTAGAAAACTTGAATAAACCTTAGCATGTCGAACCATAGCTAGGAATAGAGTAGGAAATCCCAAAAACATAGAACACGATAAGAAATTGAAAAAAGGTGATTTCGACTGGAGGGTGCGTCAAATACTGATATCAGTTATTTTAAGTGGAAAGACAACAAGGTAAGTAACAGGTAGCTTCTAATTTTCATGATACAGAACAAACTACTGTACTTAGAACCTGGATGAACATTTGCAATTATTAGAAGGTTACAAGATTTTTACCATCTTGGATGCAGCTCATGGAGATGTCACCTGCACCAAAATCGACAGATTCCTGATGACATGGGCCACTTCAATTATAGAGCTATGTTTTGACTAATATATGCTCCATTTTAATCTTCTAAATTAATACAGACAGAATACTGGAACCCCTTAAGAGATAAGATAGTTCTATTTAGATGATATGTTGATATCTGCAAAGAAATGCACAACTTTCTGATGCCTGCGATTCTCCAAATACGAAGCAAAGTTTAAGCCATAAAGTGCGGTCTTTGAACACTGCCCTGTAGAACGCCCTTAAGGACCGGTAGATACTCGGATTCCACATACTCAATTAAGAACTTTCTGATGCCTGCGATTCTCCAAATACGAAGCAATGAAGTTTAAACCAGCAGCAGCTCACGATTAATAGTATCGATTGCCTTAGATCGTGAGCAAGAATAGCATCATCAGTGATTTTCAGGAGTGGTACAATTCAGGCGAAAGTAGAAGGAGAAGTCGGTATAACAAGAAAAGCTGTACACGTACAGCGTAGTAGAGTTTTAGAAACCAAGGTCATATTTCTCGTAATATTATGGATATATTTCTTCTTCATGTGTAATCGAAAACAAGTTCTTATGACTCACAATATGTTAATGGCTGTCGCCTATTATTTTGTTCATTCTTTATAGATGAAACGCCATAAGATTCATGGTAGTTTGATTAATGTTGCGTTTGACGAGTTGTCATTATCATAGTCATTCTGGAATTTTTGATCGTGTTTGTATCGGGTGGCCATCTAAGAATGTCGCTCAGACTATATCTTAGGAACGGCTCACAGTACAGTTTTGTTGAAAAAAGTGGCTTAAAGAAACATCTGGAAATTATTTAGAAAAGTGTCCATCTTGGATGCAGGACGGACCTGACCACCAAAAATGTTAATTCTTATTTTAGGCAAAATTTACCAACTTCAAGGTCTATCATAATTTTGCGTGTTTTATATCGGACAACTTTTACACTTGCAAAAACGGAAGTTCTTGTAATTTGTCAAATAAGGGAAGGGGTGGAGGGGAAATTTTGTATTCTTCTATAAATTCAAATGATTCTGCTTCACGTGACCGAAATACGAAGCAAATTTGGTCTTGTTAGAAAGGTTTTTCATTGTCCTATGTTTAGTGATTGAAGCTGTTTAATTTTATCTTGTCCGTCACCGCTAAAGGGCGATAAAGAATTTTAAAATACGTAGATTTTATGATTTTTGAAAAGAACAGTACGTAGAATGCTTGGCGGGACAAAAAAATAGACAATCATGGATTTTTCTAAACCTACTGCTACTGATTCAAATTGTTGAATATTATCTTTAGTTCTGTCACCGCTAGAGGGCGTTAAATAGAACAGGATAGAGGGCAGATTTTATAACAGTATGCCCCTGATAGGTGGATGTAACACGCCAGTCTGATTTCCATGGCGTAAAATAGAAGGACCCCAAATTTGACTTGTTTAGATTTGAATTTGAGGGTCGAAACAAATATCTTACTTTTGCAACGCGATCTACAGCTCGTAACAACTTGGTTGTGCGAATAGGAAATATCGCTCAAAATATTTCTAGGACAGAAATAGAACCTGACAACTTCAAGATTTAGGCCGCCACTAATATTAACTTTATTATGCTGTTTCCTTTTTCGTTATTTTTCTGCATTGTTTATTTAATTTATTATTTACCAATCCGAAGATATCTTCTGATTGGTAAAAGATGGCGATACAGCAGTTTTCGCTGATTTGTTGGTAATTTAGCTTACTTTTTAATTTGTTGTCAAAAATGTATGTTTACATTTAATATTTTCGAGAAAAAACAAAATTTAAAAAAAATTGGTGTGCTGTATCCAACGAGACTAAGTTTACAAAACTCGGTTCAATAGAACTGGAGATATAAACGTTCCTTCAATACAAAGTTTCCACTCCACCCCCCTTTCCCCGCCCGCCTTATTTGACAAAATACAACAAAGTTGTCCGACGTAAAATATACAAAATGTTCAGTAGATTCATATTTATGATAAACCTTAAGTTGGTAAACTTTTACGTAAAATAAGAATTCAAATTTTTTGTGATCAGTTACCCCCTCTAATGGTCATCCTACACTTTTCTAAATAATTTCCAGATGTTTCTTGGGGTCACTTTTGTTAATAATATTTTTTCCCGAAGCTGTACTGTGAACCGTTCATATCTCAGGAACGGTGCCGGTGTGCCGAGCGACATTCTTAGTTGGCCACCCAGTACAATAGACGACCATTGTTGAAACAATTTCTTTGCTGTCTTTGGGAAACTCAAGATACAATATGTCCTAATGAGTTAAGTGTGATTCGATTCCTAAGAGCTCAAGATAAAGGAAGTTGCATCCATTCTGGTGGCGGTGATTTAATACAAAATTCTGACCGTTTATTTTGAGCAACTATACTCTCACACCTTCTGCAAGTAGTTAATTGGTTCTCCTATTTCTTAGTACCGAGTGGCATTTATTTGCAACTCTGTTAGGATGAGGTCCAAAATGAGGACAATAGTTAATAGCCTAAATGGTAGTAAAAACATACGAAAAGTGTTTTTATATTCGCGGAATGAGCGGGTTGTAGGGGGGTGATTAGGCGCATTGGGGGGCGTGGTCTGTGCAGCGACTCATAATTAGTATAAATATGAAGTTTCATTGTTATTAGACAGTTAGTCTTTGAGCTATCGTCAACCAAGTAACATAATCAGGAGTGAAAAGTGAAATATGGAAAAAATCGAATATCGTGCCGTTATAAAGTTCCTTACCAGGCAAGGAAAAATCAGTCGCGACCATAATGAATGAGATGTCATTGGTTTACGGCGACTCTTGTCCAGGAAAAACCATGGTGTACAAGTGGCATAGTTTATTTAAACAAGGAAGGGAATCCCTTGAAGACGACCCGAGGCCGGGCAGGAGCATTGGTGACCACGCCAGCACTTATCCAAAAAGTTGAAAAAATTGTACTTGAAGATGCTCGACTAAAGAAGAAACAACTCGCAGAAATGGTTGGAGTATCCGATGCAACCATTTTTAAAATCCTAAACGATCATCTCAGCATGTCTAAGGTCAGCGCAAGATGGGTGCCGAGAATGCTCACGCCGCCGCAAAAACAACAGCGCGTAGAGTGTTCGCGTGCATTTTTGGACCTCTGTAATGAAGACAAGGATGGTGTATTGAGTCGAATTGTTACTGGACACGAAGCTTGGGTTCATCATTATGAACCTGAGTCCAAACAAGACTCCATGCAGTGGCATAAAAAGGGCACAGCACCTCCCAAGAAATTTAAAGTGTCACAATCAGCTGGGAAACTCATGGCAACGCTATTTTGGGACTTGGAAGAAATATTGTTGATTGACTATAAAGATAAAGGCGTTTCTATAACCGGAGAATATTACGCTTCAATATTAGAGTGACTAAAAGAAGCCATTAAACAGAAAAGACGGGAAAAATTGACGAAAGGTGTGCTGCTTTTGCACGACAACGCGCCCGTCCACAAGAGCCGCGTTGCGTTAGCTGCCCTGCATAAGGTAGGCTTCGAAATTGTGAATCACTCACCCTACAGCCCAGACCTGGCCCCGAGTGATTATTACCTGTTTCTGAAAATGGAAAAACAGTTGCGGGGTAAAAAATTTACTGCCGATGATGAAGTCAAGGAGACAGTTTCGGCATATTTTGCAGATAAAGAGAAATCATTTTTTTATGAGGGTATAAATAAATTAATTGAAAGATGTGAAACATGTATCCGTCTTGCAGGTGAATATATTGAAAAAGAAAAATAATTTGGTTTTTTTATTTCCACCCCTTATTCCCCATTCCGCGAATATAAAAACGCTCCCTCGTATCTTCTAAAATAAATAAGATCCGGAATTTATTTACCTTCACTAAAGTCTTGTAATTCTCTTTCGTAATAGGTGATTCTTTAAAATACTCTTTTTTAATCTTGTGGGAAATGTCATCTAAATCATAATTTTCATATTCATAAAATTCAAAGAGAAAAGGGGCCCATTTAGTCCAGTTCGTATTCAAGGCATCAATATTATCATACATGACTGTAAAATCCAAATTTATCAATTTTGTTTTTTTTTTTTCAAAAAAATCCTGTGAAATACCAATACTTACACAGAGCTGGTACTGTACCTTCATCAGTCGTCATCGACATCATAAAAGGGATATCAGTAACTTTGTTAGATTTCAATTCCTGATATGGTGTCTTCGTCAAGAAAGATGTCGGTGAATTCTTTTCAATAATAGGCCCAAAAGGTATTAACGGGAACGAACCTTGATATAAAACCTTAATAGCTTCCAGGATATGTATAGCTGATCTTTGTTTCAAGCATCGCTTTAAATATTTGGGGGTCCTATGAAGGCATCCAACCTGTTCTGCTAAAATTTTACCTGGTTTTTCTGGATGTTTTCGGACCGCCCAAGGATTTAAAGCTACACCACTTTGAGCGTATCCTCTATGGAATAATCCTTTAACCAAAACAAATTAATTATTAGGAAGATGTTAAATATTTTGTTACCTTTAGATAATTTTGTAAAGTAATGTAAATGGGTGCTACCACCACCAGATGAGACTCCAGTTATAGTAACCGAATCTTTATTACCGCCGAATTTCTTAATATTGTTTTGGACCCATTTTAAAGCTGCAGTTTGATCTTTTAAACCATAGTTACCACGTCCATCTCCAGATGTGTAAAATCCTGAAAAGGTTCCAAATCATCTTTGGGATAATATAAGAAATTATTGCCGCACCAAATGGACCAAGTCGATAGCTTATAGTGACGTAAACTACATCCCTATCCATAATTTTTTCTGGGAGACCTGACGTTTTTGGGCTCCCAAACGTAAAAGCACCACCATGGATATGAAAGATTACATCCAGATTTTCAAGGCGATTAATTTTCGTACGTGGAACGTACACGTTTAAATAAAGACAATCTTCTTGTCCTGTAATTATTTTCAGTTGTCATTGTTATATGATGAGGTGATTTTAATTGGAATACCTAAATCAGTTTTGGTACCATCTGATGTGGTTATTAATTGTAAACAGGTGTGTATAATTTGCTTCTAAAACACCGTCCCATGGTTCCACTGGTTGGGGATCCTTAAACGATCAAACAGAATAATTCCCCGATAATAAAATGATATCGACTTACTTCGAATCTTAAATCTTGAATAGGTGGTTTCGCGTAAGGTATGCCTTCGAAGGCCATATATTTTCTACCGTTAAAAGATTGTTTGTAATGGCCACGCATCACACCATCTTTGAGTGAGATCAGCAGGTTGTCATCAGCGAAGCAACCTGTAGATTGTTGGGTGCCAAATTTATAACGAAAAAGACTGTATTCAATACTCACCGATTATAAAGTAAGTGATTGGGATAAAAAGTATGTTTCGAGTCATATTCTATTCTTCAAGGAGTGATTAGGTAATAAATGCAGACTTCAAAGATTGATTTTGTATTTTAGATTGTATATAGTTCAAGAATATTATCATTCTGTGATAAGCATTGGAGTAAATGTAAACGATTCCTAAATTAAGCAATTAGTTGTTAATGATAGCTGCAAATTCTCTCCATATGCAGCAATGTTAACATTCTTTGAAAATTTGCTGCAACATTGTATTAAAAATTACAAAGTAATTAGTTGAAGCAAATTATACACGCAATTACCGAGTTACTGGCATATTCACCTCAACCGAAGATAAGAAAAAATACCAAAAACTGTGCATGAATTGTAAGTACAGTGGTGCCTCACACAACGAACTTAATTCGTTCCAGGAGCAAGTTTGTTATGCGCAAAGTTCGTTATGTGAACCGCGTTTTCCCATAACAATACATGTTAAAAAAAATAATTCGTTCTATAGCATAAAATATGCTAAGATGACATAAAAAAAGATAAATTTTTTGTTATTATTTTTATTTAGATACATCTAAAAACATAATTTTTTTAATTTTAAGACAAAGTAGAGTCTACCGAATCTTGCACATCTTCATCCATTTTCTGCTTTTTGGCCGATGGTTTCATGAAAAACCTGTCCAAAGTCGTTTGTTTTTCTCTTTTCTCCAACATCTGCCGGAAATAACGGACAAGAGTATCGGAGTAAAGATCGTTGATCCTGTTTGCTTCAGCTGAATCCGGATAGTGGGCATTGGTAAATCTGAACTGCTTTCCATTTGACCAGGATGTTCTTGATGTCAGCAGTTGGGATTGGTTGATTGTTTGAATCAGATAACGCTTCCCTTTGAGCATTGTCCTGTTGCTGGACCAGAAGTGCTTGGAGCTCTTCAGTTGTCAGCTCTTCTTCGTGTTCCTCAATAAGCTCCTCTACATCCTCTTCCTCTACCTCTAATTCCAACCTTTGGGCCACTGTGATGATGTCCTTCACCACTTCTGTGGCATCAACTACTGCTTCTTCCTGGGTCCACGAAGGCACAAGCATCTTCCAAGCAGAAATGAGGGTCCTTTGTGACACTTCTTCCCAGGCCTTCTGTAAAAGTCGTATTGCCATAAGGATATCAAATTTCTCCTTCCAAAACTTTCGGACAGTCATATTTTCTCCACCAAACTCGCATTCTTCAAACACCTTATTAAAGAGGGCTCTAGTGTAGAGTTTTTTAAAGTTCGTAATATCTTGCTGATCCATTGGCTGAAGAATGGATGTGGTGTTTGGTGGCAAATTGCACCTTGATAAAAGGATAATTTTCCTGCAATATTTCCTGTAGGTCTTTTGGGTGAGAAGGGGCATTGTCAAGTATGAGAAGGGCTTTGAGCGGCAGTTCTTTTTCCAGCAAGAATTTCTTCAAGGCAGGAGCAAAGGTTTCCAGAATCCATTCGTTGAAGATAACTTGGGTCACCCAGGCTTTTTGATTGGACTTCCAATGGACGGGCAGTTTGGACTTGATAACGTTATTTTTCTTGAAAATTCTTGGATTTTCAGAGTGATAAACCAATAGAGGTTTGATCTTGAGGTCTCCGCTGGCATTAGACGAAAACATAAGGGTAAGTCTGTCCTTCATGGCTTTGTGTCCCGGCAATTTCTTCTCCTCTTTTGTAATGAAGGTTCTGCTCGGCATTCTTTTCCAGAAAAGACCCGTTTCATCGGCATTGAACACTTGTTGTGGGCAGTATCCTTCATCCTTAATACATTTTTGAAAGGTAATAGAGAACTTTTCTGCTTCTTTCTTGTCAGCACTGCCAGCCTCACCATGCATAGTAACGCTGTGGATTCCACACCTTTTCTTAAATCTAAAAAACCACCCTCTGCTGGCTTTGAATTCTTCTTCATTATCTTGATTGCTGCTACTTCCAGGGACGTTTTTCTTTAGATCGTCATAAATTTTCTTGGCTTTGTGACAGATAATATCTTGGGTTGTTACGTCACCTTTCACCTGCCTGTCCTTAATCCAAATCGCTAATAGCCTCTCCATTTCCTCGTGGATTGAAGACCTATGTTTTTCATGAAATAGTTTTGATTCTCCTTTGGCTACTTTGGCTGATTTGATGGCATCCTTATTTGTCAAAATGGTGAAAATGGTAGTCTTACTGAGGCCAAACTCTTTGACGAGGTCTGTTTTACCCCACATTCACTCCTTCTAATTATTTCCTGTTTCATTTCAACAGAAATCACCTTCCTGCTTTTTTTAGAAGCCATGATATAAAAAATATTGAGTTTAACTTAAAAGGACGACTGCCGTGATACGTGCGTGATTTAATTCATAATGAAGAACGATTGCCGCGATACGTGCGTAAGTTAAGCGCAGTGACTAACGACTGCCTGCAGTGCCTGCGCGGGAGGATGCAATACATCGGCTCGGGCGACTTCGTTGTGTGAAGCGAAGTTCGTTGTATGAATCATGAAATGAACGAACAGGAAGTTCGTTGTGTGCAGCGTTCGCTGTGCGAGGCGTTCTTTGTGCGAGGCACCACTGTATAATAATAAAATACGCCGGGAAAAAAAAATTACCTACCGTAAACTGGGGTGAAATTGACCAGTTTCAAAGTTTGCCAGTTAATAGAAAGTGGAAAAAAGAATAGAAAATTTAAGCAAATGAAGGTAGACTGTGGGTATTGAGTTACACTCTTATCTAAATACCAAAAGATCTCAGTGAACCCACTGGTTTGACAGTGCTCTCAATTGGAAAGAACATGTAAACATACTTACCAAAAGAATTTCTGGAATGGTCTATGCAATAAGAATTATAACATCGGAAGTTCATGTGGGGGCGGCCCTAGCGGCATATACTGCGTATGTGGCATCAAGATTAGCCTATGGCATTATCTTCTGGGGGAATTCCACAGATATCAATAAGGTCTTCGTACTTCAGAAATCCTGCCTCCGAAGTGCGTTCCAATTGAAAAAAAACAGAAACCTGTAGAAATATATTCAAGCAATATAACATAACTTACTTTACCAGCCATATACAGGGTCCGGCAACGAAGCGGGGACGGAAGATTACACGCTCATTTGAAAGTTTGTCAAATATTTTGTCATCGGATATTCTTCCGCACCATCAAGTGCACGTTTTAAAAATATTTTGTTTTATACAGGGTGTTCCAGATGGCAATGCCAGACTAAAGTTTCATTTTTTTAAATGGAACGCCCTGTATATTAATAGAGAAAATGATCCACGCTTGAATACTGGTTACAACGATATAATGTTGTATAGGTCTAAAGTTGATAGTTTCTGTGTAAACAGTGATTTTACTTGATAAATTGATACATTTCAGTAGGCTATTCTGCATAGGAAAAAACAAAAGATTCGAAACCAACAGAGTAGAATATTTTTTATTAGAATGGACCGTCGTTACTATGTGAAATAAATTCTGCAAGTGCTCGCTTTGTATAGGCTGTTCACAATTTTGCAAAATCGAAGAAATCTCGAAATTTTTAAATGGAACACCCTGTATATTTTTTGCTCATTGGAAAGCCCTTTTACTACGCCTTCTATTGATACCTCATTTGATGCACCTAGGATAGATCATTTTCTAATTATTTCTTTTTAAAGTTGAATTAATGAGAAATGCTTGTATTTTTAGAAGCAAAAATAAATTTAATGCTTTCAAATCATTATTAAAACGATTTCTCGTCTACAAGTGCTTGTACAGTGTAAATGACTTTTTTCAATAATGAACCAAGTTCTTTTCTTTTCTTTCTATGACGTATTTTATACTTTTGTATTTTTATGAAATAAATGTCTATTTTTTTTTTATATGCCTGCTATCCTGGGGTGGTCAGATAGTTTCATAGATTTTCTAAAAGAGAAAAGAAAATTAGAGACAACAGTCCATAAAAAAAACGGGGTCCAAAATTGAATGTAACATCTGGTAAAGGAGTAAGCGCATTGTCAGAGAGACCACCTGTTAGTGAAAGCGAAGAATCAGAATGTGAAATGGGGCATGGATTCCAAGAAAGCGAAGAGGAAGTAGAAGAGGATTTTTCCAAAGGTGAATTTGTGCTTGTTAAGCTTATGTGCCTCGTAACAAATTCGTTTGTACACTGCGTAGGGCAAATAACAGAAAGTGAGGATGAAAAAGTTTTGGTCAATTTCTAAAGGAAAAAGTCTTCATATAAAATTAACAATTGTTTTATTTTCCCGGAAGTTAAAGATGAAACAGAAATAGAAAAGTGTGAGATTAGTCCAGATTAGTACTCTACCAGAAGGCTTCACAATAAAATAAAAACCAACTTTCTATTTTCAATCAAAATCCTATGATTTTGGAATTGGAAGTTTAGTTGAAGTTAACGATAAAATGTGATTTATTTCAAGTTTGACTGAGTAATATTTAAGTTTAAAGTTTCTAATAATGACTAGTTCTCAACATATATTTATTTGTGTACGTTTAAAACAATTTATTATGTTTAAAATTAAAATATAAGACAGTTTTAATATATTTTACAACTCAAATATATGAAATAAAGATCTTAATATTATCCAGCTATAGAATTTTATTTAAAAACTGTTCTAATTTAGAACTACATATTTGGAGTTTACCTGTTTTTTTTTTAATGTTCACATCGAACACTAAAAATCTTTTTAAAACATTATACTAATTTTTTTTTCAAAATCTACACATGGCAGTCAATTTAGAAGGAAACTTAGGTTGTTTATTAATTTTTCCGATAGCAAATTTTCTCAACTTTCAGAATATACAACGTTAGTAAAAAGTCCCGGAACGGTCGAATAACTTTGTTATTTGAAAACAGTTAAAAAATTAAAAAAGTGTCCTAATACAGAAAAAAACAAGGTACCTTTGAAAAAAGTTGTTGTTTAGTGTTTGCATTCTTTTTGCCGTCACATTTGACAATTTTAAAAGCGTTTTAACTTTTGAAACACATTTCAAAATGGCAGTAAAACTTACTGAATCAGAACGAATTGAGATATTAATGATGCGTGGGTACGGTGATCGTCAACGTTCTTTTGAAGAGGTTCGTATTTTGTTTAATACTGTCTATCTGGATCGTCACATTAGTAAAAGTATGCCGAACAATTCAAAAGTTTGAAGTCTTTCGTCAGGTGAAGGATTTACCTAGAAGGGGACATCCATTAACAGCAACAGATGAAGAAACTAGTTTGAATTGTGTTACTTACAGTGGAAGAAAATCATCACGTGTCCACAACAGAATTAGGTCAAATTCATGAGATCTCTCAAAAATCTGCTCATAAGATTCTTAAATCAGCATCGTCCATGAGTTAACTGAAGATGATCCAGATCGTAGACTACATTTTTGCGAAACAATGACGGAATTGATCGAGCAGCAGCCTAATGTTTTAGATCACATCATTTCTTCAGATGAGGCAACGTTTTGTCTCAACGGCACTATGAACAGACATAATTGTCGCTACTGGTAAATTGAAAATCCGCATTGGATTGAAGAAGTCCATACACAGCGTCCTCAAAAGGTGAATGTCTGGGCTGGTCTTGTTGGAAACAACATTTTTATAAGAGGAAATTTAACTGGCAACGTCTACTTAAATTTATTGCGAAATGAGGTTGTTCCAGCACTTGCGGCCCTCTTTCCAAATGCAAACATAGATGATCACCCTAATGCACATATTTGGTTTCAACAAGATGGAGCTCCCCCCCCATTTTGCCCATAATGTCCGCGATTATTTAAATGAAAGTTTTCCGGAACGTTGGATCGGACGTAGAGGAGGAATCGAATGGCCAGCACGTTCGCCAGATCTCTCGTTATTAGATTTTTTCTTTTGGGGTCACTTGAAATGTCAAGTGTACAAAAATCGTCCCCATAATCTTGAACAATTGGAAGAGAGAATAGTTCAAGAAGCCAATCGCATCACTCCAGAACAAATACGAAATTCAATAAGAAATTTTAAAATTACTAACCGTTTACATTTTTGTCAAATTGTAAATGGAGAGCATTTTGAACAATTATTGTAATCGCAACCAAACCAAACCAACAAAATCTTAATACTTCCTGAACGTAGTTTTTTATTTTTCATTCAAAAGTGTTAAAAAAATCTGGGATCCAGATCCAGGATGTTTATAAAACACAATTTACTGGTAATGAAGGTATTCAAGGACACCTTGCCCAAAATACTGAATATATTGTTTTCGCTCATTGACGGAAATGTGCTGGATATTATGATCAGAGAAACAAACAAATACGCCAGTCAAATGCTAGATTCGAGAGCTATTACTCGTGGACATCGTGTGATAAACTTTGTAGACAATCCTCTGCCCACAGAAGGTAACGATCGTCTGTACAAGATATCTCCCTTAGTTAATATACAAAACGTTTACATGTCAGAAAAAATTATCACAATTGATGAGAGGTCGACTAAAGTTTCGTCAGTACAATTCCGGGAAAGCTAACAAGTATGACATTAAAGTTTACAAGCTTTGCACTTCCAATAGCTTTGTATTGAACTTCAAAATATATTTTGGAGACCACCCCATAATTAAAGGTTTTTGACAAACCAGGTTGTAACAGTTGAAGACAAGTTATTGAACGAAAGACGCCGTACTCTAAGAGAGAACAAAAAAATGGAATGACTACTTCTAGAAACAGACAAACCAAAGTCTAACATAATCATAGAGTACAACAAAAGCCAACAGGGTATCGACATTTCTTATTATCACCTATTTGGTACAAGAAAGTGTTGCTGTTGAATTACAACTAGTCAATAAGACAACTTAACTTGTGGTGGCATCTCTAAGTAGATAGTTAGAGTTAGGTGATTGCAGAATACTGTAATATTTTTTTGTCAAATTTTCGTAATTTCATTTCGGTATTTCTACATCAATAACTTGGTGAGAACCAGCAACTGATTCTGTTGTAGGATAGGTGAAAAGATTAAAGACTTTAGCAATAAAACATATTTTTATTTAAAAAAAATACAAAAACATTTCTGATTATTTAATCACAATATCATTCTTCTTCTAAACCTAATGACGTCCAAAATTTACGAGGTCCAAAGATGTTCTCAGTTTTCATCTTGATATCGTCAGGTCCTTTTACGTAAAGATAATTGAGGTCGCCATTTTTAGGTGTAGGTCTAAATTTGACAGCATCTATTTTAGGTTTCCTGCAATACCAGGCATTTTAAAGACAAGTTTTTTTTTAAACGAAGCAATATACAAACCCTGTGCTAGCGAAAGATACCATCATATCTAGGAGGATATCCTTCATTTTCACATCATCTTGATCTAGAGGAAAATCAAAAGCGCCTGAGTAATAATATTTGCCGTCTGAACCATGACCATGTCCTAGAAACCAAATTATTGATCTTGTTTAAAGTATTTAGATGAGGAAGCAAATTAGAAATTACCAAGATCAACTTCAAATCCGGTTAGGTTAAGCGGCAGGAAAGGTCCAGAATAGTCCATTACCAGGAAGTAAAGATTGGATTTGGTAGATTTGCTTTGTAGACGAGATGTAGCTTCAGCGCCGAGATGAAATACGCGATGAGTGCAAGCCTATATTGGTAAAATTTATTAATATTAATTAATTAATCAAATCTAATGACATCCAAAATAAAAACTATATTGTGACAAGAAACCAACTGTGGGCACAAATCGTTTAGGTGTCCGCAAACAAATAACTCAAAAATGGAATGAAAATAAGAATGGGAGAGGAAGTTTTAGAGGAGAAATTGCAAAATAATGCAGATAGGATTAGAACAAAATCATCTCTTTTATTTCTGATTATTATGGTGCCACTAATCTATTGAAAGTAATGAGATTTGATCAAGTGATTTTCAGGAGTGGTACAATTCAGGGGAAAGTGGAAGGAGAGGTTGGTATAACAAGAAAAGCTTCTACACAAAAAGAGTTGTAGAGATTTAAAAATCAAGGTCATATTTCATTCTCTATAGATGACACGCCGTAAGATTCATGATAGTTTGATTAATTTTGCGGTTAATGAGTAGACATCATAGTCATTTTGGAATTTTTTTAGATAGTTTTTACAATATACGACCATTGTTGAAACAATTTCATCGCTGTCTTTGGGGAACTCAAAATACAATAAAACCTAGTGAGTTAAGTGTGATTAGATTCCTAAGGAGGTTTCATCAATTCTGAATTCGAAATAAATATGAGACGTTTTTCAGCGGTGATTTAATACAAATTCTGACCGTTTATTTTGAGCAACTATACTCTCACACCTTCTGCAAGTAGTTAATTGGTTCTCCTATTTCTTAGTACCGAGTGGCATTTATTTGCAACTCTGTTAGGATGAGGTCCAAAATGAGGACAATAGTTCGAAACTATATAAAGATGGAATACAATCACCTAAAAGGTAGTAGAAACATGTCTTCTCGGGGATGCCTGACATGTCTAGAATCCATAACCTCAGAAAAGTCCGAACTAAATGTAAAAGAAGTGAGTCAATTAGAAGCATACATAAATGATGTTGTTGAATCAATAACAAATATTATAACGACAGCCTTTCAAAATTAAATTATGAAATTAAAACTAGAAAATAAAAATACCAATAGAAATCCGCAAGGCGGCGCTGTATCAAAAAATACAAATAAAACTAGTAAATAAACAAAAAACCCGACCAACGACTAGGCGATGAGAAGAAACCTGAAACTGACGAGGATCAACCAAAAATCATCGAAAATGTAAATGAAGAACATTGCTTAAAACCGTTGCATCTGGACTTTATATCAATTACAAACTTTCAATTAACTTCAATTTTTCTGAGATCCACTTCCATTTGAATGTTCTGCTGTAATCCTGCCTAAACTAAAATTAATTATATTAAATATACAGGGTTTCCACGGTCGAGTGGGACATAGGGAGAATACATGTAAAATCGGTTTTCGGTGAATATTATCTCTCTAATACTACTTCATCCAAATTTAAGTCCCGGATATTATAACAGGGTTAACAATGAACATTTCCACAATCATAGTACAAAGAAAGTCATTTTAATAAAGCCAAAAAAATTATTATTTTTAAACCTATTGTCCGTGAATTCCTAATAAGGCTTTTAACACGTTAGTTAGTGCAAGTGGCCGTGGCGCAGACGCTCACGCGACGCCTTAATAACTTAAGGCACAGATTGTTTGGTGTTCGAATCCGAGAAATGAATTTTATTTTTTATTTTTTTTTAATCTTGATTAAGTTTTGTTGTTTATTTTGACAAATGATTCGTCGTTAGTAACAATTAAAAATTGAATAATAGCACGTGATCATTTTTGTTATTGTAAAAATTATTCATTATTTACCTTAATCCTCGCAAAATTGATTTTATAGTCTTCAAAATCTCTGATTTTTTGTAGTGTTATTGAATTTGTAGCAAATTTGTTGGAGATAGAAAATAAAAAATAAAACGAATCTGCCGGGATTCGAACCCTAAACAATCCGTGCATTTGCGTTATTAAGCCGTCGCGCGAACCATTGCGCCATGGACGCTTGCACTAACTCACGTATTAAAAGCCTTATTAGGAATTCACGTACAATAGATTTAAAAATAATAATTTTTTGGCTTTATTAAAATGACTTTCTTTGTACTATGATTGTGGAAAGGTTCATTGTTAACCCAGTTATAATATGCGGCCCTTAATTTTGAATGAAGTAGTATTTGGGAGATAATATTCACCGAAAACCGATTTTATATGTATTCTCCCTATGTCCCACTTGGCCGTGGAAACCCTGTATACAGACCATCATCTGGTGATTTTGATACCTTTTTAAATCGCATGAAGTTAATGAAGTTTGCAGAATCGTGCAGTTTAATAACGAATTTACAAAACGCGTACGTCAAAGGTAGATCAACTATAAAAGCAATATACAGCGTTAGTAAAAAGTCCCGGAACGGTCGAATAACTTTGTTATTTGAAAATTATGATTGCCCAGATTTTTTTAACACTTTTGAATGCAAAATAAAAAACTACGTTCTGGAAGTATTAAGATGTTTATTTTTATTCACAAGAAAACAGTTAAAAAATTAAAAAAGTGTCCTAATACAGAAAAATCAAGATACCTGTCTATTCAGGTTGCGATTACAATAATTGTTCAAAATGCTCTCCATTTACAATTTGACAAAAATGTAAACGGTCAGTAAAATTTCTTATTGAATTTTGTATTTGTTCTGGAGTGATGCGATTGGCTTCTTGAACTATTCTCTCTTCCAATTGTTCAAGATTATGAGGACGATTTTTGTACACTTGACATTTCAAGTGACCCCAAAAGAAAAAATCTAATGGCGAGAGATATGGCGAACGTGCTGGCCATTCGATTGCCCCTCTACGTCCGATCCAACGTTCCGGAAAAATTTCATTCAAATAATCGCGGACATTATGGTCAAAATGGGGGGGGGGAGCTCCATCTTGTTGAAACCAAAAATGTGCATTAGGGTGATCACCTATGTTTGCATTTGGAAAGAGGGCCGCAAGTGCTGGAACAACCTCATTTCGCAATAAATTTAAGTAGACGTTGCCAGTTAAATTTCCTCTTATAAAAAATGGTCCTATGATGTTGTTTCCAACAAGACCAGCTCAGACGTTCACCTTTTGAGGACGCTGTGTATGGACTTCTTCAATCCAATGCGGATTTTCAATTGACCAGTAGCGACAATTATGTCTGTTCACAGTGCCGTTGAGACAAAACGTTGCCTCATCTGAAAAAATGATGTGATCTAAAAACATTAGGCTGCTGCTCGATCAATTCCGTCATTGTTTCGCAAAAATGTAGTCTACGATCTGGATCATCTTCAGTTAACTCATGGACGGTGCTGATTTAAGAATCTTATGAGCAGATTTTTGAGAGATCTCATGAATTTGACCTAATTCTGTTGTGGACACGTGATGTTGATTTTCTTCCACTGTAAGCGACACATTCAAACTAGTTTCTTCATCTGTTGCTGTTAATGGACGTCCCCTTCTAGGTAAATCCTTCACCTGACGAAAGACTTCAAACTTTTGAATTCTTCGGCATACTTTTACTAATGTGACGATCCGGATAAACAGTATTGAACAAAATACGAACCTCTTCAAAAGAACGTTGACGATCACCGTACCCACGCATCATTAATATCTCAATTCGTTCTGATTCAGTAAGTTTTACTGCCATTTTCAAATGTGTCAATGTCTAAAATAAGTAAATTTATAGCGATGCAAAAGTTAAAACGCTTTTAAAATTGTCAAATGTGACGGCAAAAAGAATGCAAACACTAAACAACAACTTTTTTCAAAGGTACCTTGTTTTTTCCATACCAAATTTCAGAAATCATAATTTTCAAATAACAAAGTTATTCGACCGTTCCGGGACTTTTTGCTAACGCTGTATATGTCTGTCGATGAAATAGTGGAACTAATCTTGGTCAAAAAGACTAGGTACTGTAGGTGTGTTCTTGAATCTGTCGAAAGCTTTTGTTAGTGTTGACCTTTGTGAATATGTATGCTGATGAAACATCGGTAATTACTAAGGAACGAACAAATATTCTGGAAGATGAAATTATCAATGTTATTACTACCATGAAAAAGAAAATAATTTATCGTTAAACGTCAATAAAACTAATATAATAAAATTCTCATTAAACCTCAAACAACGTACACGCAGATACATAAAGGTGTAGTGGCACAGGTCCTGAAGACTTTCAACAGCATTCCCATGGACATGAAGAATGAAATAAATCTAAAGACATTTAAATTAAAAACATAAGGTATCGGATTTCTTCTTATATTTTCATTGATTCGTAAACTCTCCATCTGTGTAGTTATACAGGGATTTCAAACTTAAGTCGGCACTATTGCTAACTTTGTTATTATTGGAGCTACAAAGTTGGTTAAATAGGCAAACTAGTGTAGTTTTTCAAGCAAATTAAAATGGCATTTAAAAAAAAACTAATTGACGTACTGGGTCACGTGATATTGTGAAAAACGTAATTTTTTTAAATGGGACACCCAGTATACAGTTCTCACGGTCGACAGAAAATTTAATTCTGAACAAAAACTTTCCTATGAACTTTTATCCTAAAGTCAATAATAACAGAGTTATTGATGATTGTTTTTACAGAAACTAAAAACAGTATTGTTTATTTTAAGTTATTTTATTAGTTTCGAAAATAAAAAAAAAACAAGAAATTTTAAATTCAAAGCAGATGCTCAAAAACATCACCCTCTTGCTCCAAGCACTTTTGAACCCGCCCGTTAACGCTTCTAGTAGCCTTAGCAATGATTCTACCATCAATATTATTAATAGCATGGCTGATGCTTTGCTGGAGATCTTCAAGAGTATCATACCGTCTTTCACAAATACACTGCACTTTTCACAAATCCCCAAAAGAAGAAATCCAAAGGTGTTATGTCCGGTGATCGGGGAGGCATACGAATAGGCCCGTTAGTTGATGGATATCGGCCATCAAAAAGGTCATGTAATAAGTTATGAACTTGGCGAACATTATGGGCAGGTGCGCCATCTTGTTGAAAGAATATCTGTTGTCTATCCATTAAATTCAGGTCATCCAAGAATTCTCCAAGGGTAGCGGTTAACATTTCGACATACCTCTCGCCAGTTAATGCACCTTGATAAAATACGGGGCCTACAATTCTTGAATCAATCAAGCCACACCAAAAATTAACACTAAAGCGTCTCTGCGGATTACAAGGACGGAAAAGCATCGGGTTTTCTCGACTCCAATAGTGGCTGTTCTCCCTGTTGGAGAAATTTGATTCGTCACTCCAAAGAACCAAACGCCAAAAATTATGATTAAGTCTAACTTGATTAATGTACCACTGACAAAACTGAGTCCGTCTTTCTTGATCTCCCGGTACCAGCGTCTGAATAGGTCTGTATCTGAACGGCACAAGCTTATGTTTTTTTAGAATATTGTGAATAGTTCCCAAAGATAGTCCACTTTCTTCCTTTAAATCATTAATTGCATTATTTGGATTAGCTTCAAAGAAAGCTAAGACGTTAATTTCAGTTGCTTCACTTATTATAAATTGTTTTTTGGTTCTAGTTTTCTTGAACACATTTTCATTTGATCGAAACTTACGGTACAAAAGTAAAAAGTACCTTCGATCTGGCAAGTTGCGCGTAGGAAATAAAACACCGTAACGTTCACGAGCTTGCAGGGAATTTTTATTACAAACGATGTAACATTCCATCATATCACATTTTTCTAAATGCGTGAAAGGCATTTTTTCATCAATAAACACAAAATGTTAATTGCTTACTGACAGAGGTTTAATGCAATATTTCAATGTTGATGACATTTGCAAAACAATCGAATTTTGTTTATGAAATAACAGCCACCTTGGCAAATTTGAAAAATCATCAATAACTCTGTTATTATTGACTTTAGGATAAAAGTTCATAGGACAGTTTCTGTTCAGAATTAATTTTTCTGTCGACCGTGAGAACTGTATACTGGGTGTCCCATTAAAAAAAATTACGTTTTTCACAATATCACGTGACCCAGTACGTTAATTATTTTTTTTTTAATGCCATTGTAATTTGCTTGAAAAACTACACTAGTTTGCCTATTTAACCAACTTTGTAGCTCCAATAATAATAACAAAGTTAGCAATAGTGCCGACTTAAGTTTGAAAACCCTGTATATTATACATACAGTGTGGTCATAAAGTTTGGAACCAAGCTTATAACCGCATTATTTTACATTTTTAGGAAAAACGCTCGGACAGGTAAATTTTCTTTTTTAAAACGCCATCTTTTGACGTTCAATTTTTCGTCATCGGTTTTTAGAGTGATGACTTCATCAACCCTTTTTTTAAATGGCAACCATATTATTTTTTTATTGTTTTTGGTAGATCTTTATATCCTCCAAATAGTGATATAAAACAATTGGTATGTTGCATCACAAAACAGATCAAAACAACAGAAAAAACAACCAACAAACAAAGCGGATCGTAAAAAGCACGTGTACTCATGTTACTATGCAAAAAATTTACAAAAACAAAAACACGCACTTTTTTGCAATATATTTCTTTATGACATTCTTTCTTCTTTTTATACAAATTATGTACAACACTAATATTTTGAAATTGTTTTTCTTGCGACAACATTGTTGAATTATTGACTTCTATTTTTGACGTTAAATTTGTTAGACATTTCGTAAAAATTGTTCATTTTCGCTAATATAAAAAATAGCACATTTCTCTGAGCGAGAAAGAATCGAAACTTTAATTATGGTTGGGTATGGGGACAGACAAAGAACGCATGCAGAAGCATGCGAATTGTTTAACCATGAACATCCTGATAGACCTCCAATTGCCAGGTCTACGGTGGTAAAACTAGTTGAAAAGTTTACCGAAACTGAATCCGTAAAAGATCGACCACAGCAAGGTAGACCTCAAATAGGAGAAGATGTGAAATTAAATGTGCTTCTAGAAGCAGAAGAAAGGCATCATGTTTCCACCAGACAACTTGCGTTAACCAATCAGGTGGCTCACTCATTTGTCGTCAACTTATTTAAAAAAGAACACTATCATCCATACAAAGTTCAACTTGTACAGGAATTACATGAGGATGACGAAGATCGTCGACTGCAGTTCTGTGAAGACGTAACGTTACGTTGTGACCAAAATGCAAATTTCTTGGAAAACATCGTCTTCTCTGATGAAGCTACGTTCTGCCTAAATGGATCTGTTCACCGCCATAATTGCAGATATTGGTCGCAGACCAATCCGCATTGGACTCAAACGTGTCATACTCAGCCCAGAGGAAAAGTTAACGTATGGGTTGGAATGATTGGACGACGCATTTTAGGACCATATTTTTTTGACGGAAATTTGACTGCTGTGCAATATTTAGAATTTTTAAGATTTGAACTGGTTCCAGCGCTCGCTGTTATTTTCCCAAATCACGAGGATGGTGATGTACCCCATCCAAATATTTGGTTTCAACAAGATGGGGCACCTCCCCATTATGGTGTAGAGGTTCGCCACTATCTTGACGAAATATTTCCTAATAAATGGATTGGACGGAGAGGCGGCATAGAATGGCCACCTCGTTCTCCTGACCTGACTCCGTTAGACTTTTTTTTGTGGGGTTATTTGAAATCGAAAGTGTATTTTAACAAACCGAACAATTTAGAAGATTTAAAACAACGAATTCGCGTAGAAATTACACAAATATCCCCTAGACATAATTGAGGCGAGTATACGAAGTGTTTGCACTCGGCTGCGACAGTGTCAGTTGGTTGGTAGGGTCCATTTTGAAAATTTTCGTTAACTGTTGCAATAAATTTAAGTTCAGATGTATTTTTTTAATTTAATTTTAATTTTGTACAAAAATAAAATTTTCTTATTTTTTTCTAAATTTATATTATTTTAAAAAAAGTGTGATGCAACATACCAATTGTTTTATATCACTATTTGGAGGATATAAAGATCTACCAAAAACAATAAAAAAATAATATGGTTGCCATTAAAAAAAGGGGTTGATGACGTCATCACTATAAAAACCAATGACGTCATAGAAAAAAATTGTATGTCAAAAGATGGCGTTTTAAAAATGTAAAATAATGCAGTTATAAGCTTGGTTCCAAACTTTATGACCACACTGTATATGTATGTATGTGAATAGTTCTTTGTTGGCTTGTTTCATGCTTTTTTGCATTATGAAATAAATGGTATTAATTTGGTCGATGGCCGCAGTGGTTAGGCGGCTGACTATTGTTGTGAGAGGACGATAGGCGCCGGGGTTCAATTCTCTGGAGAGACGGTGACATTTTTTCAGAAAGTTTAATCCCGGATCGACTTGCCATTCGCTGTTGGGAGCAAAGTGATTAACAGCGCGGCATCATAAAAGGCGATATGATGCTGTCACAGAGCCAATTGAACACAACATACACACACAAAAATTACACCGCGAGAGTTGCAGTGATAGCCAGACAAACGATACAGTTTACGGAGTCACTGCAACTAAGTACCCACCACATTAAAAAAAAATAATAAAAAAAAATTAAAATAAAATCCAGAATTTATTTACCTTAACTAAAGTCTTGTAATTCTCTTTCGTAATAGGCGATTCTTCGAAATACTCTTCTTTAATCTTCTTAGAAATATCGTCTAAATTATAATTTTCATATTCATAAAATTCGAACAGAAGAGGGGCCCATTTAGTCCAATTACTATTCATGGCATCAATCTGATTATACATCACTGTAAAATCCAGATTTATCAATTTTTTTTTTATTTCAAAAAAATTCCTGAACCCCCAAGAGATACTTACGCGCAGCTGGAGTTGTACCTTCATCAGTCGTCATAGACATCATAAGCGGAAGATCAGTCACTTCGTTAGATCTCAATTGCTGATACGGTGTCTTCGTCAAGAAAGATGTCGGCAAATCCTTTTCAATAATAGGCCCAAAAGGTACTAACGGCAAAAGTGGACCTTGATATAAAACCTTAACCGCATTCAGAATCTGTACAGCCGATCTTTGTTTTAAACATCGCTTTACATCTTCGGGAGTCTTATCGAAGCATCCAACCTGTTCTGCTAAAATTTTACACGGTTTTTCTGGATGTTTTCGGAGCGCCCAAGGATTTAAAGCTACACCACTTTGAGCGTATCCTCGATGGAATAATCCTTTAATCAAAACAAATTAATTATTAGGAAGATGTTAAATATTTTGTTACCTTTAGATAATTTTGTAAAGTAATGTAAATGGGTGCTACCACCACCAGCTGAGACTCCAGTTATAGTAACCGAATCTTTATTACCGCCGAATTTCTTAATATTCTTTTGGACCCATTTTAAAGCTGCTGTTTGATCTTTTAAACCGTAATTACCACGCCCATCTCCAGATGTGTAAAATCCTGAAAAGGTTCCAAATCATCTTTTGGATAATATAAGAAATTATTGCCGCACCAAACGGACCAAGTCGATAATTTATACTGACGTAAACTACATCCCTATCCATTATTTTATTTGGGAGAGCTAACATTTTCGGGCTTCCAATCATAAAAGCACCACCATGGATATGAAAGATTACATCTAGATTTTCATCAGGATTAATTTTTGCGCGTGGAACGTACACGTTTAAATAAAGACAATCTTCTTCTCCTATAATTATTGCAAGTTGTCATTGTTATATGATGAGGTGATTTTAATTGGAATACCTGAATTATTTTGGGAGAATTCTGGAAACATTGGTAATTGTAAGCAGGTGTATAAATAATTTGCTTCTAAAGTACCAAGCCATGGCTCCACTGGTTGGGGATCCTTAAAAGATCAAACAGAATAAATCCCCGATCATAAAATGATATCGACTTACTTCGAATCTTAAATCTTGAAGAGGTGGTTTAGCGTAAGGTACACCTTCGAAGGCCATATATTTTCTACCGTTATAAGATTGTTGGTATTGTCCACGCACCAAACCATCTTCGAGTGAGACAAGCAGGTTGTCATCAGCGTAACAACCTGTAAATTGTTGGGTGCCAAATTTATAACTAAAAAGATTGTATTCAATACTCACCGATTATAAAGTAAATGATCGGGATAAAAAATATGTTTCGAGTCATGTTCTATTCTTCAAAGAGTGATTACTTAATAAATGCAAACTTTAAAGACTGGTTGTGTATTTTATCTCGTATAGTTCAAGAGTATTATCACTCTGTGATAAGCGTTGGGACAAATTTGAATGTTTTCTAAACTAAACAAAGAGTTATGTAATTTGTTTATAATGTGCGCCTGATACGCACAAAATATCAACAGAATTATCACAATTTAGTCATGACAGATATGTGATAAAAATAAACGTTGGGCAGGTCTAGCGTTATGTTTACGATAAACGTTTGCTAAGCATTTCATTTATTTCCGCGTGGCCGATGAAGAATGGCTGCAAATTCTCTCCACATACAGCAGTGGTAAAATTGTTTGAAAATTTGATGCAACATTGTTTTAAAAATTACACCAGCAACATTCACGCAATTATCGAATTCCTAACATATTTGTAATAATTTTAAAAACATAAGACAAGCTAGTACACAAAAACTGCAACTTCAATATCGAGGTACAAACTTTAATCTTAAAAAATCGTTTTTTAGAAACATTTTTTTGTTATTTAATTAATATATCAATCCTCTTCTAAACCTAACGATGTCCAAAATTGACGTGGTCCAAAGATATTATCGGTTCTCATTTTAATATCATCCGGTCCTTTTACATAAAGATAATTGAGGTCGCCATTTTTAGGTGTGGGTGTAAATTCGACAGCATCTAGTTTAGGTTTCCTACAATAATCAACAAATTTATTTCTACAATCCAAACTATTTTAAACGAAACAATATACAAACCCTGTTCTGGCGAAAGATACCATCATATCTAGGAGGATATCCTTCATTTTGACACCATCTTTATCGAAAGGACTATCGAAAATGCTGCCGTAATAGTATTTGATATCTGAAGTATGGCCATTTCCTAGAAACCAAGTTATTGAAGACAATCTTAAAATGTGTTATTTGGACAAATTTGACTTACCAAAATCGATATCAAATCCGGTTATATTACCCGGAACGAAAGGTCCAGAATAGTCCATCACCAAGAAGTAAAGGTTGGATTTGGTAGATTTGCTTTGTAAACGAGATGTAGCTTCAGCGCCGAGATGAAATAGGCGGTGAGTGCAAGCCTATGTTGGTAAAATTTATTAATATTAATGAGATATAATCTTTGAGCAATACAAGATAGATCAGTGTCCGTGCAGTCCATCTTCGCAAAATTTTTTTTGAAAGAATCATAAACAAAAGGTTGATTGTTGACTTAGTTAGCATCGATTTCATTCATCTCCCATTCAATTCGGTTTCCAAGTGGTAGATCAACATGATCAACATCAACTAATATCATGTAATGGACTGTCTCAATATGCTGACAAGGCATCTTGATAAATGCAAATAAAATTAAGCGAGTCAAGTTCAGATTGCCAACGTGGGGAAATTGTGCCAAGGGTCCAGGGTCCCATAACGAAACAAAAGCCAAAAAATGGCAGCACCGCATCTCTCGTAATATTTTAGATAAGATATGGCCACAGTTGACGCACAACTACTTGACAGAAGAAGCAAGCTTCAGCGAGAACGCAGACACAATTATTGTTAGTTTCACCTCCAAAATTGACATGGCAGAACAGTAATGGCGAAGTTGCCAATTCCGCTGAAACAGGAAAGTATCCAGCAATGGAATTCTACATCCAACAACAAGAAAGAGATATCGAAATATTTCATAAGAGATCAAATGTTTGGTTTTGCTGAATATCAGATCCAAAAGATTCTGAATAGTGCATTACCAAGAAATATAGATTGGATTTGGTAGATTGGCTTTGTAGACGAGATATACAGATAACAGAACGCAATCATATTTGGCAAGAGATCAAACACCTTATGAGTTATGGCTTGGGTGTTTTTGGTTGCACAGCTTACGCAAGAGTGCCAGATTCACTAAGAACAAGGTTAAATGATAAAGGAATCAAATGCAAATTTGTCGGATATAAAAAGAATGGCTATAGATTATGGAATCAATATGACAATAAGATTATACATTCGAGAAATGTTATTTTTGACGAATTAAATGTTAAGTGATGAGAGTGAAGAAATTGAACAAGTGGTTGAAGAAAATGGAAACAATGATGAAAGGGAAGAAGAAGATGGAAATTCTTCTTGCAGACCAAAAAGGAACAGAAAAAGACCAACAAAACTAGATGACTATAAAATTAAGCATTATCAAGCAACTTTTTAGAAGTAAGAGCTTCTTATGGCGAAGCCAGAAATTGTCCAAAATGGAATTATTGGAATTCAGCATTCGAAGAAGAGTTAACAGCATTAAAGAACAATGAAACATGGCTGTTGGTAGACAAGCAAGATGATCAAGAAATCATAAGTAATTGATGGGTGTTCAGAGTGAAAGAGGACAGTCAGGGAAAGGAAATGTATAAAGCAAAGCTTGTAGCAAGAGGATTTGAACAGGATGGGCTAGATTTATCTCAAATACATGCTCCTGTTGCAAAACTACAAACTTTAAGAATTTTATTATCAGTTTGTATTAATTACAATCTATTTTTAGAACAGTTAGATGTTAAGAATGCATTTTTGAATGGATCTTTAACTGACAAAGTGTTTATGAAAATTCCAGAAGGACTCACAGTTAAAGAAAGTGATAAAAAACAAAGTATGTTTACTAAAATATGGTCTTAAACAAGCACTTAAAGTTTGGAATGAAAGATTTAATGCTTTTATGTTTAGTTTGCATCAACATAAAAATATACACAAATTCACTAGAGAAGTCAAGAGTAGAGGGGAGATGTCCATAATCGACTATGTACTGATTAATAAGAATAGTAGAAAAATCGTAATCGACACAAAAGTAAGAAGAAGAAAGATCAAAACAAAGTAAACCAAAATATCCACACAGGTAAAGAAAGTCAAAGAGAAACTCTTACAACATATAAATTAAGAAGCAAAAGAATTGCCGAAAGATACCAGAAAAAGATAGCAGAAAGAATAGAAAACATAGAAATTAACGGAAATACTGAAGAGATTTGGAAAACGTTCAAAGACGTAATAATAACGACAACTAAAGAGATATGCGGCGTAAGCAAAAACAAAAAGAAAAAACAAACAAGATGGTGGACAAACGAAATAAGACACCAAGCTAAGATAAAGAAACGAGCATGGCAAACATATTTAGCAGAGCAAACAGAGGAAAAATATGATATATATAAAAAAGAAAGGAAGAAAACAAAACAATTAGTGATAGAATCAAAAAAGGAAGCTTGGAAAGAATTTGGCGAAAAGATGGAAAAAAACAGCAAAGAACATCAAAAACTTTTCTATAGAATCATGAAAACAATAAGAAATGAAGAAATGCCACAACCCACAAACCTCATACAAAATAAGAAGGGAGAAATCATCAGCGATAGAGAACAAATAATACAAAGGTGGAAAGAACATTTCCAGGAATTGTTGAGTGGAGGAGCGGAAGACGGAAACGATAACGAACAGCAGATCATAAGAGAGAAAGAGACAGAAGAAGTAATCACTATGGATGAACTGGAAGAAGCAATTCATAATCTGAAAAACGGAAAAGCACCAGGAGGTGACAAAATCACGGCAGAAATGGTCAAAAATATAGGACAAAAAGGGAAAGAATTGATGTTGGAAATATATAATAAAATATGGATAGAAGAGGAAATACCAAATGATTGGAAGAAGACATTAATAGTACCCATATACAAGAAGAAAGGTAATAGGTAAAGGTAACCACTCCGATGAAGATACTAGAGCAAATATTAGATAAGAGGTTAAGAACAATACTTGAAAATACGCTTCATGAATCTCAATGTGGATTCAGAAAAGGAAGGAGTACGCAAGACCCAATTTTCTCCATAAATCAGCTTATACAAAAAGCCTCCTCAGAACAAAAGAAAGTATACCTGGCATTCATAGATATAGAAAAAGCTTTCGATAAAGTACCAAGGGAAAAGTTATGGAGTATCTTAGGAGAACGAGGGGTAGATGGTAAAATAAGACGTACAATACAAAAAATATATAATAATAATACCAACGCAGCAATAGCTAACGATTTGGAATCAGACACTTTCAAAACAAAGGAGGGGCTCCGACAAGGAGGTAGTCTAAGCCCAATGCTGTTTATTGTCTACATGGACGACATCATTAAAAAATGTACGGAAAAGAGCAAGAAGGTCAGAGTTGGACATTTTAACCTGACAGCAGTGGAAATATCGGAATGGGCATTTGCAGACGATGTAGTTATAATAGCCGGCAGCCAAGAAGACCTACAACATAACCTACTAACATGGAATGAGACTCTAAAGGAAAGTGGAATGACAATTAACAAAAAGAAAACTAAAGTTGTGATGGTGGGAGACGAAGAAGAAGACATGAAAATAAGAATAGAGGGAACCGAAATAGAACAGGTGGGAATTTTCCAATACCTAGCAGTAAAAATTGATGGGAAAGGAACACAGGAAGCAGAGATTAACCAGAGAATAGAAAAAGCAACAAAGCTGTACTACAGTATGAGAAATAAGTTTATTAATAGAAAAGAGATATCCCGTGAAACAAAACTTAAAGTATACAAGGCAATATATCGACCGATCCCAACATATGGAAGTGAATCCTGGGTGCTAAATAGGGGACAGAAGAGTAAAATACAGGCAGCAGAAATGAGGTATCTAAGAAGAGTTAAAGGCGTCACGAAGATGGATAGAATAAAAAACTTAGAAATAAGAGAAGATCTAAAAATACAGTCTGTGTTAGAATATATTGAAGAAAGACAGTTAGGATGGTGGGGACACTTACATAGAATGGAGAATACAAGACAAACAAGAAGAATATGGGAAGCAAGAATAATGAAAAATAAAAGAAGAGGAAGACCGAGAGCGACATGGGACAATGTTATCACTGAGTTATTGGAAAGGAAAGGCAACTGAACTTAGAAAAATATTTTTTCATCTAAAAAGGTAATATTTTAGTGTTTTTGACCTATGAGAAGTTTTTCTTTCTGTTAGTTCTTGAGATATATTATTGTAAACAAAAGTATTTGGTTCAGTTGTATTCAAGCTGTAATTCAAGCACCCCAACATAACACTAATTTAATGGCAGTTGTTGATGCAGAATACAAATTTTTAATCGTTATAGTTGGATGTAATGGAAGAATTTCTGATGGGGGAGTTTTCAGAGCCAGTGGAATTTCAGATTTTATCAACACAGAATTAAATAATTTGGAAACATGTCCACTTCCACCGTTTTTGTTTTGGTAGCAGATGACGCGTTTCCTTTACAACCACATCTAATGAAACCATATCCATTTAACACTCAAGGTTCAATGAGAATTTACAACTATAGACTCTCCAGAGCAAGCAGAATTGTAGAAAATGCTTTTGGTATTATGTCGAGTGTATTGAGATATAGTACTTGTAAAACCAATCCTTCTTGCTCCAGGGAGGGTAGATGTAATAGCTTTGGCATCCTGCTGTTTGCACAATTATTTATTAACGCAAAAGTCTTCTACAATGATATATGCCCATGAGGGTACATTTGACGGAGACACAGGTGAAGTAATACCGGGAAAATGGAGACTTGAAGATAACCCTCAAAACATGTTACCCTTGACGCAGCAAGGCAGTAATAACTGTTCAAATACAGCAAGAGAAATTAGAGAAGAGTTTCGAGAATATTTCCTTAGCCCCAAAGGAGATGTTCCATGGCAATATAAGTTAATGTAAAAAATTGTAAGCATGTCGTTGTAAAATTTATTTAACGCTAAAAGCTCATTTTATTTTGAGCACCTGTACATTTCGGAGAAAATCTCTGCAGGTGAAGTAATACGGGAAAGGGACTTGAAGATTTTTACCATTCGCGGAATGGGGGAGTAATAACTGTTCGAAATACAGCAAAAAATTAATTAGTTTTTATTTTTCAATATATTCCCTGGCAATATAAGTTAATGTAAAATTGTAATTTATTTATACCTTCATAAAAAAATGATTTCTCTTTATCTGCAAAATACGCCGAAACTGCCTCCTTGACTTCATCATCGGCAGTAAATTTTTTACCCCGCAGCTCTTTTTTCATTTTCGGAAACAGGTAATAATCACTCGGGACCAGGTCTGGGCTGTAGGGTGGGTGATTCACAATTTCGAAGCCCACCTTATGCAGGGCAGCTAACGCAACGCGGCTCTTGTGGACGGGCGCGTTGTCGTGCAAAAGCAGCACACCTTTCGTCAATTTTCCCCGTCTTTTCTCTTTAATGGCTTCTTTTAGTCGCTCTAATATTGAAGCGTAATATTCTCCGGTTATAGAAACACCTTTATCTTTATAATCAATCAACAATATTCCTTCCGAGTCCCAAAATACCGTTGCCATGAGTTTCCCAGCTGATTGTGACACTTTAAATTTCTTGGGAGGTGCTGTGCCCTTTTTATGCCACTGCATGGAGTCTTGTTTGGACTCAGGTTCATAATGATGAACCCAAGTTTCGTCTCCAGTAACAATTCGACTCAATACACCATCCTTGTCTTCATTACAGAGGTCCAAAAATGCACGCGAACACTCTACGCGCTGTTGTTTTTGCGGCGGCGTGAGCATTCTCGGCACCCATCTTGCGCTGACCTCAGACATGCCGAGATGATCGTGTAGGATTTTAAAAATTGTTGTATCGGATACTCCAACCATTTCTGCGAGTTGTTTCTTCTTTAGTCGAGCATCTTCGAGTACAATTTTTTCAACTTTTTGGATAAGTGCTGGCGTGGTCACCTCAATGCTCCTGCCCGGCCTCGGGTCGTCTTCAAGGGATTCCCTTCCTTGTTTAAATAAACTATGCCACTTGTACACCATGGTTTTTCCTGGACAAGAGTCGCCGTAAACCAATGACATCTCATTCATTATGGTCGCGACTGATTTTCCTTGCCTGGTAAGGAACTTTATATCGGCACGATATTCGATTTTTTCCATATTTCACTTTTCACTCCTGATTATGTTACTTGGTTGACGATAGCTCAAAGACTAACTGTCTAATCCGGTGGTCTTCTTCTTACGCTTTCCCAAGGCCGAACTAATGTTCATGGGCCCCATTTTCCTCTTGGATTGGCTTGGTTCTTGCCTGGTGGGTTGATCCTTAAGCTGGTCCTCCGGAACGGTAAAAGGAGTGAGATGTGTCCATCACGAGTGGTCAGACGTCCTCTATGGCTAGGGCTCTCCTAATGTGGACCCTAGGCGGCGGTCTGTCCAGGTCCAGGTCAGCAAGCTGGCCAATCAGCGGGTTTCCCGATCTTCGGATCCCTTCCAAGGTCTTGTTCGCAAGCTGGAGGACATGGTCCTTGAGCGCTGGGACGGATAGATCGATTTTCAGGAACCTGGGGCACCGCAGCTCCAGCCGTTCGTCTTTTCTCATACGTGAACCGGTCCAAAAAAGTATAATAAATCAATATCTTGATCTTCAGAGATAAAGCTGATTTTGAGCATAGCAGCGGATAAAGGTAGGATCTAGCGGCGTTGTATTTTTCTACGATCTTCTCCGTGTGTTGATTGAAGGTCAATCGAGAGTCGAGCCTCAACCCCAAGTACGTGACCGAAGGGCTCCATGGCAGTCTGAAATCCCCGACTATGATGTTGTCCGGGGGAGGCCGGAGTCTTCTGGTGAATCTAACAGCCACGCACTTGGAGTCGTTGATCTTAAGGCGCCATCTTGAGGCCCACTGGAGGATGTCGTCCAGCGATCGCTGCAACCTTCTCCGCAACATGTCTTCGTCTCTCGAGGTTGTGAAGATGGCAGTATCGTCCGCGTAGATGGCAAGATCCGTATCTTGATGTTTTGGAAGATCGCTCATGAAAATCAAGAAGAGGCTCGGCCCCAACAAGGACTGTGGGCCCGCCGCCATCGGATGAGTGGACGAGTTTTCCGAACCATGGCGAGTGAAAAAGGTTCTATTGGTCAGATAGGATTGAATTAGGCGCACCATATTTGGATTTATTCCCCTGGAGATCATCTTGTAAATTAGGCCACGGTGCCACACAGTGTCGAACGCTCGCGCAATGTCCAAAAACACTGCACCCAGACTCTCTCTCGCCTCAAGAGCGCCGCGAATAGCCTCAGTAAGCCTGAAAAGCTGGTGCTCGGTGGAATGAGCCTCTCGAAATCCGAATTGCTCGTCCTGGAGAACTTCCTGGACGAAGATTTCCTCTTTTAGCCGAGTCAGGATGACCGCCTCTACCAGCTTCGCAACGCTTGAAATGAGGGAGATAGGTCGATAGTTTTGCGGAAAGAGAGGGTCCTTTTCAGGCTTAGGTATGGACACCACGACCGCGTTTTTCCAGATGTTTGGGAAGTAATTTAAAGTGAGAATGCCATTAACTGTCTAATATCAATGAAACTTTGTTTTTATACTAATTATGAGTCGCTACACAGGCCACGCCCCCAATGCGCCTAATCAGCCCCTACAAACCCGCTCATTCCGCGAATATAAAAACGCTCCCTCGTAGTTAATTGGTTCTGCTATTTCTTAGTTCTGAGTGGCATTTTTATTTGCAACTCTGTTAGAATGAGGTCCAAAATTAGGACAATACTTCGAAATTATATTAAAGATGGACCACAATCACCTAAACGGTAGGATATCCGTGATCAAATTATTATCAAATTAAAAATAAGATTCGGAATTTATTTACCTTGACTAAAGACTTGTAATTCTCTTTCGTGATAGGTGCTCCTTCAAAATACTCTTCTTTAATCTTCTTAGAAATATCCTCTAGATTATAATTGTCATATTCATAAAATTCCAACAGAAGAGAGGCCCATTTAGTCCAATTACCATTCATGGCATCCATATAACTATAAACCACTGTAATATCCAAATTTATCAAAAAATTTTATTTTTCAAAAAATTTCCTGAAACATTAATACTTACACACAGCCGGTGTTGTACCTTCATCTGTCGTTACAGACATCATAAACGGAAGATCAGTCACTTCGTTAGATCTCAATTGCTGATATGGTGTCTTCGTCAAGAAAGATGTCGGAGAATCCTCTTCAATAATAGGCCCAAAAATTACTGACGGTAAAAATGGGACTTCGTACAAAACTCTAATAGCATTCAGAATCTGTACAGCCGATCTTTGTTTTAAACATCGCTTTACATCTTCGGGAGTCTTATCGAAGCATCCAACCTGTTCTGCTAAAATTTTACCTGGTTTTTCTGGATGTTTTCGGACCGCCCAAGGATCTAAAGCTACACCACTTTGAGCGTATCCTCTATGGAATAATCCTTTAATCGAAACAAATTAATTATTAGGAAGATGTTAAATATTTTGTTACCTTTAGATAATTTTGTAAAGTAATGTAAATGGGTGCTACCACCACCAGCTGAGGCTCCAGTTATAGTAACCGAATCTTTATTACCGCCGAATTTCTTAATATTCTTTTGGACCCATTTTAAAGCTGCTGTTTGATCTTTTAAACCGTAATTACCACGTCCATCTCCAGATGTGTAAAATCCTGAAAAGGTTCCAAATCATCTCTGGGATAATATGAGAAATTATTGCCGTACCAAACGGACCAAGTCGATAATTTATACTGACGTAAACTACATCCCTGTCCATTATTTTATTTGGGAGAGCTAACATTTTTGGGCTTCCCACCATAAAAGCACCACCATGGATATGAAAGATTACATCTAGATTTTCATCGGGATTAATTTTTTCGCGTGGAACATACACGTTTAAATAAAGACAATCTTCTTCTCCTGTAATTATTGCAAGTTATGGTTGTGGTATGATGAGGTGATTTTAATTGAAATACCTGAATTATTTTGGGAGAATTCTGGCAACATTGGTAATTGTAAACAGGTGTATAAATAATTTGCTTCTAAAATACCAATCCATGGCTCCACTGGTTGGGGATCCTTAAAAGATCAAACAGAATATGTTATGAGGGCTTCCGGGTTTTGACCGCGTCATAGTAAAGTACATATATACAATACAAAATAAAATAAAACAAAAATGAAAAAGAAAAATTACAAAAAATATATATACAACTTACTCAAACTCGACGTTTCGCCACTAATGTAAGTGGCTTCTTCAGGAGCAAAAGTAGGTGAGGGGCGCCAGAAGGTCACGGTACCTCGACGTGTCAACCACGCTAGAGGCGAAAACCTTCTGACAAGGAGAAGATGGACGTGCAGGGGTATACAGGGTTTTCAAACTTAAGTCGGCACTATTGCTAACTTTGTTATTATTGCAGCTACAAAGTTGGTTAAATAGGCAAACTAGTGTAGTTTTTCAAGCAAATTACAATGGCATTAAAAAAAAATTGACGTACTGGGTCACGTGATATTGTGAAAAATGTAATTTTTTTAAATGGGACACCCAGTATACAGTTCTCACGGTCGACAGAAAATTTAATTCTGAACAAAAACTTTCCTATGAACTTTTATCCTAAAGTCAATAATAACAGAGTTATTGATGATTTTTCAAATTTGCCAAGGTGGCTGTTATTTCATAAACAAAATTCGATTGTTTTGCAAATGTCATCAACATTGAAATATTGCATTAAACCTTTGTCAGTAAGCAATTAACATTTTGTGTTTATTGATGAAAAAATGCCTTTCACGCATTTAGAAAAATGTGATATGATGGAATGTTACATCGTTTGTAATAAAAATTCCCTGCAAGCTCGTGAACGTTACGGTGTTTTATTTCCTACGCGCAACTTGCCAGATCGAAGGTACTTTTTACTTTTGTACCGTAAGTTTCGATCAAATGAAAATGTGTTCAAGAAAACTAGAACCAAGAAACAATTTATAATAAGTGAAGCAACTGAAATTAACGTCTTAGCTTTCTTTGAAGCTAATCCTAATAATGCAATTAATGATTTAAAGGAAGAAAGTGGACTATCTTTGGGAACTATTCACAATATTCTAAAAAAACATAAGTTTGTGCCGTTCAGATACAGACCTATTCAGACGCTGGTACCGGGAGATCAAGAAAGACGGACTCAGTTTTGTCAGTGGTACATTAATCAAGTTAGATTTAACCATAATTTTTGGCGTTTGGTTCTTTGGAGTGACGAATCAAATTTCTCCAACAGGGAGAACAGCCACTATTGGAGTCGAGAAAACCCGATGCTTTTCCGTCCTTGTAATCCGCAGAGACGCTTTAGTGTTAATGTTTGGTGTGGCTTGATTGATTCAAGAATTGTAGGCCCCGTATTTTATCAAGGTGCATTAACTGGCGAGAGGTATGTCGAAATGTTAACCGCTACCCTTGGAGAATTCTTGGATGACCTGAATTTAATGGATAGACAACAGATATTCTTTCAACAAGATGGCGCTCCTGCCCATAATGTTCGCCAAATTCATAACTTATTACATGACCTTTTTGATGGCCGATATCTATCAACTAACGGGCCTATTCGTATGCCTCCCCGATCACCGGACATAACACCTTTGGATTTCTTCTTTTGGGGATTTGTGAAAAGTGCAGTGTATTTGTGAAAGACGGTATGATGCTCTTGAAGATCTCCAGCAAAGCATCAGCCATGCTATTAATAATATTGATGGTAGAATCATTGCTAAGGCTACTAGAAGCGTTAACGGGCGGGTTCAAAAGTGCTTGGAGCAAGAGGGTGATGTTTTTGAGCATCTGCTCTGAATTTAAAATTTCTTTTTTTTTTTATTTTCGAAACTAATAAAATAACTTAAAATAAACAATAAAAAAACAATCATCAATAACCCTGTTATTATTGACTTTAGGATAAAAGTTCTAGGAAAGTTTTTGTTCAGAATTAAATTTTCTGTCGACCGTGAGAACTGTATACTGGGTGTCCCATTTAAAAAAATTACGTTTTTCAATATACGTGACCCAGTACGTCAATTATTTTTTTTTAAATGCCATTGTAATTTGCTTGAAAAACTACACTAGTTTGCCTATTTAACCAACTTTGTAGCTCCAATAATAACAAAGTTAGTAATAGTGCCGACTTAAGTTTGAAAACCCTGTATATACCATTGTGCAAGGAAACGGAACGGTGAGCGCGAGGCAACGATGCGGAACAGTGAGCACGGGTCGAAGAAGCGGAAAGGACGGGTTTCCAAATGCTGGAGAGTGGGTAACCAATATCGCGATTGAGATTTTGAGGATGTCTCTGGATCTCGATAGCTTCCCTTACCTTTCGTGGAAAATAGCGATGAGACTTGCTTACAACAGATACCTGATCAAAACAAATTTTATGGCCCGTATCTATGAAGTGTTCGGCTAAGGCTGAGTGTGTTGAGGAACGTGACTTAACGTACCGTTGGTGTTCCTTGATTCTAGTTTGAACAGAACGTCCAGTTTCGCCAATGTACACTGAGCCACAGTCACAGGGAATTTTGTAAATACCTTTATGGGAAAGAGCAGGGCGAGTGTCCTTGGGCGAAGGAAGAATTTGGGAGATCTTGTTTAAAGGTTTAAAGATGGGTTGGATATCTTGCTTACGAAGAATTCTACCGATGTGATCTGTAACGCCATGGATGTAGGGAAGAACGATGGTACTTAGCTGATTACTAGATTCTGGTGCTACCTTAGGAGACCGTCGATGAATGTACCTATTTATGACCCTGGAGGTATAGCCATTCTGTAAAAGAGCAGTTTTCACATGTTTCAATTCTTTGTCGATGTTGTCAGGTTGGGAAATTGAGATCGCGCGATGTACTAGAGAGCCAATTACCGATTGCTTTTGTGCTGGATGATGATGTGAGCTGGCATGAAGATATCGGTCGGTATGTGTGGGTTTCCTGTACACGGAGTGACCTAAACGACCATTTGGTAGACGAGTAACTAACACATCAAGGAAAGGCAGGGAACCGTTATTCTCAATCTCCATGGTGAACTTGATGTCGGAGTGTTGACTATTGAGGAAATCCAAGAAAGTAGGCAGAGTGTTTTTGCCATGTGGCCAGATAATGAAGGTGTCATCCACATATCTTAACCGAGTTTTGGGTTTTAAATTCGCATGTTCTAAAACAGTGGTCTCAAAAGCCTCCATGAAGATATTAGCTACAACCGGGGAAAGTGCGGATCCCATAGCGGCGCCGGAGGTTTGATGATAGTATTTTCCCTGGAAGGTAAAGTACGTTGAAGTAAGGCATTTCTCGACTAACTTAGCTAAATCTGGGGATTGGTTGTCCTGGATCAATAATTGGTGGATTATAGCGACGGAATCGGCGACAGGCACTTTAGTGAAGAGTGAGGTAACATCAAAACTGACAAGAAGATCTTCCTGGTTCGATAGAGATTTCAGAAATGAGTTTAACAAAGTGCGATGAATTTAGAATGTGAGAAGGAGCATTGCCTGTGTATTTCTTAATAGTATGAGCGAGGTGGGCGAATCTATAGTGTTAACTATGGGTCGAAAATGTAGGTTTTGCTTATGGATTTTTGGAAGACCGTACAACCTAGGTGGCTTGGATTCCTTGGGCAGTATCCGTTTCTGTATGTCAGAAGGAATGTCAGAGGATTTAATTAATGAAGAGATTTGCCGTTCCGTAAGGGTTCTGACATTTTGGCCACGTACTGAGACTTGTCTAGAATGACGGTTGTTTTCCTTTGTCAGCAGGAAGAATTACTATATCTTTGTTGGCGCGGAGAGAACCTAGGGCTGAACGTTCTGCTTTGGATAAGTTTGGCTGAGGAGGTTTAGCAGAAGAAAGACGTTTGGCTGTTTCAAAACGAATAATATCGGCATTCTCTTTAGGGAGTGTGCGAATGGATGATTCTACCAAAGAGATGATGTCCTCTTTTGGAATGCTTTTGGGAGTCACAGAGAAATTTAAACCTTTGGATAATACTAGAGTTTCATCTTCCGACAGGGGGTGTGACGATAGATTTTTGACCGTTTTTGATGATGAATGGGTTCCGATTTTTTTGTTATTTGGAGCAAGCAATTGAAATTTTCGAATATGATTTTCCTTTATGCGTTCTGAGGATCTTTGAGCTTGGAGTGTTGGAGAGTTCTAAATGAAGGGAAAGAAGATTCCTCTAATTCGCGACGGCAATATTTGATACGTTCGCGGATGAGTGCTAAGCTGGCTCGTCTTAAGATAGATTGAGATACTGAAGTGCTGATGTGGCGAGAAAGTTTGAGAAATTTTGGGACAACTTGATGGTGGCGACAGCGAGACTAGAAGGTAAGGGTGCACAGAAGGGTAGATAGTTTGAGGCGTAGCTTAGAAAAGGTTTGGATTTTACGGAAAATTTCCTCCCCGTGGAGGTTTGTTAAATGATATCGAAGGCTTCCACGGTCTGAGTCTCTGTTATGAGGGCTTCCGGGTTTTGACCGCGTCATAACAGAGACTCAGACCGTGGAAGCCTTCGATATCATTTATCAAACAGAATAATTCACGATAATAAAATAATATCGACTTACTTCGAATCTTAAATCTTGAAGAGGTGGCTTAGCGTAAGGTACACCTTCGAAGGCCATATATTTTCTACCGTTATAAGATTGTTGGTATTGTCCACGCACCAAACCATCTTCGAGTGAGACAAGCAGGTTGTCATCAGCGTAACAACCTGTAAATTGTTGGGTGCCAAATTTATAACTAAAAAGATTGTATTAAATACTCACCGATTATAAAGTAAATGATCGGGATAAAAAATATGTTTCGAGTCATGTTTTATTCTTCAAAGAGTGATTACTTAATAAATGCAAACTTTAAAGACTGGTTGTGTATTTTATCTTGTATAGTTCAAGAGTATTATTACTCTCTAATAGGCGTTGGGGCAAATTTGAATGTTTTCTAAATTAAACAACAATCACAACAGAATCATCACAATTTAGTCATGACAGATATGTGATAAAAATAAACGTTCTGCAGGTCTAGCGTTATGTTTACGATAAGCGTTTGCTAAGCATTTTATTTATTTCCGCGTGGCCGATGAAGAATGGCTGCAAATTCTCTCCACATACAGCAGTGGTAAAATTGTTTGAAAATTTGATGCAACATTGTTTTAAAAATTACACCAGCAACATTCACGCAATTATCGAATTCCTAACATATTTGAAATAATTTTAAAAACATAAGACAAACTAGTACACAAAAACTTCAAGTTCAATATCGGGGTACAAACTTTAATCTTAAATAAATCTTTTTTTAGAAACATTTTTTTATTATTTAATTAATATATCAATCCTCTTCTAAACCTAACGATGTCCAAAATTGACGTGGTCCAAAGATATTATCGGTTCTCATTTTAATATCATCCGGTCCTTTTACATAAAGATAATTGAGGTCGCCATTTTTAGGTGTGGGTGTAAATTCAACAGCATCTATTTTAGGTTTCCTACAATAATCAACAAATTTGTTTCTACAATCCAAACTACTTTAAACGAAACAATATACAAACCCTGTTCTAGCGAAAGTTACCATCATATCTAGGAGGATATCCTTCATTTTGACACCATCTTTATCGAAATGACTATCGAAAATGCTGCCGTAATAGTATTTGGCATCTGAAGCATGGCCATTTCCTAGAAACCAAGTTATTGAAGACAATCTTAAAATGTGTTATTTGGACAAATTTGACTTACCAAAATCGATATCAAATCCGGTTATATTACCCGGAACGAAAGGTCCAGAATAGTCCATCACCAAGAAGTAAAGGTTGGATTTGGTAGATTTGCTTTGTAAACGAGATGTAGCTTCAGCGCCGAGATGAAATAGGCGGTGAGTGCAAGCCTATGTTGGTAAAATTTATTAATATTAATGAGATATAATCTTTGAGCAATACAAGATAGATCAGTGTCCGTGCAGTCCATCTTCGCAAAAATTTTTTTGAAAAAATCATAAACAAAAGGTTGATTGATGACTTAGTTAGCATTGATTTCGTTCATCTCCGATTCAATTCGGTTTTGCAAGTGGTAGATCAACATGATCAACATCAACTAATATCATGTAATGGACTGTCTCAATATGCTGACAAGGCATCTTGATAGATGCAAATAAAATTAAGCTAGTCAAGTTCAGATTGCCAACGTGGGGAAATTGTGCCAAGAATCCAGGGTCCCATAGCGAAACAAAAGCCAAAAAATGGCAGCACCGCATCGCTCGTAATATTTTAGATAAGATATGGCCACAGTTAACGCACAACTACTTGACAGAAGAAGCAAAGCTTCAGCGACAACAGAGACAAAATTATTGTTAGCTTCACCTCCAAAATTGACACGGCAGAACAGTAATGGCGAAGTTGCCAATTCCGCTAAAACAGGAAAGTATCCAGCAATGGAATTCTACATCCAACAACAAGAAAGAGATATCGAAATATTTCATAAGAGATCAAATGTTTGGTTTTGCTGAATATCGGATCCAAAAGATCCTGAATAGTCCATTACCAAGAAGTAAAGATTGGATTTGGTAGATTTGCTTTTTAAACGAGATGTAGCTTCAGAGCCAAGATGAAATAGGTGATGAGCGCAAGTATATAATAATAATAATAAATTGTCTTTATTGAGATGACCAAAAATGAATACCTGGCGAAATCTACTCCAACCCAACTAGGATCCATCAAAAAAACAAAAAACAATAACTCCTACACAATTTCTTGACAAAAAAGACAAAGAACAAAAGCAAATCTATCAATTGACTACACAGTACCATCTTCTGCATTGATAGTAAATGAGACCTGAAAGCGACTCCAAAACTCCGAAGGCCACCGAGACTCTTTATACTGTCTGGTATCGAGTTATACAACTTAACGGCATTGTAACTAAAAGATCGCCTATGTATGGTGACGAGGGATAGTAAGTTGAACAAACTTACCCAAGTGCAACTTACTTCGGTTTTCCATATTTACTCACCCCAAGCTGGTAATTTTTTCGATACATGATCAAATTTCCGAAGACTACAAACTATTCTACAACAAAACTTCTGAAGTTTGTACACCATATATTTACCAACTGAAGTTAGACAAGGACTATAGATAAAATCACAATAATCTAAAAGAGAAAAAATTAGGGTTTCACAGAGTCGTAAATTAGTGTCTACAATTAGACCAAGGTTCCTTGCTGCAGAAAAAAATGACAAAACAGAGCCAGAGAGCCATATGAGATTCAGAGAATAGTGTAGTGTAACACGATGCCATATAATAGCCATCAAGACAAATCAAATGTTGCATTGGTGGCTTGAGCCAGTGCTCAAGCCACCAAGTAAATATAGGTCACAGAAACTATCACAACTAACTTTTGGCAGCTGTCAAATTCGTAATCATTTCAGTTTACAAATAACCATGACTACCTGATTTGTTTTTCTTACTAAAGTAACTTGATACGACTGAGGTATTCTAATTTTTAATATTTTCGCCTATAAATCGAGAACCTATGGACATATTGCCATGCGGATTTGGCTAAAATTCGCATAATTATATTTTGGCCAAGAATCTGCCAAGAACATAGTATCGTTCCATTTACCTTTATTCCAAAATTTACAAAAATGTATGAACGTTGCAGATAACGCCCTCTAGTTTATTTGGTTTAAATGGAAAAGTTTAATAAAAAATCTGTTTTAAAAGTCCACAAAATGCTCTTTCAAACGAAACCAAAAATATTCACATCAGGTGAATGGTTCAAGAGATATTAAAATATGAATATTGATAAATTCATCCTCCTTTATTATGGCCGATAGGAAAAAATTTCACAAGACAAAATGGTGCAGCACTACCCAAGCTATAAAATGATGTTTTCAAAATTATAGCTGATTATCTAACTTTCCGAGATAGTGTAGGCTCTAGCGGTCGATTTACACACTTCAAAATAATTTGCAACAATTTTTCTTACCCACTTTAAGCAAATAGTTCTGCAAATAGTTAATTCATTCTGCTGTTTCTTAGTACCGAGTGGAATTTATTTGCAACTCTATAAGGATGAGATCCAAAATGAGGACAATAGTTCGAAACTATATGAAGATGGAACACAATCACCTAATTGGTAGTAAAAACATGTCTTCTCGCGGATATCCGTGAAAAATCAAATTAAAAGTAAGATCCACTATTTATTTACCTTGACTAAAGACTTGTAATTCTCTTTCGTGATAGGTGCCCCTTCAAAATACTCTTCTTTAATCTTCTTAGAAATGTCCTCTAGATTATAATTGTCATATTCGTAAAATTCCAACAGAAGAGAGGCCCATTTAGTCCAATTACCATTCATGGCATCCATATAACTATACACCACTGTAATATCCAAATTTATCAAAAAAATTTATTTTTCCAAAAATTTCCTGAAACATTAATACTTACACACAGCCGGTGTTGTACCTTCATCTGTCGTTACAGACATCATAAACGGAAGATCAGTCACTTCGTTAGATCTCAATTGCTGATACGGTGTCTTCGTCAAGAAAGATGTCGGAGAATCCTTTTCAATAATAGGCCCAAAAAGTACTGACGGCACAAACGGAGCTTCGTACAAAACTTTAATAGCATTCAGAATCTGTACAGCCGATCTTTGTTTTAAACATCGCTTTACATCTTCGGGAGTCTTATCGAAGCATCCAACCTGTTCCGCTAAAATTTTACCTGGTTTTTCTGGATGTTTTCGGACGGCCCAAGGATCTAAAGCTGCACCACTTTGAGCGTATCCTCTATGGAATAATCCTTTAATCAAAACAAATTAATTATTAGGAAGATGTTAAATATTTTGTTACCTTTAGATAATTTTGTAAAGTAATGTAAATGGGTGCTACCACCACCAGCTGAGACTCCAGTTATAGTAACCGAATCTTTATTACCGCCGAATTTCTTAATATTCTTTTGGACCCATTTTAAAGCTGCTGTTTGATCTTTTAAACCGTAGTTACCACGTCCATCTCCAGATGTGTAAAATCCTGAAAAGGTTCCAAATCATCTCTGGGATAATATAAGAAATTATTGCCGTACCAAACGGACCAAGTCGATAATTTATACTGACGTAAACTACATCCCTGTCCATTATTTTATTTGGGAGAGCTAACATTTTTGGGCTTCCCACCATAAAAGCACCACCATGGATATGAAAGATTACATCTAGATTTTCATCGGGATTAATTTTTTCGCGTGGAACATACACGTTTAAATAAAGACAATCTTCTTCTCCTGTAATTATTGCAAGTTATGGTTGTGGTATGATGAGGTGATTTTAGCCAAAATACCCGACTCAGTTTCGTTACCATCTGCCGGGGTTACTAATTGTAAACAGGTGTATAAATAATTTGCTTCTAAAACACCGATCCATGGCTCCACTGGTTGGGGATCCTTAAAAGATCAAACAGAATAAATCCCCGATCATAAAATGATATCGACTTACTTCGAATCTTAAATCTTGAACAGGTGGTTTAGCATAAGGTACACCTTCGAAGGCCATATATTTTCTACCGTTATAAGATTGTTGGTATTGTCCACGCACCAAACCATCTTCGATCGAAACAAGCAGGTTATCATCAGCGTAACAACCTGTAAATCGTTGAGTGCTAAATTTATAACTAAAAAGGCTGTATTGAACACTCACTCAATATAAAGGAAATGATTGAGATAAAAATTATTTTTCGAGTCATATTCTATTCTCACATTACCTAAAGTAAACTTAACACTTGAAATAACGATTTGTAAATACAGAATTTTGAGAACGATTGTGCATTTTATCTTATACAGTATAGGAGCACATTTTAATGGTTTCTAAATTAAACAATTTGTTATGTAACTTGTTTGTACTGTGCGCTTTATAAATTATAAATAGAAAAAAAAATAATTTACATTGTCATCGTGATTTAGTCATGGTATGGTTTGTCATTACTATTAAGTTTGTCGTTAGAAATATTATTAAATTACGAGGTACTGAGAGGAAGTTGTTGTTAAAGTAATCACAATTGTGGTGGACTTGGTAACACATTGTGCTGATTATCGTGAGAACCTAAGTATGTACATATGTGGTAAATTGTACAGTTCTTTTGTTGTTGTATCTATATTAGAAGATGATTTTGTGGCAAACATCCGGAAGTTAGTCTTCACACACCGTCCGAGTGGAAGCCTTCAATAAATCTAGTGTTGATAGGACTTTGTCACATCTGAAGTTACTAACAGGGATGTTGAAATTAGGGAAGATCATCTGGAAAATGAAAATCTCAATGGTAATGGCTAGAAAGCAAATGATGTAACAGATCCAGTTTCTTCAACCTCGCAAACTAACAAACGAACTGTTGATCAAAATGATTTTCCAAAATGTAGTTCAAACTAAAACGGATCGATAGCTTGGATGTGGTCAATAAAGTGATAATTTGGTGGGTCTTAGTTCAAACCCCATTCCAGTCACAATTCAGCCTCTTGATGTGGCAAAGCCACCATTATTGAATCCGTTTTATGTTCAAGAGTTGAAAAATATCTGCCATTGCTTAGGAAGAACCGTATCACAATTTCAACTTAACAAATTGTTTGAATCAATCTATTTTAATGTAATTTTTTCAGTGATGCAGACTATTCACATCTGAAGTTACTAACAGGGATGTTGAAATTGAAGATTATCTGGAAAATGAAAATTCCAATGAATCTACTTTCAAATGATTAACTTTCAATCCAGTTTTTCAAGTTCAATCTAACAAAGAACTAGTTGATCTGTTAATATCCAAAATAATAGATTAAACTAAAACGTTTTCTAAGTTTAGTTTTGAGGCCAACTATTCTCGTGAATCCACTTCGACTTTTTCAACTTTTCTTTGAGTTCACTTTTTCTGCCATTGCTTTTGCGTGCTCTTTTCTTGAATCCACTTTTTGAATCAATCTATTTTTATGTCCTTTTTTCCTGATTCTATTTTACGAGCCTCTGCTTTTGAGTTGCCTGTTTTCGAGGGCATTTTTTGATCTATACTTTTTAACTTTTCTTTTTCACTTTTTCAATTTTTCTTCAATCCACTTTTTGAGTTCATCTTTTTGAGTCTAATTTTCTGTTGAGTCCCTTTTCTTGACTCCACGTTTTCTTTTGAGTCCATTTTTTTAAACCAACTTTCTCGTGAATCCACTTCCACTTTTTCAACTTTTCTTTCGATTCTTGATTTTTTTGATTCCATTAGTTTGAGTCCACTCCTCATCAGTTTATTTTTGAATCAATTTTTTCTAATTCTATTTTTTGAGCCACCGTTTTCGAGTCCACGTTTCTTCAATCTCCTTTTTTGAATTCATCTTTTTGAGTATACGTTTTCTTTAGTGTCCCCTTTTCTGACACACTTTTTTGAGTTCACTTTTTCTAAGTTTACTTTTGAGTCCAACTTGTGATTTTATTTTTTTGATTTGACCGTTTTTGAACCCATTTTTCTTTAATCCACTTTTTGAGTTCATTTTTTTGAGTTTAGTTTTCTTTTGAGTCCCTTTTCTTGACTCCACTTTTTGAGTTCCCCTCTTCTAAGTTTACTTTTGAGGCCATTTTTTAAACCAACTTTTAAGTCTTCTTTTCGTAAATCCACTTCCACTTTTTAAACTTTTCTTTTGAGTTTTTTTTCAGTCCATTTTTGCAGATTCCATTGAACCACTGTTTTCGAATCCATTTTTTTTCAATCAATTTTTGAGTTATTTTTTTGAGTCCCTTTTCTTGACTCCACTTTTTGAGTTTCTCTCTTCTAAGTTTACTTTTGAGCTATTTTTTTGCTTTTGAGTCCTCTTTTCGTGCATCCACCTTCACTTTTTCAACTTTTTCTTTCGAGTCTTGATTTTTTTGATTCCATTTGTTTGAGCCCACTCTTCCTCAGTCTATCTTTGAGTCAATTTTTTCTGATTCTATTTCTTGAGCCACCGTTTTTGAATCAATTTTCTTTCAATCCACTTTTTTTAGTTCCTCTCTTCTATGTTTACTTTTGTGTCAATTTTTTTAAATCTACTCTCGACTCCTCTTTTCATGAATCCACTTCGACTTTTTTAACGTTTCTTTCGAGTCTTGATTTTTTGTATTCCATTGGTTTGTGTCCACTCTTCCTTAGTCTATTTTTGAGTCCATTTTTGCAGATTCTATCTGTTGAACCACTGTTTTTAAATCCATTTTTCATCAATCAACTTTTTTGAGTTTATTTTTTTGAGTCCCCTTTCTTGACTGCACTGTTTCAGTTTCTCTGTTCTAAGTTTACTTTAATGTCCTTTTTTTGCTTTCGAGTCCTCTTTTCGTGCAGCCACCTTCACTTTTTCAACTTTTCTTTCGAGTCTTGATTTTTTTGATTCCATTTGTTTGAGTCCACTCTTCCTCAGTCTATTTTTGAGTCCATTTTTGCAGATTCTATCTGTTGAACCACTGTTTTTAAATCCATTTTTCATCAATCAACTTTTTTGAGTTTATCTTTTTGAGTACCTTTTCTTGACTCCACCGTTTGAGTTTCTCTCTTCTAAATTTACTTTTGAGTCCATTTTTTGCTTTCGAGCCCTCTTTTCGTGCATTTACCTTCACTTTTTCAACTATTCTTTCGAGTCTTGATTTTTTTGATTTCATTAGTTTGAGTTCACTCTTCCTCAGTCTATTTTTGAGTCCCTTTTTGCAGATTCTATCTTCTGAGTCACTGTTTTCGAATCCATTTTCAACTTATCTTTCGAGTCTTGATTTTTTTTTTATTCCATTAGTTTGAGTCCACTCTTCCTCAGTCTATTTTTGAGTCCAATTTTGTAGATTCTATCTTTTCAGGCTCTGTTTTTGAATCCATTTTTTTCAATCAACTTGTTTGGGTCCATCTTTTCGAGTCTACTTTCACCAGACATAAGAAAAAGCTACGTGGGGGATTACTCGACAGTCCAAAAGACATCGTTCCGATTCCAAAATGTAAAACGGAAACGCAGAGAAATAATAGAAGACGAGGTTTTGCGGTAATAATCACAGACAGTCCTAGATATAGTAAAGAAATCTAAAAGAGCAATAGCAGTTTTACCTTCAAGACAAGGTTTTGTTAATAAGAAGATTGAAAGTAAGATTACGACAAAGAAATTAAGAATTCCTATTAAAGACGACACAAGCAGGAGTGACGATGATCCACAGGAAGTTGTCGAATGTCTTTACTGCTCCAACCTTTTCTCAAAATCCAAAAACGGAGGAGAGGGGGTTGGTACAAAACTTTTTTTTTATTGGCTGCTCTTCGGTTCTCGGTTGCTCTTCGGTTCTTCACTTCACTTCTGAAGAAGATCACATCTGAAGGTATGCTTATTGGGCAAGTAGGATAATACGTTAGGTACTTCAAACTTCTGGTTTTGACCTGTTTCCAAAATCAACTCGAAAACAGGTCAAAACCAGGTAGGCTGTTTTCAAAAGCAGTTCAAAAATAGGTAGGCTGTTTTCAAGAACCTTACAACTCGGTTAATAGCAAAACATCAAATTCAATCAACACACAAAAGATCACAATTGGTACCAACCAAATCAACAATATAGTTAACGAGGTGAAAGTGATAAAGGGAGGATCTCTAAACGCTGATGACAGCTGTTAGATAGGAACTATAGATCGTTTCTGATACTTAACCTCTCTTCTTGCTTTTGCTAGTAGGGTGGTTCTTGCAATTATGCTACAAAACACATGAAATTGAAATAAATTCGTTAGAAAATTTAAAAAAGGCTTTTAATAAAAATATTTATTATTATAATTTTACAATATAACTAAACAATTCACGACTTGGCATCTTGATCTTCATACAAATCCAACGACTCCCAAAAACGACGGGGTCCGAAAACATCATCAGTTGTCATTTTCATATCATCAGGTCCACCAACATATAAATAATTCATATCTCCATTTTTCGGTAGTGCTTCAAATTCTAAAGCATCTATTGTGGGTTTCCTACGAATCGGAACTTCAAACTAATTTAAAATTTTTTAATCAAATTTATAATACTAACCCGGTTTTTGCAAACGACACTAGCATATCTAAAAGGATATTCTTCATTCTCTCTTCTTCTTGATTAAATCTGGGACCGGTGAAGAATTCCCCATCGTAGTAGAATTTTCCATCCATGCAATGTCCGATACCGAAATCGATATCAAATCCTGGAAGATCATTCGGTATAAAACGACCGGCATATCCCATTAAGAGGAAATAAACGTTAGATTGGGTGGTTTGGGCCTGCAGCCGAACTGCTTGTTCTCCACCAAGGTGGAAGATGCGATGTGAGCAAGCCTGAAATGATCAAAAATGATCCTAACCTAAAAAAGCTCAAGATAATTTCTAATATAGCTTACATCCAATAAGCTTTTATAATTAGCTTTTGTAAGAGGTTCATTTTTGAGGTAATGCTCCTTAATCTTCTGGGAAACCTCATTCCTCTTCTCATCTTCATATTCATAATATTCCATCATCAGCGGAGCCCATTTATTCCAATCTGCATTAAGCTCGTCCATCATACCATATGTCACTGTAGACAAAAATTAAATTTCATCGATGATTTTCAATTAAATTAGACTGACGACGTACAAGCAGCTGGAACTGTCCCTTCATCAGTTGTCATCGATGCCAAAATCGGTACATCACTCACGATCGTTTTGGCACTCAATTGTTTGTATGGTGATTCCGTTAAGAACGAATCTGGTGAATCATTTTCGACGATAGGACCGAAGACCACTAACGGTAGGAAAGGAGATTGTAATATAATCCGGACGGCCTTGACGATTTGCAAAGCCGATCGTTGTTTCAAACATTTCAACTCGTCGCCAATATTTTCGCCATGGCAACCGACATGTTCGGCCAAAATTTTCGCGTGCCTTTCAGGGTGATTCCTAATCATACACGGACTTAAGGCTAAACCGTTTTGGGCGAACCCCTTGTGGAATAATCCTTTGGATAGTTTCGAAAAATAATGGAAATGTGTGCTAGCACCGCCTGCCGAAGCTCCGGTTATCGTTACAGAATCTTGATTACCACCGAATTTTTTTATGTTCTTTTGGACCCATCTTAAAGCTGCTGTTTGATCTTTTAAACCGTAATTCCCACGACCATCACCAAGGCTATAGAATCCTGCCAAAATCTCGAATTATTTATTATTAATTAATGATTTAATTGGGGTAATGTACCGAAAGGTCCAAGACGGTAATTAATGCTGACGAACACGACATCCCTATCCATTATTTTCGTTGGAAGTGCTAGAATAGCTGGGCTTTCTGCCATGAAACCACCGCCGTGAATATGGAAGATAACATCTAAATTTTCATCTCGATTTATTTGTTCACGTGGGACATGCACGTTTAAATACAAGCAATCTTCTTCTCCTGTATAAAAATGTTTTTTGAAATATCTGGTTAAAACCAGTATTATCTCGACTAACCTGAAGCACCAAAATCCCCCAGTTTATTCAATTGCAAACAGGTGTATAAATGATTAGCTGGTAAGACGCCAGTCCATGGTTCTACCGGTTGGGGATCCTAAAAATCAAATTAATATTATATCGGAAATATTGAAATTAAATTAACTTTAAATTACTTCAAATCTTAAATCTCCAACTGGTGGTTTCGCGTATGGTATTCCCTCAAACGCGATGTATTGTCTACCATCGTAAGATTCCTTGTAGGATCCGCGGACTAATCCGTCGTCGAGGGAAACAAGTAAATTGTCATCACCGTAACTGCCTGAAAATGTAAGCTATCAAAACTCATTTTTGTATTTGCATGCGGGAAGTTAATTTGCTCGTACTGGTGTGGGAAGTTGATTTTCCAGCACTAGTGCGGGAAGTCGATTTTTTGGATGAAAAAGTGAAGAAGAACCCAAAGTGCTTTGCCTACTTGTGGCCGTTGTTTTCGAAGATCCTCGATTCCTCCGAACTTCTGCCGAAACACTCTAGCTATCCCTTTTCCCATCTTCAGTGAGCAGTGCATGCATGATCCAAGGGAGCCGCAAACAAGTCTCGTTGGATTTCTGTTGTGACCGCATGACGAATCTTACGTCCATGTCCATGGTTGGCCATAAATTCCTCGTATGTCATTTCCTCTTTGGGGACGTTACAAATGCGGACACTTTGTTCATTTCGGTCTTGACGATTGTCTCCAAGGAATGGCGCCAGTCGGTTAAAGTGGATCACTTTCGGTTTACCGCTTGGTTTCTTTCGAATGCGATAGATTACATCGTTGATTCTTTTGATCACTTCGTAAGGTCCTTCCCATGATCGCTGGAGCTTTGGGGAATAGCCACGTCGTCGCTGGGGGTTAAATAACCATACCAGGTCCCCTGGTTGGTATCCGTTTTCGTCCGCTTTGATGTTATAGCGCTCCTTCATTCGATCACTAGCTTCGTGGATACTGCCTCTTACTGCATGATGGATTTCATTCATTCGCTTCCGAAGGTTGGATACATAGTCTTCCCCGACTACTTCTTCATTGGGCTTGAAACCAAATTTCAGGTCACATGGTAGTCGCAGCTCTCGACCAAAAATTACGTTGGCTGGGCTTTTGACCAGTGGTTTCGTGGACTGATGCTCTGTACGCCAAGAGGAACAGATGGAGTTGTTGATCCCAGTCACGTTGGTGGTCGACCACAGACTTCGACAGATACTTTATAACCGTTCTATTCATGCGTTCTACCATTCCATCAGATTGTGGGTGCAAAGCTGTAGTTCTGGTTTTGTGGACTCGCAGTATTTTGCAAACATTTTGGAACACACCCCCTGGTCAGAATGTAATTCGAGTGGTACACCAAATCGGCAGATGAGTACTTTAACCAGGGTTTCAGCAACCGTGATAGCTTCCTCATTGGGCAGTGCGTAAGCTTCAACCCACTTGCTAAAGTAGTCCATTGCCACTAGAATAAATTTATTTCCACTTTCCGTATCGGGGAATGGGCCGGCGATGTCTATTGCAATCCTTTCGAATGGACTACCCACATTGTACTGCCTCATTGGTGCCGTTCTTTTACGCTGCGGACCATTAGCAGTAGCACAAGTTACACATTTTCGGCACCAATCCTTAACGTCTTCCTTGCAATTCGCCCAATAGAAACGGTTTCTGATCTTCTCTAGTGTCTTCCGGATTCCCAAGTGTCCTCCTGATGTTCCATCATGCAGCAGCTCTAGTATCTCGGGTATCCTCCTTTTTGGGACGACTAGCTGTAGCTTCGTGTTTGTTCCATCCTCGTCTTCTAACACACGTTTCAACAAACCATTTTCCAATATTAGAGAGTCCCATTGCGCCCAATATGATTTTACAGTCTGGGTGTACGAAGCAATCCTCTCCCAAGTTGGCAATCGTTTCACCCAGGACGTTGACCGACTCCCCAGTGGCTGTGTGTAATGCCATTCTTGTTGGCAGCGTTTCCGTTTTTCCTTTTAAAATCTCTGGACGGATGATGGTCATCGTTGCACCAGTGTCCAGCAACATATCTCGTGATTGACCATTGACTAATCCGTTTACAAAAAGACTACTGGCTTGGCACTTCATGGATGCGACAGTTACACATGGTTGAGGGGCACCAGCAACATGAGTCAACGATTGCCCCTTCACGTTAACCCGTTTTTGTTGCGCTTGCTTAGGTGCCCTTCGTGACTGAGGACAGTGGTTCTCAAAGTGTCCAATCTTGCCACAATTCCAGCAACGTCCTGCCTTTCTGGGTTCCAGTACTTCCAGCATTTTGCTGATAAATTCTTCTACAGGGTATGCTGCCTGCTTTTCCTCCAAAGGTGTTTTGCCATTAAATGTTGGTAGCTTGGTTTGGCCATGGGGTATGGGTACTATTCTATCTTCCTCCCTTCGTATGACGGCTGCTTCCGGCTGGATGAAACTATCACCGCGTGTTACATGTGCTTGACCCAATCTTATTTCAATTCCCTTTATACGCTCGTCCAGTTTACCATTTTCAAACGAAAAATGTTAATTCATGTATGAAAGGGAAAGCAACTCGTTTACCATTTAAACCAGCAACAAAGCCTAGATCAAAACAGAATTGGCGAACTGCTACATAGCGATTCGTGTCAACCAAAGATGGAAAATTGTATTACCTATTTAACTGTTGTAGATGATTTCTCCCATTTTTTTATCTACTTAAAAATAAGGCAGAAGCAAAGGACTACCTGGTCGAATTCATAGAGGAATTGAATGCCAGTGGCAATCGAGTATCCAGAGTAAGAACCGACAATGGAGGAGAGTACACATCCAAGGACTTAAAGGTGGATTTGGCGAAAGAATGAATCGGTCGTTACTAAACAAAGTAAGATCCATGTTTATAGATACAAACCTGCCGAAACATCTGTGGGGAGAAACTGTAAGATGCGCTGCATTTCAACTGAATTGATCCCCTAGTAGCTCTATCAATGATAGTAATGAGGAGGAAACTCAAGAGACAGCTGAAGACAGGACACAGCTTATTGCTTAATAAGTACAGATGTTAGCCCAAAGACATATGCAGAAGCGATAAAGTGCAAAGGGTGCCAAAGAGCTATTCAGATAGAATTCGAAAATTGGAAAATAAAAATGATTGTTATTTTTATATTCCTGACTGGAGCTGCTTTCTATTTGTAAAATTTCTGGATCATGATTTGCAAGGCGTGATCAAATGAGATCGAGATGAGCCAATTCCCTAACCAGGGGGTTGTCGGATCGAGATACCCTTGTAAAGGTTTTCTCGGCCATTAGAGCAGCGTGTTGGAGAAGAGTTGGCATCTTTAAGTCCTGGTGGATTTGTACATTTCTGACATAGCAAGGCGCGCCAATGATATATCTAAGAATCTTATTTTGTAAGATATTGAATCTCTTACGATGAGTAATTGCAGCACTGGACCAAACTAAAGAGCCGCAAGTTAGAATTGGCCTCAAAAAAGTTGTGTAAACTAAAAGTTTTACTTTCATACTAAGTTGGCTTTTGCTGCACAGACACTGAGATACAGCGGACCTCGCTGCTATAAATTTAGTCACGGTATTTGCAAAATGATGCTTTAGTGTAAGCCTGGAGTCCAGCGTCATACCAAGGTATTTAACGGTGGAGCTCCATATGGTAGGCGGACATCCTCGATAAAGATATTTTCTGGAGGGGCAGTTCTTTTCCTCGAGAATCGAATGGCTACGCATTTTTCATGGTTTATGGTTAATCGCCATTTCGTAGACCAGGAAAGAAGGTCGTCGATAACACCCTGCAACCTAGTGCAGATCAGGGCATCCGATCTCGACGACGTTAAAATCACCGTGTCCCGCCGCCTTTGGTATGTCAGATATAAAAACCAGGAACAACTCCAGGCCGAGAAGAGACCCCTGTGGGACCCCAGCTAGGATGGGCCTGTTGGAGGAGACAGAAGAGTCAACTGCCACGTCAAACGATCGCCCCGTGAGGTAGGGCTTCATAAGGCCTATAATATTTGGAAAAGAGAATATTGGAACAGAGTGGAAGGCTCGTAGACTCGCGTCTTTCAAGGGCGTTTCTAATTTCCTCGGTAACTCTGAGGAGTTGGAATTCTGTCGACAGTCCTTCCCTAAAACCAAACTGCTCATCCTGCAAGATGTTGGTATCGATTATTTCGGCTCTAAGGCGATTCAGAAGGATGGCCTCCGCGATTTTTGAGAGATTGGAGAGCAAACTTATTGGTCTATAGTTTTGAGGGAAGAGAATGTCCTTGCCCTTCTTTTGTATTACCCGGACGCGAGCATGTTTCCAGATCGATGGGAAATATCTTAAACGTATCATGGCGTTGATAATATTCAAGAGGACCAGAACGACCCTATCCGGCAACTTTTTCAACGCGGTGTTCGAAATTGCATCGTAACCAGGGGCTTTATCACTTTTGCGACTTTTTATGTGAAATTTTATCTCGTCAACAGTGGCTGGTGGAATGGGATCACCAGTAGCAAAAGACAAAGATTGAATAAAACGTTCTGCCTCCTCATCAAAGACCTCAAATTCATTATCACCCTCGACACCAGCAAATACGGTTTCTAAGTGCTCGGAACTCGCTGAAACTTTGGCCCACCACCTCTCACTATGAAAGTCTCTGAGTTCGTCTCGCAGGGTATTAGATAACAAGTTGGCTCGGGCGATATCTAAGGGGCAGCGAGTGCGTTGCGCCCGTTTATGAGCCTTGCGCTTCTCCTTCAGAAATTGACAGCTAATAGATGAAGGTTATGTTAGTATAGTTTGTATTGTCAAACGTCAAAATGACAGTGACAGCTTATTCTGACGTATAAAAATGTAGATTATAATATTATGTAGGTATTAGCTGTATTAAATCTTGATCCTACTTACCGGCGATAAAACACACTATCACAAGATAAAAATAATGCCAGGTCATAGTTTATTAAATTTTATGGTATAATAACAAGCACTCACGTAAAATCTAAGAATGCAAAATCACGTTAATCGACAGCAAATGACCGAATGCAATTTTTAAAACGACTTATCTAAATAGATAAGTCTTCTTATCTTTAACATTATGTCTAATCTCATTTGCACCGAAATCGTCGAAAATTATGCATGGTGCAACATACGACTTAAATATATTGCTTCAAGGTCAATGTTTAACCGAAATATTTCCTAATTTAACGAAATATATTTTATTACAAAATTAAAAAATATTGCTCATTTATCAATCGTCCAAATCGAACGATTTCCATAACTCGTGAGGCCCTAAACTTGAAACAGTCTTCATTCGAATATCATCCGGATTTTTCACGTACAAATACCTCAAATCTCCCGATTTTTCTACAGGTTGGAAATCAACACCTTCTATCTTAGGTTCCCTGAAAGTAAATATCTGTCAACGTCAATGTCAAAATTATACCAATTAAAAAAAAATTGGACTAACCCTGTTTTCGCGAAAGCTACCAACATATCCAGGAGGATATCCTTCATCCTTTCTTCTTCCTTATTTAACGATTTCGCCCCGATTAACGAGCCTTCGTTGTAAAATTTCGCGTCCAATCCATGTCCGGCACCTAATAAAATATTACATCTCAAGTGATTAATCTGGGGTTAATCGCCATTGTGGGAATTTTTACCGAAATTAATATCGAAACCTGTAACGTTGATCGGTCGAAATTCGCCTGCGTAATTCATCAAGAGGAAGTAAACGTTGGATTTTGTGGCTTTAGCTTGTAATTTAGCCGCGTCTTCTCCGCTCAAATGGAAGTCACGATGTGTGATAGCCTGTGTTAAACAAACTCGTTACTTTGATATGATTAATTCCGAAAAATTTCAAGTTTATTTTACTCGTATGATTAAATCGAAATTATCTTTGGTAATAGGTTGATCTTCGAAATAAAATTTCCTAATTTTATTAGAGATGTCATTTTTCTTCTCCTGATTTTGATATTGGTGGTATTCTAATAATAAAGGACTCCATTTCGCCCAATTTTGATTTAATTCGTCCCATTTTCCATGCATCACTGCAAAATTTAAATCTTTAAAAATTTAAACCAAAAATTTAAAAGTATTACCAACACCCGGAGTGGTACCTTCCTCCGTCATCATAGACATTAAAAATGGAGCATCTACCACGTCCATCTCCTCTAATTGCTCATAAGGAGTTTTGATCAAAAATCCCGATGACCCCTTCTCAAGGACGGGTCCAAAAGGTGCTAAAGGTAAGAACGGAAGCTCGTATAGAATATTGAGAGCTTTAGTGATTTGCACGGCGTTCCTTTGTTTTAAACATTTATATAAATCTCCACCGCCATCACATCCAAGTTTTTTAGCTAATTTTTTGGAATGTCCACCATAATCGCGTTTGAACGCCCAGGGGTTTAAACCAACTCCGCTTTGAGAGAAGCATTTATGAAAAAGTCCTCGAGATAGTTTGGAAAAATAATGTAAATGCGCGCTAGCGCCACCTGCGGATAAACCCGTGATTGTAACGGAATTTTTATTGCCGCCGAATTTTTCGATATTCTTCTGGATCCATTTTAACGCTAAAGTTTGATCTTTCAAGCCGTAATTACCACGCCCATCATCAAAATTTATAAACCCTACAAAGATTGGATTAAAAAAAGAATTGCTACACCCTTTTATAATACGCACCAAAAGGTCCTAAACGATAATTTGTGCTGATAAACACGACATCTCTATCCATTATTTTGTTAGGAAGCACGAAAGCTTCTGGGCTTCCTACCATGAAAGCTCCACCGTGGATATTAAAGATGACATCCAAATTTCGATCGGTGTTGATTTTATCACCCGGTATATAAACGTTTAAATAAAGACAATCTTCTTGTCCTATAGCTTCGGTTGGTTGCCCTGTTGTTAGACCTAATTGTAAACATGTGTGTAAGGTGTTGGTTTCTAAAACGCCAGTCCATGGTTCGACAGGTTGGGGGTCCTAAGAAAAAATCCGGTTATAATTAAAAAAAAAAAAAAAAAAAAATTAAAAAAAAAAAAAAAAACGGTCCGTTTTAGCCGAGTTTTATTATTATATTTGTTGTGCTTACTTCGAATCTTAATTCTCCAATTGGTGGTTTAGCGAATGGTATCCCTTCGAATGCAATAAATTGCCTATCATTATAAGATGTCTTGTACGCACCTCGAATTAAACCATCTTCCAGAGATACCAAGAGATTATCATCGTTAGCGTTGGTTTCTAAGATTTAAATTTAAAATTTAATTTGAAGCAATTATCTTTACTTTAAGTTTAAGGAGATATAGAATAAACTATACTCACCATCAATTATAAACGAAAAAATAAATAAACTATAAATAAATAAGAAAGACATGTTGGCACAGCATTTAAAATATATAATAAGAATCACGTAAGTTATGATGAAAATAGTCTTATTAAACGTCAAACACTTACAATACTATCGTGATAGAAATGTGGATTGGAAATGTGTAACAAACATGTCTCGTGAGAGGCAAGGCCAGCAGCTTTAATGAATTCTCCGAAGAAAGGAATTCCTCTCATTATCAAGGTGAAAATATTTTATTAAAATTAATATTTACATATATGGAGTGACACAATTTTAATAAATATAATCGTAGATATACAAGGTGTCTACATAAATATGCGAACGAAATGGATTTAGACGCCCAAACCTTTCCTCTTGAATGAAAGATAGCTAAAGTCGTACTACTATCGAAAAAGGCAAAAAAATGTAGAAGACGCACCCTGATATAGACCCCTCTGCTTGCTAAACACCGTCAGCAATCTGTATGAGGCGATAATCAACAATAACTTAATCCAGCACATCAAACCAAATTGTGATTACTCCAACAATCAGTTTGGCTTTAGACAAAATAAGTCAACTATTGTTGACTTATATAGCGGTCAATGCGGTCACGGATAGAATGTGAAGCTATTGGGAAAGATGAAATCACCTACTTTAAAAAGGAGCTGGGGTGCCACAGCGATATCTACTGGGTCCATATTGTGGAACGTTTTTTTTGATGACATTTTTCAAGTGGAACCGGTGTCACCACTCTGGAATATGCAGACGATAATAAAGGCTAATACTTGTGATAACTTGATGATATTAGTATATTTATATAGTCGCAAAATCTTGCTCTCCTCTGCCTGTACATCATATAAAACATTACCATCTCTTTTAATTACTGTTCCTGATGTCCATGAGGAATTAGAAAAATCTTTAGCCAAAACCTCATCACCTACTACAAATTTTCTCCCCCTATGTTGTTTGTTAAGCTCAGTTGACCTTAAAACATTATTTTCGGCAATCTTGCTTGTTCGCGGTACTAATAAATCAAATTTAGTTCTTAAATTACGACCAAACATTAATTTAGCCGGACTAGCTTGAGTAGTAGCGTGTTCTGAATTACGATAGTCAAATAAAAATTGGCATAATGTTCTATCAAGGTCTTTCCCGTCTCTATAAGCTTTCTTAAGAGCTAATTTAATAGTTTTTACGTTAATTTCTGCCGCACCATTGCTAGCAGGATGATACGGTGGAGAAAAAAGTAAACGTATGCCATTTTGTTCAAGAAAATGTTTAAAATCATAACTTGTAAAAGGCGGTCCATTATCGCAGGCAATGACTTCAGGTATACCAAATGTTGAGAACAACCTACGCAATATGCTGATTACGTCGGCCGCTGTGGTTCTAGACATTCTAAATACCTCCAGCCACTTAGATGTAGCATCCGTGACGACAAAAAATTTAAAACCATACATCGGGCCCAAAAAATCTATATGTAAACGTGACCAGACCTTGCTCGGTCTTGGCCAAGGATGTATCATTGTTTTTGGTGGGTTCATCCTAAAAGTATTACATGTATTGCACTCAGCACAAGTATTAACAATGTCACTATCTAATGAAGGCCACCAAAAATATGATCGCGCGATAGATTTCATTTTATTGCTGCCTAAATGTGAATCGTGTAAATGATTTAAAATAAGTTCACGAAGTTTTGTCGGAATAATAACCCGATAACCCCACATTAAGCATCCATGCTGCAAGTGAATTTGTTCTTTTTTTGGAAAGAAATTTTTATCAGAACTTTTGCTAGGCCAACCATGTAAACAAAAACCAACAATTTTGTTCAAAGTGGTATCTTTCCTAGTTTCACTTGCGATTTGTTTATACGTAATTGGTAAACCTTCTTGAATATGAAATATGTGTCCTAAGTCATTATCTAGTGAATTTGTTTCAGGTAGTGGTAATCTAGATAATGCATCAGGGCTGGAATTTTCGGATGAACTAACATATTGTATTTTGTATTGATAGTCCGCTAAAAAAATTGCCCAACGTTGTAACCTATTTGCAGCAATTGTAGGAATTCCCTTTTGCTACCAAAAATTGTTACCAACGGCTTATGATCAGATATTAAAGTAAATTCGCGCCCAAAAAGGTATTGATTAAATTTCTTTATTCTAAAAATAATTGCAAGTCCTTCTTTCTCTATTTGAGAGTAATTTTTTCGTTATCATTTAATGTTCTTGATGCATAAGCAATGGGTTTGCAATCGCCAGAGGGAAAAATGTGCGAAATTACGGCACCTAACCCATAGGCACTAGCATCGCAAGACAGGGTTACTGGCAAATTCTCATCATAATGAACTAATAACTTGGACGATACTAATTGCTTTTTGACCAAATCAAATGCGGTTTGCGCTTGTGTAGTCCAACGCCATTTATTATTTTTCCTTAATAAAATATACAAGGGGTTCAGTTTGGTACTCAGATTATCAAAAAATTTGCCATAATAATTAACCAGGCCTAAAAATGACTTTAGTTGCGTTACATTTTGAGGTGTTTTAATATTAACTATAGCATTAACTTTCTCGTCGCTAGGGTGTAAACCATCCGAATCAATATCATAACCTAAGTAAGTTACCCTTTCCATAAAAAAATTACATTTCTCTAGTTTAACTTTTAAGCCTGATTGTGCTAATCTATCTAAAATTAGCTTAAGACGTTGAACGTGCTCGATCAAAGTACGACCGCTTACTAAAATATCATCAAGGAATACTGTTACCCCTTCCATACCTGAAAACAATTCATCCACAATTTTTTGAAATATACTGGGTGCTGGTGCAATTCCGTAAGGTAATCTATTATAAGCAAATAATCCTTTATGTGTATTTATGGTAGTAAGTTTCCTGGATTCCTTATCTAATTGAATTTGTGCATACGCTTGAGATAAATCTATTGTCGAAAAAAGTGTGCCTCCCTTAATTTTTGCGAATAAATCCTCAATTTTTGGTAGTGGATATTTATTAATCTTTAAATTGGGATTTAAAGTAATTTTGTAATCACCACAAATTCTTATATTGCCATTTTTTTAATTACTGGAACTATCGGAGTAGCCCAATCACTAAAATCTACCGGAAAAAATAATATTTCTTTCTATCAAATTATCTAATTCTTGTTCTATTTTATTTTTTATAGAAAATGGCACTGCACGCGCTTTTGAAAAAACAGGAGTTGCACCGGGTTTTAAATATAACTTGGCTTCGTAGTTTTTAAAAGTGCCAATACCATCCGAAAAAACATCGGAGTATTCTTTTTGTAACCGATTAATGATTGCTTTACGATCTTCGGTACTTATATTATTTACCGATATTGCAGGATTTACACTAATATTTAATTTTCTTAGCCAATCTCTACCCATTAATGGAGGGCCACCATCCCGGACTACGTATAATTTAAGCATATTACATACATAATGTATCCTGATAGCTCACATTAACATTAAGGTATCCTATACAATTTATAATCGCTCCATTATACGATTTTAAATCAATGTCGTCACGAACCAATCTATGATCCACAAAATTTTTAGTATAAGTGTACTCGGAAATAATTGAAATTGCTGAACCAGTGTCTATTTCCATGGTTAAAAGAACATTATCAATATTTATTTTTACCTTGAATGGTGGGAAATTCCCATTAAAACTATGTATATGAAAAAGATTACTATCAGAATCATCATTATTCACATTTTCATTTATTTTATCAATATTTGAATCTATATAATGACTATTGCCTTTAACATGTTTAAATCTATTCTTACCTTTATTATTTTTAGAAGTACAAACAGGGCTAATATGACCTCGCTTACCACAAATATGACATAAAGCAGACTTAAAATAACAATTTTGACGGATGTGGTTTGAGCGACCGCAACATTCGCATCTCTCCGAGGGTTGGTGCTTCTTCGCTCGGAATGTCGTAGGGTTGCTTCCGTCTTCACTCGATGACGTACCTGCTCGCATTCGACGTCCGGCAGCAACCAAATGACGGACTTCGTACGATGGATGTCCTTTGCCTTCGCAATGCGTTACTTCCTTTTCTGCAGCTTCCAAACACGTGGCTATCTTTACTGCTTCTTTATATCCCAGATCTTTTTCCGAAAATAGTTTTTGCTTGATTATATCACTTTTTAAACCATATACTAGTTGATCTATCAAATTCTCTTCTAAATTTTGCTTGAATTCGCAAGTTTTCGCCAATGACTTAAGTGCAGCTACGTAATTAGCTATCGATTCTGTTTCTTCTTGCCTTCGTAAGCGAAATTTATGCCGTTCAGCGTAAATCGACGGATTGGGTTCTAAGTGATTTTGTACGAGTTCCACTAGTTGTTCATATGTTTTTAATTCCGGTTTCACAGGATCATACAAATCGACCATTAGTTCGTAGGTTTCATCGCCTACAAGGGTAATTAAAATAGGTACTTTGGCCTCTTCCTTTATTTCATTCGCAATGAAAAATTGATTCACACGTGCGATGTACGTATTCCAGTTTTTCTGTCCCAGTGGAAACTCATTTATTTTACCAATCGACATTCTTTTTTTTAAATAGTTCACTAATCTCAAATCCTCGTCGCCAATGTGATAACTTGATGATATTAGTATATTTAAATAATGCGATGTATTTAATTCAACAATTTATTCGACACTGTGGTAATCTTCAAATAAAAATCTATACACAAGAAATGTCTTACATATAAAAAACTTACATATAAAAGAAACATGACGCGTATAAAACTATATGTATACAATAACGCTCAAACGTATTACAACAATACTGAGCATGATTTTGTGACTAATGGTGATGAGTCCTTAACAAGATTACGTAACTGGATCAAAGTTCAAAAAAAAACAGACATCATGTCACGACAACCAGTTCTATAGACAAAAGAAAAGTACTGATTAAATTAGTTTTTCGTACTACCTCAATGTGATTATGAGGATCCCTCTAATTGATCTGCTAGCTCAAGAAAGAAGCCAGGACCTCAATTAGGAGCATCACAATGGAGAAGTGAGAGAAGAGATGGGAGGAAAACGAGACAAATGCTCGTCTATTGCTTAATTTAAAGTTAAGGAGCTCGTATCCCTTTAGATTTGCTAAGGACAACCTCGATGAATTCGTGTAGTATTGGGAAGAAGATCTGCTGGCCTACACAATCTTTGAAAGCCGTGGATGGAAGCAGGAAAGAATGTTGACCTACCGTTCTCTCGACAATGAAAATTGGAATAAAACGGCGGATGAGTTGGCCAAACGAGGTTCCTCAATGCCTTTTATAGGAGCTATGGCCCTTCCTTCGGCATCACCAAATCGCAAATTAAAAAGTCCATCTATGAATGGACATAATAGGTCCAAGGAATGGTGGAAAAGATCACCAGGGCAAAGACAGGCAAACGAGTTCCTAAAAGAATAAAAGAATTGAGGCCTGAGTCAAAGTGATTACAGATTGAATAGGCATATGTTTAACATCGGCCTGGTAGATGATGCTCTCTGCAGATTCTGTCAAGGGGAAAAAGAAAGCCCAGTTCATGTTTTGTGCCACTACGATAGCCTAGCTTAGAACAAGGTTCCTAGCAAATATAATTTACCAAAGTAACTTATATGCAGTGCAGAATGGCAAAGTATTAAATTTGAAAAATCTCAGTTATTGGCGTTTTTGGGAATAAATCTGTTTATGGGATATCACATACTACCAAGTTAGAAGCACTACTGGAGTACAAGCGAGGATTTGTGTGTTCCATATGTAGCAAAAGTAATGCCCCGAAACAGGTTTGAAAAGATTTTGCAAAATTTACACGTCAACGATAATAAGACATTGCCAATATCTAATAAAGATAAAGCATATAAAATTCGACCTTTGAAATTACTTCAAGTACGCCTTAGCAAAAACGACCTTTGATAGCAACACTGAATGAACAATTTTGTAAGTGCAGTAATGGCACAAGAGAATTAAGCATTGATGAATCAATGATTTTATTCAAGGGGCGCAGTTGCCTCAAACAATATAATCCGATGAAGCCAATAAAGCGAGGATATAAGGTTTGGACAATTGCAGACCAGAATGGTTATATACTGGGCTTTGATTTGTATCAAGGTAAAAATGAAGAGTTGCAGGAAGAGTTTGCAAAATTTGGGTTGGGAGAACGTGTTGTTGTTTCTCTTTCAAAAAAATTTTGGAACCAGAACAGAAAGTTATTTTTCGATAATTACTTTACATCGATTCCATTATTGGAAAAACTTCTCATAGAAAACACGTTAGCATGTGGTACTATCCGCACCACACGGAAACATCTGCCACAGGACATGCAAGCTGAAAAAGCAATGAAAAGGGGCGACTATGACTACAGATTTTCTTCGACGAATGTAGCATATTTTAGTTGGAAAGATAACAAAGTTGTGCACTTTGCATCTAATTTTCATGGAAATGAAGAAGCTGAGGCCAGAAGAAAGGCAAAGGATGGATCATATGTTGCCATTAAATGTCCAAAAATTGTCAACGATTACAACGCAAGTGTGGGAGGAGTAGATCTTGCAGATCAGCTTAGAAGTACATACTGTGTCGATAGAAAATCCAGAAAGTGGTGGCACCGTATCTTTTGGGGCCTCATAGATATAACATTTGTGAATACCAGCATTATCTCAAATCAATTATTTGAGAAGGTAACGCCACTAGAATTTCGTAGATCGCTGGCAACTGGATTGATGAATCAATCAGATTTTTTTTTGCAAAGAAATTACAATACACCACCCTTCATCTTCCTGTCAGAGAAAACGACGAAAGTACAATGACCGAATGACATAAGAACAAGTAAGTTGGGAAAACACTGGCCAGTTTTTACTGTCACAAGAGGGAGGTGTGAAATGATGCCCTCTAATGCCATAGAATCTAGACCGCAATCAAAATGTTGTACGTGCAATGTTTATTTATGTTGCAATAGCAAAAAAAAACTGTTTTGTAGAATATCATGAAATAAATGTTTAAAATTTGTTTGGAAAATAATGGTATTTACTTTGACTTTCTTATTCCTCACGGGAGTCTCATGTCCCATCACCAAAAAAATAATAAAACGTCACTCTAATATTTTCAAAAAAAATAAGACTTCTTTTTGAGCATATGTTTCTTAGTACTGACAAAAAATACGGCATAATTCGAAATAAAACGCAGGTTGGGCAATAAAGGGTTAAGAAGGCAAAATTAGAGTAGGGTAAAAGGGGATCACAATAGACCTGCAAAGGTCGTGGTGAAACAGGTTCACATGGCCACCCCATTCCTAATCTAATCTAATCTATATAATGAAGGGCAAGGAAAAAGAAAAGCGGGAAAGGTAGGCAACGCTGTTAAGTTCAGATAATGAACAAGGAATGTCATTCCTACAGTAAGAGTCAGTTTTAGAGTTGTCAGTTTAGAGCTGTCAATTTTTTGGTGTTATTATGATGATCTATTATTATTATCAATAAACTTATTATAGTTAATCAAAGCTTTGTGTACCCCTGTCCGTATCTGAAGAAATATCTAATTCGAAAATAATAAACAAGATATTTTAATGAAGTTCTTCACTGAATCTCTTGGTGCAAAAGTAGAACATTAAACCCTTCAACCCACAAAACATCAAAACAAGGTTTTTGGTGTTTTATGAGTTGAAATGTTTAGTGTTCAATTCGAATAAAATCGAAATAATAATTTCGAAATGTAATAATATTATAATCACATCTAATAATCATATTCAACATTATTTTCGTCATTCGATACAAACAAAATAAAAATAAATATATGTAATTAAAAGTTAGGTACATGAAAGTAAACAAACAATGCAATTAACATTGCCTGCAACAAAGTTCAAGTCAATTACCTACAAAAATGGGAATAAACCATGCGTATGCTAATTACCTCTCCTTAATCTCCTCTTAATCTTCAATTCTGTTATTGAAAAAACAACTGTTGTTTAATTGTATTATTATATATTATATAAGACTTGAAATTACTTCAACTAGTACAGAAAATGGGTGTTTTCTTTTTTTTAATTTAAATGAAAAATAGTCGTTTCCTGCATGACGACTTTTTAGAATGTCTATGAGACGTTTGTACAGGCCCTATCGAAAACATATTTTTTTGTGGACACAAAACATTTTTCTGACGTTTTAAGTACGCCTTAGCAAAAACGTTTTGTAAACATACAGGGTTTTCAAACTTAAGTCGGCACTATTGCTAACTTTGTTATTATTGGAGCTACAAAGTTGGTTAAATAGGCAAACTAGTGTAGTTTTTCAAGCAAATTACAATGGCATTTAAAAAAAATAATTGACGTACTGGGTCACGTGATATTGTGAAAAACGTAATTTTTTTAAACGGGACACCCAGTATACAGTTCTCACGGTCGACAGAAAATTTAATTCTGAACAAAAACTTTCCTATGAACTTTTATCCTAAAGTCAATAATAACAGAGTTATTGATGATTGTTTTTACAGAAACTAAAAACAGTATTGTTTATTTTAAGTTATTTTATTAGTTTCGAAAATAAAAAAAAAAACAAGAAATTTTAAATTCAGAGCAGATGCTCAAAAACATCACCCTCTTGCTCCAAGCACTTTTGAACCCGCCTGTTAACGCTTCTAGTAGCCTTAGTAATGATTCTACCATCAATATTATTAATAGCATGGCTGATGCTTTGCTGAAGATCTTCAAGAGTATCTACCGTCTTTCACAGATACACTGCACTTTTCACAAATCCCCAAAAGAAGAAATCCAAAGGTGTTATGTCCGGTGATCGGGGAGGCATACGAATAGGCCCGTTAGTTGATAGATATCGGCCATCAAAAAGGTCATGTAATAAGTTATGAATTTGGCGAACATTATGGGCAGGAGCGCCATCTTGTTGAAAGAATATCTGTTGTCTATCCATTAAATTCAGGTCATCCAAGAATTCTCCGAGGGTAGCGGTTAACATTTCGACATACCTCTCGCCAGTTAATGCACCTTGATAAAATACGGGGCCTACAATTCTTGAATCAATCAAGCCACACCAAACATTAACACTAAAGCGTCTCTGCGGATTACAAGGACGGAAAAGCATCGGGTTTTCTCGACTCCAATAGTGGCTGTTCTCCCTGTTGGAGAAATTTGATTCGTCACTCCAAAGAACCAAACGCCAAAAATTATGGTTAAGTCTAACTTGATTAATGTACCACTGACAAAACTGAGTCCGTCTTTCTTGATCTCCCGGTACCAGCGTCTGAATAGGTCTGTATCTGAACGGCACAAACTTATGTTTTTTTAGAATATTGTGAATAGTTCCCAAAGATAGTCCACTTTCTTCCTTTAAATCATTAATTGCATTATTATAGGATTAGCTTCAAAGAAAGCTAAGACGTTAATTTCAGTTGCTTCACTTATTATAAATTGTTTTTTGGTTCTAGTTTTCCTGAACACATTTTCATTTGATCGAAACTTACGGTACAAAAGTAAAAAGTACCTTCGATCTGGCAAGTTGCGCGTAGGAAATAAAACACCGTAACGTTCACGAGCTTGCTGGGAATTTTTATTACAAACGATGTAACATTCCATCATATCACATTTTTCTAAATGCGTGAAAGGCATTTTTTCATCAATAAACACAAAATGTTAATTGCTTACTGACAGAGGTTTAATGCAATATTTCAATGTTGATGACATTTGCAAAACAATCGAATTTTGTTTATGAAATAACAGCCACCTTGGCAAATTTGAAAAATCATCAATAACTCTGTTATTATTGACTTTAGGATAAAAGTTCATGGGAAAGTTTTTGTTCAGAATTAAATTTTCTGTCGACCGTGAGAACTGTATACTGGGTGTCCCATTTAAAAAAATTACGTTTTTCACAATATCACGTGACCCAGTACGTCAATTATTTTTTTTAAATGCCATTGTAATTTGCTTGAAAAACTACACTAGTTTGCCTATTTAACCAACTTTGTAGCTCCAATAATAACAAAGTTAGCAATAGTGCCGACTTAAGTTTGAAAACCCTGTATACAGTGTGGAACAGCCAAATGAAATAAATTCGATAACAAATAAATGAGGGTGTATTGGGAAAAACGCTTGGACACGTCATGACACATCCTAATCCAGCAAACCCACAAGTTCCTGCCAATACAGTATGGTTTCAGCAAGATGGAGCACCGCTCCATTTCCAAATCAATGTCCGGCAGTACCTGAACCAAATTCTTTCAAATCGGTGGATAGGGAGGCGCGGATCGATAGAATGGCCAGCACGATCTCCTGATCTGACGCCATTAGACTACTTTTTGTGGGGATATGTCAAAAGTCTTGTATACAAAACTAAACCGCTCAACTTAGATGACTTAAAAAAGACGAATCACGCTTGCGATTAGATCAGTCACGCCTGAGATGTTGAGTAATGTTAGAAGACATTTCTATACCAGATTAGCATGTTGCCAAGACGTTCGCGGCGAGCATTTTGAACATTTACTACATTGACATTAATGTTTTTTGTTTTTTTTTTTACATTATTAAGAAATAATCAGTATTACTTATTAGGTTTTTAGTGTAATGTAGCGAATTTGTGAAATAAAATAATTTTCTTTTTTTAATATTAATTTTCGTAATAAATCTGAAAACATTTAATATTTCCGGAACAGTTGAAGATAGGTATGGGACATTGTGCATGAATTATGTCTAGAATTTTCCGAAGAACCCAAAAAATAAATAATATGCAGGGGTTTCCATTTAAAATAAAAAAGTTGATATTGGCCACTGTCACATGAATTTATTCCATATTTGGTTTTGATAAAATGTTTTATGAACGTTTTATCAATACTTTTAGAGTGGTTAGTTGATTTTCTAACAACAAGGCACTTCTAAAAATATTGCTAAACAATTTTGTCGATTTTGAAATTTGAAAAACGTGCAAAATATTTCATAAGACAATTTTATAACAAAAAAAACGTACATGTCAGATTTGAAATAAAAATCAAGTCGTAAACGATTTATTTTTGATTTATTGTGATAAAATATTTTCATTGTTATTTTGACAATTAAACGATATGATTGTCAAAATGCTAACAAAAAAGACACTTTATTAAAATTTTTGCTTGATATACAAATAATGTTGGACATTTAAAAATCTTAATAATAATAACTTTGAAAGAACTTTGAAATTTGGGACAACACATATCCGTTAGTACTATTTTGTAATGTACACTCAGTCAGAGAAACGATGCACTCATATTTAGATTGGCCATTAATTTTGTTTTAAAGATTCTCTAGGATTTTGTCTAATCCGAATTCCAAGCTAAAATACTACCTACCAGCATCTTTATCATGTTTTTTTTTGCGATTTCATTTTAGAAATGACACTTGCTTATTACATCAGGATACTAATTTTTGAAATGAAATTAAAAAGAAAGTCTTTCATCTAATATGTGACCTTGAAACTTGAATTGAAATTAACGTTATTTTTGGACGACCCTGTATAAATACACATAATTTTGAGGGCGTAGATTTAATACATTGTATTTCAGCTAGTAACATGTCAAATATGAAGTCTTCAACTTCAATAGTTCCCGAAATACAGAATTTTTAACATAACATTGCAGTTGCAATTTCAGAAACATCGAAAAGTTCTAACGAACCAGTTCTGTGAATAATCCTGTATATGAAAATTATATCCAATTTAATAATATTTAAATTCAATTATAAAAATACAAAATAATGTTCAAATATTCTTATTTTCCTTTAAATAAAATATTAAATAAATTTTATAATTAATTAGGAATTTTCAAATTTAAAATCAAAAACAAATTAACATATACAGGTACCGCAATTACCCAACCCGTGTTACGTCACTCTTTACCGGCCAATCTCCTGACAGCAATTTAAATTAGCTCCGCCCACTAACGCTATTAACGTAATCTCATTGGTTAACGATACAGTAATTGCATACGTCATTAGTAAATGTCATAAACTATAAAAGGTCCTTAATTTTAAAATATTAGATCAGTCCTTTGCAGTTTACTTAGCATCTTTGCACATACATATCTGTGATAGTTTGAATAATTTTTTTTTTGATCAAAACTAATACGAAAAAAAAAATCGAAATGGAAGTTATTATTGTGACACCGCCGAAATTTAATGGAAATTCACGAAGTGCAAGTGAAAATTCTAAGCTGCAGAAACGATTATTGGATTTATTTGGTGAATCCCCAGAAGCACCGAAAACCTGCAGTAATATTTCGGAACGATACGAAGAGCTGTTTGGACCGTCACCTACCGAAAAATCAAAATCTAAAAGCTCGATTGTTAAATCTAATCGCAGCTTAAAAAAGAAATTGTTTGGTGATTCCCCACAGAAGAAAGAAAAATCAACACCACAACGTTATGTCAGCGTTTTCGGTGACACCCCAACCAAACTTAAATTGAAGAAAATCGACCATCCAGTAGAAAAGAAAGAAAGAGTTGATCCAGCAAGTTTGAAACCGGTGTCAAAATATGAAACACCACCAAAAATCAAATCGAATGGTTTACCGGTGACACCAGGGGCTGAATTTAAAATCCCTGCTATACCGAAACCTTCCAAATCTAAATCAACACGACACGAAAGAGATGAAAGGTTTCTCGAAGAAATTTTCAAGGAAATGTGCATATTTGACATGCCGAAATTGCTGAGTCCCCTGAAGAAAACCCCTGAGAAGATTAGTTTAAAACCGAAATCTATAAAGGGAAAAGATTGCAATTTACACGGTGAGAAAACATCGAAGAAACATTATTATAAAGATAAAGAATTGGATAGCATTTTTAAAGACGCTAGTATATTTAATGTTCCTAAGATGTTGAGTCCTTTAAAGAAGAGCCCGGAGTTAGTGAAACCGAAGATAAACCAAGAAAAAACGACTGGGATTTATGAGTTGAGTTTACCTGAAGATGGTCAGATTTTTACCGCTGGAAATTCGCGAAAAAACGGTGAAATTGAAGATTTGTACGAACAATTTTGTTTCATCACACAATTCGATGATTTGAAAACCCCGCCGAAGAAAGTGCATGAAGTTAGCTTGAATAAGGTTCCTAAATATTTGGGGAAGATTAAGCAATCGGGACGTAATGAATGTATTAAAGTTTGAATTGTTATTATTTAAATATATTGACATGTATAGGATGATAAATGTACATATTTTTGTAAATATAAAATTAAATAAAATATTTTTTTAGTAATATTTAACTCTCACTAGTTTACCTAATTCATGCATACCAACGTAATAGAAATATTTGGCGCTTTTTATAGTGACTGTTTACAATTTGTCAATTGCAGGAGGTTAACGTTTAAAATCTTATGTTAAATGCGTAATTTTACTAAAAGAACTTTAATATTATATCAACAAATGTACTGAATTTTTATTTTACGGACATGACTTTCGAATATAGACGTATCTCCTTGAACACAACGCTAAAAAATGCAAGAATCTTCGAAGATGTAAGTTCGAATGACATGATTAATTTATCGAGACTTACCGATTAATTTTATCGTTTCCAGGATTCTTGGGAATCGGAACGGGATGTTATAACGAATATTAAAAAGGAGCCTCTCGATAATGACGATACGAACGATAGTTGGCAGTTGGAAGCCCCACCAGCACCGATAATCAAAGCTGAGCTATTCAATTTCGATGACAATGCCGTAAACAGCCCTATAAAACAAGAAAGGATTGATTTCGAGACTAAATTAACCTTCGATACAGATGATAGTTTACCAGGAACGAATGGAAATACATACGATGGTTATACGACTGAGTCTAGGGAGACTCGTATAAATTTAAAAAGGAGAATCGTACCTTATATAAAGACGGAAGTTAAGGATGAGGAAGCTTTGCCTAGTACACCGAAGAAAAGATTAATTTCGACATCGTCGATGAATTCGTCACCGGAATTGAAGAAATTTAAAGAAGATCAACCGGCGAGGTATGTCATTATTAATTTTATTCATTTCGGGTTCGATTCGATCTAATTTTTTCGCAGGAAAAAGAGGGAGGTCGAACGGGATCCTGTCGTATTAAAAAGACGTCAGAAACAAATCGATTACGGGAAAAATACGATCGGTTACGATAGATATATCCAATCAGTACCAAAGTGAGTTTTAACGAAGCTTAATTTATCGCTTCGTTTGTGATAATTGATTAATTTACAGGAATAAACGAGCTTTCGGGATCCGCAAACTCCAGATAAATATCGGAAATATTCCAGGCGTGGTTGGGACGGTTTAATCAAACAATGGCGATTAAAATTACATAATTACGATCCTGCCGAAGGGGATTCGAATATCAAACAAGAATAAGTTTCATATAATTGCTTTTACGAACTGATATGTGATATAAATGAAATATAGTTTTAAAAGCAAATGCGACATATTTAAATAGTTTTAATCGTTTTAATTTTAAGATTTAAAAGAATTGAGTTTTCGTTTATTTTTTATTAGAATTAAGGGATTCTTTTAACGTAAGACTTAAACTGATATATTTTGTACGAAATATTCTGCGGAAAATAGTATTGTATGTATATATTTTATAAAAATTTCTTTTTTAGTAATAAGAATTATGTTTTTCACTTTTGACTGCGGAATATATACAATTTTAATTGATTTTTAAAAATGTAATAAAATCATTACGAAAGATTAATTTTTATTTTATTTATTAAAAATTCCACCTTATATTTACAAATTTTCCTTAAAATTACAAATCGATCAAATTATTTCCGTTTTATATCATCGGTATTAATTCCGTACTTCGATTTCATCTTATCGATTTCCTCCTGCTTCTTCTCCAGATCGGTCTTCTTAAACGCCTTACTAGCTTGATAATACAAAACTACAAGATACCTATTACAAACATTAAACCCAGATAGGTGATCGCAAGCATTTTTTGCATCGAAAATATCTTCGTAAACAACTAAAGCTGTCCTCTCAGATCGGGTGTGTTACCAACCCTGATCTGTCGTATCGCTCCGTATTTACCGAATATGTCGTACATTTCCTCGGCTGTTATCTTATAAGGTAGATTTCTAACGTATAATATCCTGTTGATTTCAGGAGGAAGCCTTACCTGTTAAAATATATCGAATTATACGATTTGGAAATTTAATTTTCTTTTTAATACTTACGTTGGCTTTTCTTTGCATCGCTAACGCCATATTTTATGTTTATTTATGTGTGTCTTCAATACAAGTTAAATCAAAATAATATTGCAGTTTATAAACACGCAAATTATAACCTAAACTGTCAAATTCAATCAATCATCAAAATAGCATTGTTGGCCAACTGTTAAAAAATAAAATTTTTTACATTTCGTCGCCAACCCCCTGCCAAGTAATTTTTTTTAAATAGATTTTTAGCTTTGAATTATTGTAAATTTTTATAAATGAAATAAAGTAATAATAAGCATTAATTACAAGATAATTAGTTTAATTTCATGTTTTGTTTTCAATACAAGTTAAATAAAAATAATATTGAAGGTTAAAAACACGCAAATTATAACCTAAACTGTCAAATTCAATCAATTATCAAAATAGCAATGTTGGCCAACTGTTAAAAAATAAAATTTTTTACATTTCGTCGCCAACCCCCTGCCAAGTAATTTTTTTTAAATAGATTTTTAGCTTTGAATTATTGTAAATTTTTACAAATGAAATAAAGTAATAATCAGCATTAATTACAAGATAATTAGTTTAATTTCATGTTTTGTCTTATATATAATATTAAATATCGTAAACTGTTCTTTTCGTTTAGATTTAATGAATTTAGTTTAGTACTGTTAAATTTAATACAGGATGAAGTCAAGCAAAGGGTGAGTCATCTTATATTTTCAATTGGACGCAGTGAGTAATTGGCACGAAAAAATGACAGCACACGAGTGCTTGAGTGTTTTTATTAGATTTTATTAGAATTGTTTTTTTTTCAAAACAAACAGTCAAGTCGTGTAAATATTTTCTTAATGTTTGTTAGATAACCTTAATTTTGTTCGTTTTGAAATGTTCGTTGAGACGTTTTTTCTGAGTTTTTTGACATGTTGGCCAGTTAAAAATAATTAAAAGTGGCGGGAAATTCAACTTGTCCTCAAACTTATTGGCTCAGTCTGTATATGACTACAATATTTTATATATTGCCTTTATTTTCTCTGCTTGATGAGCGTAGTGAGGATTAACACACTTGAATCAGAGCTAAAAAAATTTTTTTTAATATATACAGGGTGAACAAAATCAATTGAAGATTTGAAATTTTAAAATTATAAGAAAAACTAGCCCAAAAAATAAGTTTAAGTTCAACTGGGATATAAATTTTATTTTTTTTTTCGAAATTTCAAAAAATTTATCAATTGCTATGTATACATATGGAGAGAATTTTGCTCCACTCCTCACTGATCACGCAGCCTTGTACGATATGTAATCGAAAACAAGAAGCGACAGGGTAGCCAATAGTAGAAAAGTAAAACGTTCTATTCTGCTGTAAAATTTTCTTCCTAAACTCTATCATTGCTGTCAATTACTCAGTGTTCCCAACGAAAAATTTTGGATGATTTCACTTGATTTTGTCCAGCCTGTATATCGTTCAATTGCAAGTGTATCAGGTTGGTAGCACAAAAATCGCTATTTTGAAAAAATAGTTCACTTTTATTTTTGATAGTTGTAAACTTGCGTTTATTTTTTTTTTTACGTTGGTTGTAAAATAATTTTTTTTAATCTGTCATATGAATTTGTCAATCATCGCTATGTCAGATTGACAGATAATATAAATTGACTTTGACGATATGTTAATTTAGTCAAAATTTCGTTAAACGTCGGAAAGGTTCTTAAGCTAGAGGAGACTTTTTTTGGTTATTCAGCCCTCAACCGTTGATTGAAGGAACACATAAACACGCTAACAACTTGAACTAACTTGGCTTTCGTAGTTCAAATTATCCTGAAGATGCACAACCTATGACAGAGTTGACAGATATTTTAGATCCATCAAATGGAGATTTGAATTTGATGGATCTGAAATTTCTGTCAACCGTCATAGGTTGCGCATATTTATGTACATATTCCTTCAATCAACGCTTCAACGACGAAAATTTGTCCTACGAACCTCCTCCGTTTGAAATCGCTCACCCAGTATACATACATATATTATCTGTCAAATTTGACAGCGATGATTGACGATCATGACATAGGTATGACAGATCTACTACTTTATTATAATATGTACAGATATCTAAGAATAACGACAATATTTACAACAGGAAGAGATGATAAGCATTAGCGATGCATAACTTAAGCACAATTAAAATTAATATATGCACTTGATGTCGTCGTTGACGTGCGATAAAGAGAATGTAATTATTCATTATATAAGGATATCCACGCTTGTCAATTCATACAATCCAAATCTGTTTAATTTAACAATAGATAGAAACTGTGCATCGCTTCGGATATTTCCGTTTAAATTCGATTGATAAAGAGGAGGAATTCGTTTAGAAAATAAGAGTGAAATTAGGTTGAATTATACACAATATTTAGCGCCATCTAATCGGAATTGAACGAATGAATTGGAAGCGTTGTTCTGAAGTGTCATCGTTAGATGTCGCTTTAAGAGAAAAATGATAAGATTAAATTAAATATTAAGGTGAGAAATGGATTTTATCTCCTTAATAATTAAATGAGTTAATTCTGCGTAAGGATATGGAAGGAAATTTTAAATTTATTCTGTGATAGCTAATTAATGTAAGATTGAAATAATCAATACAGATTTAGTTTATAGTTTTGTGTGTAGATGTCAGTATAAGTAGAGGTAGGGAGATTTTCTGTATAAAATGTGATTCCTATATTACCATTTATCGTGTTTTATCTCTATCTCCTAACAAACCGTTTTCGGTTCTTCTATCTCCTTTTAATACTTCATTGTTTGGGTCGGTGTGGTAGTTGTGTTCGGGCTGCTTTGGCTGTTACCTATGTGTCATCGTTCCACAACTTAAAACAGAGATTTGTATATTAACAACTTTAAAGTGTGAAGTGTTGTGTTGAGGAATCACGCAGTGCAACCTTTTTTTTTAAATATAAACACACCATCGAAAAGGGGATAAAAGGATATAAACAACCTTCCCTTTTGGTAAGTAAACGTTAGATGCATAGATTTTTCATTTGAAAGGAAGAGATTCCGGGCAGCGCTTTTAAGAGAGTTTCATCCCTTTCGATTTCATCTGATATTCGGCGAAAACGTGAACCACCCACACGCACATTTACACACACTAACACAAACACATACAGACGTTTAATTTAATGATCTAATCATTGCCGATATCTGATTAGGAATTTTTCATTGAGAGAAATTAGTCTTGTTTTGTCTTACCGGATTTAGTCCTAACTAAACAAAAATTTTCAGCTTCGCTGATTCGAGTTTAAAAAGGGATTTTTTTTTACCGGAAGTCGGCGATTTCGAAATAAACAACTACCTAATTACATTCAAGCTTCTATTTGAACGAATCAAATTCTAAAGCGTCGAAGAGCAGATGTTTCTCTTGAATTTCGACCTTTTCTTCTCGGCGTGTTTTCTGTAGAGAGTTGGGAGACCAACACCTGCTCCTTTTAATTTTACCCTAAAGAAAGAACCGCAGAATCAGATCCTATTTGATATTTCAGCATTTATATTATTAGAATGTGGAGATTACCTTGGAAAGGAATCATTTAACGCGTTTGATTTCTTAGAAATTTCCTGCTCATTCAAAACAGTTGATGTAATCAGTTTTGAACGTTAATTTAACATATTTATGAATCATTTTAAACTAGTCATCGATCGTGTTGGATTCCGAAAGCTTCGTTTAGGGATTTTATCGAATTAAAATAATAATGTTTGCTGATGGTCTTCTAGAATGAGATGCTGCAACGCTAAGATCGATAATAAACCGTAGCGGCCATAGAATATATCCCGATGGTTTTAAAAAAAGGGTGTAGGTGTTGCATAATTCTTCCTCTATCTTTATTTTATAAATTTATAAAATCTCAGTTAATAAATTAGTTAATTAATTAATTCGACAATACAGTAATCTATTAATTTAGTGCAATAAAAAAAATTAACCTTTTGATTGAAGGCTGTATACTAACAAGTTTTCTGGGAAACTATAACTGCATCATTTCATGTTTTATCAACTTGGTAATTATAAAACGCGAATGTGAGGTCAATTGCAGGTCAAGTTAACAACAAGAAATGCTGTAGCGTATACTCTAATTATAACTATGATTAGTATGCATCAGGAACTGAATTAATTTGACTATTTTGGCCCGCCAAAATCAGGAAAGGAGAAGCTAACATTTGATTTTATTGTTTATTGTTTGGTGATAGTAAATAAACAGTATCCAGACGTATTATCGATGAATAGTCAATAAAATAGAAATTAAAGCTTATCTTGTTTTATTTCCGTTTCGTGTGACAGTCACTGCATTGATAACCTTCAAAATTTTTAACATCCAAACATAGATAGTACTTATAAGATCCAGAAAAAAAAGTTACCCGTTATTACCTGTCAATGTGACAGCGATGATTGACAATTCATATGACAGATGGATTACTATTTGACAGTTTAGTTGACATACTTGACGTAGAAGATATAACAGAGTTGCCAAACTTGATCGCATTTTTCATAACTTGTTTTCTCGTTTCTTTAAATCAGAAAAAATTGAAAATCATCGTTTAACCACCTACCAGTTAATTTTTATCCGACATTGAACTTACCCAAAACAGAATTTCCAAAGTTTATCTCATTTTTTTAGCAATTTTTGGAGGTAGTAACAATCTGAAAATGGTGCAGGTTATTGCTTCATATTTTTAAATCACAAAAATTTGAAAATCATCATTTGCCCACCCACCGGTTTATTTTTATCCGACCTTAAAGGTATACATAATAGAATTTCAAATATCATCGAGCTTTTCACAAATTTTTAACTTTCGAGAGATGGTAACACTATGAACACGTCATAACTTGTTTTCTCGTATCTCTAAATCACAAAAAATTGTAAATCATCGTTTAATCATCTACCGGTTAATTTTTATCCGACATTGAATTTACCCATAACAGAGTTTTCAAAGTTCATCACATTATTCACTAATCTTGACAGCTGGTCATCCTCTGAAGATAGTCCTCGTCGTTGGTTTATGGTTCTAGATTATAAAAATTTGAAAATTATCATTTGACCACCCACCGGTTCATTTTTATCCGACTTTGAACTTATCCATAACAGACTTTTTAAAGTTTATCACATTTTTTACAATTTTTTGGAGGTGATCACAATCTGAAAATGCTTTAGGTTATTGTTTCATGTTTCTAAATCACAAAAATTTGAAAATCATCATTTGTTTACCCACCGGTTCATTTTTATCCGACCTTGAAGGTATACATAATAGAATTTTCAAATATCATCGAGCTTTTCACAAATTTTTGAAAGGTGACCAACGCTGGCAATGTCTTAATGATTGTAGATCATAAAAAATAGAAAATCATTCTTTGATTTCTCACTGGTTAATTTTTATCCAACTTTGAATTTACCCATAACAGAGTTTTCAAAGTTCATCACATTTTTCACTAATCTTGACAGGTGGTCACACTTTGAAAATGGTGCTCGTCGTTGGTTTATGGTTCTAGATCATAAAAATTTGAAAATTATCATTTGACCACTGACCGGTTCATTCTTATCCGAGCTTGAAGGTATACATAATAGAATTTTCAAATATCGAGCTTTTCACAAATTTTTGAAAGGTGACCAACGCTGGCAATGTCTTAATGATTGTAGATCATAAAAAATAGAAAATCATTCTTTGATTTTTCACTGGTTATTTTTTATCCAACTTTGAATTTACCCATAACAGAGTTTTCAAAGTTCATCACATTTTTCACTAATCTTGACAGGTGGTCACACTTTGAAAATGGTGCACGTCGTTGGTTTATGGTTCTAGATCATAAAAATTTGAAAATCACCATTTGATTACACACCGGTTCATTTTTATCCGACCTTGAAGGTATACATAATAGAATTTTCAAATATCATCGAGCTTTTCACAAATTTTTGAAAGGTGACCAACGCTGGCAATGTCTTAATGTTTGTAGATCATAAAAAATAGAAAATCATTCTTTGATTTTTCACTGGTTATTTTTTATCCAACTTTGAATTTACCCATAACAGAGTTTTCAAAGTTCATCACATTTTTCACTAATCTTGACAGGTGGTCACACTTTGAAAATGGTGCTCGTCGTTGGCTTATGGTTCTCGATCATAAAAATTTGAAAATTATCATTTGACCACTGACCGGTTCATTTTTATCCGACTTTGAACTTACCCAAAACAGAATTTCCAAAGTTTATCACATTTTTTTACCAATTCTTGGAGGTGGTCACAATCTGAAAGTGGTGCAGGTTATTGTTTCATGTTTCTAAATCACAACAATTTGAAAATCATCATTTGACCACACACCGGTTCATTTTTATCCGAGCTTGAAGGTATACATAATAGAATTTTCAAATATCATCGAGCTTTTCACAAATTTTTGAAAGGTGACCAACGCTGGCAATGTCTTAATGATTGTAGATCATAAAAAATAGAAAATTATTCTTTGATTTTGCACTGGTTAATTTTTATCCAACTTTGAATTTACCCATAACAGAGTTTTCAAAGTTCATCACATTTTTCACTAATCTTGACAGGTGGTCACACTTTAAAAATGGTGCTCGTCGTTGGTTTATGGTTCTAGATCATAAAAATTTGAAAATTATCATTTGACCACTGACCGGTTCATTTTTATCCGACTTTGAACTTACTCAAAACAGAATTTCCAAAGTTTATCACATTTTTTTACCAATTTTTGGAGGTGGTCACAATCTGAAAGTGGTGCAGGTTATTGTTTCATGTTTCTAAATCACGAAAATTTGAAAATCATCATTTGACCACACACCAGTTCATTTTTATCCGACCTTGAAGTACACATAATAGAGAATTTTCAAATATCATCGAGCTTTTCACAAATTTTTGAAAGGTGACCAACGCTGACAATGTCTTAATGTTTGTAGATCACAAAAAATAGAAAATCATTGTTTGATCATTCACTGGTTAATTTTTATCCGACATTGAACTTACCCATTACAGAATTTTCAAAGTTTATCACATTCTTTACAAATTTTTGGAGGTGGTCACAATCTGAAAATGGTGCAGGTTATTGTTTCATGTTTCTAATTCACAAAAATTTGAAAATCATCATTTGACCACACACCGGTTCATTTTTATCCGAACTTGAAGATATATATAATAGAATTTTCAAATATCATCGAGCTTTTCACAAATTTTTAAGAGGCGATCAACGCTAACAATGTCTTAATGTTTGTAGATCACAAAAAATAGAAAATCATTGTTTGATTTCTCACTGGTTAATTTTTATCCAACTTTGAATTTACCCATAACAGAATTTTCAATGTTTATCAATTTTTTTTAATTATGAGATATGGTCACACTATAAACACTGCATAACTTGTTTCCTGGTATCTCTAAATCACAAATAATTGAAAATCATCGTTCAACCACCTACCGGTTAATTTTTATTCGACTTTGAATTTACCCATAACAGAACTTTTGAAGTCTAGCATTTTTTTTTAATATTGAGAGATGGTCACACTATGAACACAGCATAACTTGTTTTCTCGTTTCTCTAGATCACAAAAAATTGAAAATCGTCGTTTAACCATCTACTGGTTAATTTTTATCCGGCTTTGAACTTAACCCGTAACGGAATTTTCAGTTTATCAAATTTTTTTAAAATGTTGAGGGATGGTCACAGTATAAACACAGCATAACTTGTTTTGTTGTTTCTCTAAATTACAGAAAATTGAAAAATCATCGTTTAACCATCTACTGGTTAATTTTTATCCGGCTTTGAACTTGCCCATAACAGAATTTTCAGTTTATCAAATTTTTTTAAAATCTTGACAGATGGTCACACTATGAACATGGAATAACTTGTTTTCTCGTTTCTCTAAATTAGAGAAACGTGATAATCATCGTTTAACCACCTACTGGTTAATTTTTATCCGACAATGAACTTACCTATAACAGATTTTTCAGTTTATCAAATTTTAAAAAAATCTTGGGTGATGGTCACACTATGAACACGGCATAACTTGTTTACTCGTTTCTCTAGATCACAAAAAATTGAAAATCATCATTTTACTACCCACCGGTTAATTTTTATCCGACCTTGAAGTTAGCCATAACAGATTTTCAAAATTTCAACACATTTTGTACAATGTTTAAGAACTGGTCAAATAGTGAAAATATTACAACTTGTTCCTTCATGGCTCTAGACCACAAAAAATCGAAAGTTATCGTTTGACCACCCACCGGTTAATTTTTATCCAATCTTGAATTTACTCATAAGAGAGTTTCCAAACGTTATAAATTTGGGGAGGTGGCCACACTCCAAAACTCGTACAACTTGTCGTCTCTTACCTTTAGATACTTGACGGAGACTTTGTTAGGCAATGTTAGAACTTGTTTCAGCTGTTGTTGCATGCCTCGATCGAAAATCATTATTTAATCGCCCACCGGTAAATTTTTACCCGACCTCATACAGCTACTTAAAGTTTGCAAAAGTTCTATTGAACTTTGAAATTTTTGTTGGGATTTTGTGGATGATCAAACGATAATTTTTGATTTCCTGTGATTTAAAGGCCTGACACAATAATTTGTACCAATTTTAGTGCTTGATCACTTCTCAAAGTTGGCAAAAACTCAAGCATATTTACCTTCAGTGTTGGATAAAAATTAACTGGCGTGTGTATCAAACGATAATTTATGGTTTGCTGTGATCGAGAGGCCTACAGCAACAGATTGTGACATTTTCGGCGTTTGATGTCATTCTAAAGTTTTGAAAATGTAACAGGTGATCAAACATGGACAAACTATAGTCAATCGTGTCCAATAGACAACTCTAATACAAATTATTTATTATTATTTCGTTTTACTGATTTTACCAAAAATTAATTTCAATTTTTTTTTCTCTTACAGGGTGTTTCAGTGTTCAGTGCATATTTCGACGTACAGTGCATCGCAAAACACGTTCGGTATCGTTCGCGTCCACCGTTAACATGTTTTCGCCCACCTACATATTAATATTGACTCTATCTCTGGCGGCTGCAGCATCAGCCGCCGCCGAAGATGATACGGTCGGTCCGATCTTCATCCGCGAACCCCAGAACCGTGTCGATTTCTCCAATTCAACAGGCGCCGTCGTAGAATGCAAAGCTCGGGGAAACCCACCACCGGAAATCATCTGGGTACGATCAGACGGGACCGCAGTAGGGGAAGTACCCGGATTACGTCAGATCTTGGCCAACGGCAATTTGGTCTTCCCACCCTTCCGCGCCGAGGACTACAGACAGGAGGTTCACGCTCAGGTATACTCGTGTTTGGCCAAGAATCAAGTCGGCACTATCCATTCTAGGGATGTCAACGTACGCGCAGGTTAGTTGATGTAATTTTTAGGTACAGTTTGTTTAAAAAGTAATGTCCTATTTGATTCGACTGATTAACTTCGACTGACTAATACGGCTTCTAACGGGGACATTACTTTTTGATCAGGTTGGACATCGAATTATTGTGTAAACTTTGATCAATTTATCGAACGGCTGAAGTTAAAAATTATGTTTATATACTGATAAAGATAAATGAATCAATGACTAAAAACATATTCCAGCAAAATATCCATCCGTTTAACTCGCTAAACAGTCTCGTTCATTGAATTAAACACTTTATATGTCATACTGGTAAATTTAGCACGCGGATTAAGCTCGTCGTTCCCTCAATTTGCACGGCTGCAAATCGCTCTGATGGATAACCGACCATTTTACTGTCGGTAGGTACCGTAACTAACTCAATTATGACCTGTTTTACGCTTGCATTCTGGACACTAAAACGAACATAATACAACATGCATATGCATACATTTATAGTACATACTACGCCCGATAGAGGTCTACGATCCCACGCTTATAGAGTATGTAAAGTACTCGACCCACTTTTATGCATTGTAGGGTAGCTTAAATGCGATGAAAGAAGGAGTGTGAAACGTTGAAGAAGCGTAATACGCGAGAAAAACAATACCTTCGTGGCCTCAGTACACTTGATAGAAGTGTATTCGAAGTGTTGTAGTATTTGCCGGTAAAGAGAACGAGTACACGATGGAATTATGCGGCGAAGAGAAATCTAACGTAATCGGATGGTGGTGGTGGTGGTTAACAACGTGCATACGATTTAAAACTTGAAAAGATATGGCAACAAATACGATTTTGTTAGTTCCTTTCTGTCCCACCTCCCAATTTGTGGCAAATTTAAACTTTAAAGTTTGTTCTATTCTAGATTGTTAGAATTTTGTAAAATATGGTTAAAAATTAGTTTGAAAAAACGTTTTTTAGGGCACCCCAAACATCTTTCTACGATTTTGGAAAGATAAATAAAATTTTGCCACTCCATTTCTGTCCCACTTTTCTTTAAATTTTAAAGGCTGTTTGAACAATGGTCTTCTACCATGAATAATTTAAGAAATATTTGAGGAAAATCAATTTTTTAAGCTTGTTCTATCTTGTTCTACCAGCTCCTTTCCGTCCCACCTTTTTTTAAATCTTAAAGACTGTTAAAACAATGGATTTCTACCACAATTAATTGAAGAAATCGTTGAGGAAAATCATTTTTTTAAGCTTGTTCTAGATTGTACCAGAGTTTTATCAAAAATTAGTCGAAAAAAAGCCACTTTTAGGGCAGCCAAAACATTGTTTTAAGATTTTGAAATCAAAACTTTTTAAAAGATACAAGAAATAAAATTTTTCCTGTGCATTTCTATCCCACTTTTTTTAAATTTTAAAGGCTGTTTGAACAATGTTCTTCTACCATGAATAATTTACGAAATAATTGAGGAAACTCGATTTTTTAAGCTTGTTCTAGATAGTACCAGAGTTTTATCAAAAATTAGTCGAAAAAAGCCACTTTTAGGGAAGCCCAAACATTGTTTTAAGATTTTGAAATCGAAACTTTTCAAAAGATACAATAAATAAAATTTTGCCAACCCCTTTCCGTACCACCTTCTTTTTAATTTTAAAGGCTGCTAAAATAATGGATTTCTACCACAAATAATTCAAGAAATCATTGAGGAAAATCAATTTTTTAAGCTTGTTTTAGATTGTACCAGAGTTTTCAAAAATTAGTCGAAAAAAAAAAGGTCGGGCCAAATATTGTTTTAAGATTTTGAAGCCAAATTTTTTTACAAAAAAACAATAAATAAGCTTTTGCTAGTCCCTTTCTGTCCCACCTTTTTTAATTTTAACGGCTGCTAAAATAATGGATTTCTACCACAAATAATTGAAGAAATCGTTAAGGAAAATCATTTTTTATGCTTGCCCTAGATTGTACCAGAGTTTTATCAGAAATTAGTCGAAAAATATCCTGCAAAAAAACAATTTTTTTGTTTTAAGATTTTGAGATCAAAACTATTCAAAAGATACAATAAATAAGATTTTTTCAGCCCCTTTCCACCCCACTTTTTTTTAAATTTTAAAGGCTGTTTGAACAATGGTCTTCTACCATGAATAATTTACGAAATAATTGAGGAAACTCGATTTTTTAAGCTTGTTCTAGATAGTACCAGAGTTTTATCAAAAATTAGTCGAAAAAAAGCCACTTTTAGGGCAGCCCAAACATTGTTTTAAGATTTTGAAATCAAAACTTTTCAAAAGATACAATAAATAAAATTTTGCCAACCCCTTTCCGTCCCACCTTCTTTTTAATTTTAAAGGCTGCTAAAATAATGGATTTTTACCACAAATAATTCAAGAAATCATTGAGAAAAATCAATTTTTTAAGCTTGTTCTAGATTGAGTTTTATCAAAAATTAGTCGGAAAAAAACCTGGAAAGAAAACAGTTCTAGGTCAACCCAAACATTGTTTTAAGATTATGAAATCAAAACTTTTTAAAAGATACAAGAAATAAAATTTTTCCTGTGCATTTCTATCCCACTTTTTTTAAATTTTAAAGGCTGTTTGAACGATGGTCTTCTACCATGAATAATTTAAGAAATAATTGAGGAAACTCGATTTTTTAAGCTTGTTCAAGATAGTACCAGAGTTTTATCAAAAATTAGTCGAAAAAAAGCCACTTTTAGGGCAGCCCAAACATTGTTTTAAGATTTTGAAATCGAAACTTTTCAAAAGATACAATAAATAAAATTTTGCCAACCCCTTTCCGTCCCACCTTCTTTTTAATTTTAAAGGCTATTAAAATGGATTTCTACCACAAATAATTGAAGAAATCGTTGAGAAAAATCAATTTTTTAAGCTTGTTCTAGATTGAGTTTTATCAAAAATTAGTCGGAAAAAAAAACCTGGAAAGAAAACAGTTCTAGGTCAACCCAAACATTGTTTTAAGATTATGAAATCAAAACTTTTTAAAAGATACAAGAAATAAAATTTTTCCTGTGCATTTCTATCCCACTTTTTTTAAATTTTAAAGGCTGTTTGAACAATGGTCTTCTACCATGAATAATTTAAGAAATAATTGAGGAAACTCGATTTTTTAAGCTTGTTCTAGATAGTACCAGAGTTTTATCAAAATTTAGTCGAAAAAAGCCACTTTTAGGGCAGCCCAAACATTGTTTTAAGATTTTGAAATCAAAACTTTTCAAAAGATACAATAAATAAAATTTTGCCAACCCCTTTCTGTCCCACCTTCTTTTTTTAATTTTAAAGGCTGCTAAAATAATGGATTTCTACCACAAATAATTGAAGAAATCGTTGAGGAAAATCGATTTCTTAAGCTTGTTCTAGATTGAGTTTTATCAAAAATTAGTCGGAAAAAAAAAAGAAAACAGTTCTAGGTCAACCCAAACATTGTTTTAAGATTATGAAATCAAAACTTTTTAAAAGATACAAGAAATAAAATTTTTGCTGTGCATTTCTATTCCACTTTTTTTAAATTTTAACAAACAATGGTCTTCTACCATGAATAATTTACGAAATAATTGAGGAAACTCGATTTTTTAAGCTTGTTCTAGATAGTACCAGAGTTTTATCAAAAATTAGTCGAAAAAAAGCCACTTTTAGGGCAGCCCAAACATTGTTTTAAGATTTTGAAATCGAAACTTTTCAAAAGATACAATAAATAAAATTTTGCCAACCCCTTTCCGTCCCACCTTCTTTTTAATTTTAAAGGCTATTAAAATGGATTTCTACCACAAATAATTGAAGAAATCGTTGAGAAAAATCAATTTTTTAAGCTTGTTCTAGATTGAGTTTTATCAAAAATTAGTCGGAAAAAAAAACCTGGAAAGAAAACAGTTCTAGGTCAACCCAAACATTGTTTTAAGATTATGAAATCAAAACTTTTTAAAAGATACAAGAAATAAAATTTTTCCTGTGCATTTCTATCCCACTTTTTTTAAATTTTAAAGGCTGTTTGAACAATGGTCTTCTACCATGAATAATTTAAGAAATAATTGAGGAAACTCGATTTTTTAAGCTTGTTCTAGATAGTACCAGAGTTTTATCAAAATTTAGTCGAAAAAAAGCCACTTTTAGGGCAGCCCAAACATTGTTTTAAGATTTTAAAATCAAAACTTTTCAAAAGATACAATAAATAAAATTTTGCCAACCCCTTTCTGTCCCACCTTTTTTAATTTTAAAGGCTGCTAAAATAATGGATTTCTACCACAAATAATTGAAGAAATCGTTGAGGAAAATCGATTTTTTAAGCTTGTTCTAGATTGAGTTTTATCAAAAATTAGTCGGAAAAAAACCTGGAAAGAAAACAGTTCTAGGTCAACCCAAACATTGTTTTAAGATTATGAAATCAAAACTTTTTAAAAGATACAAGAAATAAAATTTTTGCTGTGCATTTCTATTCCACTTTTTTTAAATTTTAAAGGCTGTTTGAACAATGGTCTTCTACCATGAATAATTTACGAAATAATTGAGGAAACTCGATTTTTTAAGCTTGTTCTAGATAGTACCAGAGTTTTATCAAAAATTAGTCGAAAAAAGTTTTAGGGCAGCCCAAACATTGTTTTAAGATTTTGAAATCAAAACTTTTCAAAAGATACAATAAATAAAATTTTGCCAACCCCTTTCCGTCCCACCTTCTTTTTAATTTTAAAGGCTGTTAAAATAATGGATTTCTACCACAAATAATTGAAGAAATCGTTGAGGAAAATCGATTTTTTAAGCTTGTTCTAGATTGAGTTTTATCAAAAATTAGTCGGAAAAAAACCTGGAAAGAAAACAGTTTTAGGTCAACCCAAACATTGTTTTAAGATTTTGAAATCAAAACTTTTCAAAAGATACAAGAAATAAAATTTTGCTGTTCATTTCCATCCCACTTTTTTTAAATTTTAAAGGCTGTTTGAACAATGGATTTCTACCACAAATAATTGAAGAAATAATTGAGGAAAATCGATTTTTTAAGCTTGTTCTAGATTGTAGATTGAGTTTTATCAAAAATTAGTCGGAAAAATAAAAAAAGCCAGTTTTAGGTCAGCCCAAACATTGTTTTAAGATTTTGAAATCAAAACTTTTCAAAAGATACAATAAATAAAATTTTGCCACCCCTTTCCGTCCCACCTTCTTTTTAATTTTAAAGGCTGTTAAAATAATGGATTTCTACCACAAATAATTCAAGAAATCATTGAGGAAGATCAATTTTTTAAGCTTGTTTTAGATTGTACCGAAGTTTTGTCAAAAATTAGTCGAAAAAAAAACAGTTTTAGGTCAGCCCAAACATTGTTTTAAGATTTTGAAATCAAATTTTTTTAAAAAACACAATAAATAAGCTTTTGCTAGTTCCTTTCCGTCCCACCTTTTTTAATTTTAAAGGCTGCTAAAATAATGGATTTCTACCACAAATAATTGAAGAAATCGTTGAGGAAAATCAATTTTTTAAGCTTGTTCTAGATTGTATCAGAGTTTTATCAAAAATTAGTCGGCAAAAAAAACCTGGGAAGAAAACAGTTTTAGGTCAGCTCAAACGACGTTTTAAGATTTTGAAGTCAAAACTATAAAAACTAGAATAAACAAGATTTTGCAAGTCCCTTTCAGTACCACAAATTTTAAAGGCTTTTAAAATAATGGGTTTCTACCACAAATAATTGAAGAAAATCAATTTTTTAAGCTTGTTCTAGATTGTACCAGAGTTTTATCAAAAATTAGTCGGAAAAGAATCTGAAAAAAAAAACAGTTTTAGGTCAGTTCAAACATGGTTTTAAGATTTTGAAATCAAAACTTTTTAAAAGATACAATAAATAAAATTTTTCCAGCCCCTTTCTGTCCCACCTTTTTTAAAATTGTAAAGGTTACTAAAACAATGAATTTCTACCACAAATAATTGAAGAAGTTTGTTCTAGATTGTAGCAGAGTTTTATCAGAAATTAGTCGAAAAAAACCTCTGAGTCAGCCCAGACATTGTTCTAAAATTGTTCGAAATCAACACCTTTCAAGAGATATGGCACATAATACAATTTTGTCAGCTCCTTCCCTTCCCACCCTTTGTTTGAAAAATTCAAAAAGTAACAGCAAAAAATATATGCCAATGAGAGGGGTTGACAAAATTTTTTTGGAAAATTTTTTTTTCAAGGTTATTTAGTTGTTGAAAAAAGGAAATTTTTCTGGGCCTCTCTTTTTTTGAAAATAGAATTTTGGGCGTCGTTCCAAATTGTTCTAGGTTTCTTGTAAATTGTTCCACAGCTTTCGAAGTTAATGAAATAATCGAGAAAGTTAATTTTGCCTGTATTCATGTTTGAAGATTTTTGAAAATTTTTGCAAAATCTTGCAAAATAATGTTTAATTAGTCGAAAAAAAACGGATTTTTTTCCCCTTAAGTCCGCTTTATTTTTTTAAATTTGAAATTTGCAACTTGTTCTATTTGTTATGAACATCATTCCCCAAATTTTGCTACCTTCCTTTTCTGTCGTTCCCTCTCCAAGCATGAGTTTTGCAAATTGAGGTGTTCCAAGTTGTAGGTTTATTCAGCATCGTTTCAAAATTTTGCAAAAAAAATATTTTGGAAACTAGACAAAAAGCAATTGTTTTAGTTCCATTTCCCACTCCCCTCCCCTTCCCTCTCCAGCCTCCTCAAAATTCTGCTGTTCAAATTGTTCCAAACATTGTTTTTTCCTAATATGGCAGAAATTAAGTTCCATACCTTCTTTATATGCCCTTTTTCCGAAACTTTAAATTCTCCTTTTTATTGAAAATTAAACTTTCGAGTCCTTTTCCTGGTTATAGGATTATTCAATATTATTTCAAAATTTTGTAAAAAAAAAAAATTAAAACTAGTCGAAAGAAAATGCGATTTAAAACTTGAAAAGATATGGCAACAAATACAGTTAATTAATGTTTGTTAGTTCCTTTCTGTCCCACCCCTTTTTTGTGGCAAATTTAAATCTTTTGGTTGAAGAATGGCCTTCTACCACAAATAGTATATCATTAATAATTAGTTAAAAAAACGTTTTTAGGTTACTCCAGCCATCGTTATAACATTATTGAAGATTGACAATAAATAAAATTTTGCCAGTCCATTTCCGTCCCACTTTATTTTTTAATTTTAAAGGCTACTTGAACAACGGAGTTCTACCATGAATAATATGCAACTTGCACCTCCTTTTTTGAACTTTGGAGTCTATTTTTCCTGGTTATAAGTTTATTCAATATTATTTCAAAATTTTGCAAAAAAATCGAAGCTACATAGTTGGAAGAAATTTTTTTTCATTCCCCTCGTTCAAAGTTCTATTGTTTTACTTGTTCCAAACATTGCTTTTTTGAAGTCAAAACTTTTGAAAGATATGGCAAAAATTTAAACTGAAGGTTTCAGTGGAGGGATGGGGTGAGAGGGGGAAGAATTTTTGTTTTTTAAAATTTTTTAAAAGTGTTTTTAAAGAGTGTTCCAGTTTTTCTCAGATATCTCAACATTGTTTTAAGATTTCTGTTTTAGAATTTTACCAGGTCTCAGGTTTGTTGAACATTGTTTCAATATTTTCATCCCTCCCGCCCTCCCCCCCTTCGAAATTTTTCCAAACATTTCCTAACACCTTTAAGTCAAAAAATGTGGCACAAATTTAAAAATGTTTCATTTCAAAGGGTGAGGGTGAGGACTGACTAAAAAAAATGGGAGCGAATTTTTAATAAGTACCTCTAGATGTAATTTCCATAACTAATTCTGCAGGTAAAATAAACATCAGGAGAAATATCGATTTGCGTGACAACGTTAGGTGAAACCACCGTATCCACTCATTATTTGCTTTCGGGGGAAGGCCGTAACACTCGCAACACATTCACCGAGTTCTTTTGTTTTATTTTTACTAACCACGATCTCTTTTTATGTACACGTACTAAAATAGCGTTAGTTTCGATTAAACGGCTGAAAGGAGGCGGATATATTGGATAATAACCTACAATTAATCATTAAAGGCTACTTTTTAATAAATATAGAACGTGTAGAGCTCACACACAAACACACACACACATACGTTAAAAAAAAACAGTAAATTACAAGACAAAAAAACTGGGGAAAAATCGATCTGAGAGATTGATGATTAATATTGAATATAATTTTTGCTATATTTAGCTATGACTGACATTTACCTTTCTTAAAATAGACCTAACATGTTTGTATTATACGAGAATACATAAATATGCAACAAATCGCTATTTAAAGCTGCCATTATCAAGTTTTTTTTTAATTTAGGAATATCTATTTAAATTAGCAAAGTTAAAAAAATCCTCGAGATATGTTGTTTATGAATTGAATAAATTAGTGACTTCCTTGCGGCTAGATTTTGTTCGTGCAAGATTGAAATTTATATCAATTGCTTCTTAACACATATTGCTTGTCGTGTTAGCTAAACAGAACTGTAATTATACGAGACAACAAAGAAGTAGAGATTAACGCAAAAAGGATGTAATTATGCGACTGCTACATAGAAAGAATCCGAGCTTTGAATCAGCGGACATCCTACATATAACCGTTTCTTTTGATATGACTATTATAATCCGTCTAAGCATACTTAAATAAATGAATTTGATCGGAAATAATAATACAGTACGGATTAAGAATCACACGAATATCACATTTTTGACAGATGTCAAAATTTGCAACGTTGTAAAAGCGTTATATTTTGAGGTTAGGTGTTTTTGACATCTTTAAACTTTAATTTAAAATAAAATCGGCATATTTTTTATAATTGTGACGGATATAACAATTAAAATACTTCTGACAGCTGTCAAACTATTAAATACAGATTTTTACGATTGTAATTTGACGCTGTCAAATTTTACCATTTATCTATCATAGTTATAATTTTTTTTTATTGCTCTAGTGGATATAACAGTAAAACATTTCTGACAGCTGTCAAATTATAAAAACATTCCTGTGAAATTTATAAAATCGGTTATTTTTCAGTTTCGACATTAGCACGGGTTAAACTTTTCATTAAAACTGTTTTTCTGTTTAAAACAGTTAAGAAACGTTTTTGTCAAACTGTAAAAGCGGTTATGTTCTACGGCGTTAATTCTTAAATTATAAATGCATCATTTTTTGCATTTCAGTTGTAACTGTCAAAATATTTTTGACAGCTCATTTGACAGTTGTCAAATTATTCTCAATTTACACAACAATTATCTCTTTTAATTTTTGCCACCCTCTAAAAACTAAAATTTTACTAACTCGAAACTGTTTTTTATCTTCTTTAAGAGGTGTAGCTGTTAGAACATTTCTGACAGCTGTCAAAATTGAAAAAAAAACAGCGTTCCATTGTTTAAATTTGACGATTGTAACCGTCAAAATACTTCTGATTGTTACAAAATTGTAAAACCAATGATTTTTATAGTTTGATGTGCTCGACTCTGAATTTTGTTTTTATTTTTGAAACTGTCAAATTGTAAAAAACCTAACTTGTCAAATTAAAAAAAAAGCATTTTTCTAAATTTCACAATTATTTCAATAATATGTATTTCTACAGTTTGAATTAATTTCTTTTTTATTACTGTCAAGTGGCAAGTGTAACAGCTGTCAAATGTTAAAAACGGCTTCGTTTCAAATATGGCAGATAATTGTAATCGCTAAAAAAAAAAAAAAGAATTGCCAGGCTGCGACTGTGTTTTTTCTACAGTTTTAACGCGTATAACGGTTACGCAATTTTTGACAGCTGTCAAATGATAAACACAAGATTTTCTTGAAACATTGTTTATTTTGTTTTAGAATCTTTGACGATGTAACTGTCAACATACAATCCTAGCAATGGTCGTATTGTGAAATCACGTATTTCAAGTTCTTATCCATTTATTGCTGTCAAACTCTAGAAACGCTTACTTTCCTGTCGTTCGACAACTGTCAAATCTGTTTTGACAATTACATTCGTTAAAACGATAAGAGGGAACAATTTTTACTGCTTTTTTTTTAACTGTCAAACTATATAAAACCGCTCATTTTTTTGCCGTTTTTGAGTCGAGTTTAATGGTTTAAATGCAGCTGTCAAATGACAAATTGTCAGACTGTGACTGTGTTTCTTCTCTATCGTTTTAACGTACATATGTAATGGTGGCAAAATTTTTGACAGCTCTCAAATGATAAAAACAAGATTTTCTTGAAGTGTTGTTTATTTTGTTTTTTCATTTTTCAGAATGTAACTGTCAAAATATTCCTAACAATGGTTATATTGTAAAATCGTTTATTTCAATTTCTTATCCATTTATTGCTGTCAAATTCTAGAAACACTTGATTTCCTTCCGTTTCGGTGATTGTTAAAACATTTCTGACAGCTGTCAAAATTAGAAAAATAGAGTTTTCACAGTAACAACTGTGTTTTTTTAGGCTTTAATGGTTGTAATTGCCATTTTTTCGGATTTCATAATTATAGCCATCGTCTTGGCTAATGTAACAGGGAAAATGCTTCCGACAATTGTCAAACTTAAAGAAAAAACGTTATTTTCCGCCAGTTATCAAATGATAATTGCAGCTTTGTTTCAAATTTGACAAGTGCAACAATTAAAATACTTGTGACTTTGCTGTTCTAACGTGTGTAACATTTTTGACAGCTGTCAACTGTTCGATTGTTTGTGTTGACAGTTTCAGCAGTTTTAAAGAATGTAACTGTCAAAATATATTTGACAGCTGTCGAAAATGATGAAAGAATCGGTTAGAATTTTCACACAGTATACAATAAACATAATTTTAACTTCAGCCAATATTCAGTTAATAAAACTTCTTTTTCAGCTTCAAATGTATATTCCAGGAATATTTTTTTGTATTAGGTTATTACCACGACATTAAGATGATGAGCAGCACCAATTAGACGATTTTTTTTCTAGTTTTCTAGTTTATTTTCATGTTAAACCCATAAAAAAATATTATATTACAGTCGTTGCCCAATACTACGACACGGACGTCAATAAAGAATACGCGATACGCGGCAACGCCGCCATCTTGAAATGTCAAGTACCATCTTTCGTGGCTGATTTCGTATCGGTGATCTCGTGGCATACAGATCAGAACGAAGATTTCTATCCGGGCGCACCCGACGGTACCTGAATCTCTTGTTATTTCTTTCTATCTATCGCTTGATCTTTCTACCCGCAGTCGTCCAACAATTCTACCAGACGGAAGTCAACAACGAATACGTCATTCGTGGAAATGCGGCGGTGTTGAAATGTTCTATACCCTCGTTCGTCGCTGATTTCGTTCAAGTGGTCGGTTGGACCGATAGCGATGGGAACGAATACGAATCGTCTCCGAAAAATATTGGTATTAATTCAACGCATTAAATATGTGATTTTATTTTTATTAATTAGATTTCCACGGATGAATTATTCATGTCAATGTAATAAGAAGGAATTCCACAATTTATCCTTTTGTAAATGACGTTTAATATTTTCATATTTCTTTGTTTCTCGTTTCAACAGTTGTTAATCAATATTACGAAGCGGAAGTCGTGTCCGAATATGTAATTAGAGGCAACACCGCGGTCCTCAAATGTAATATCCCATCATTCGTTGCTGATTTCGTTAGGGTTGAAGCTTGGGTTGGCAGCGACGCTAAAGAATATACCTACACCAATGAATTCGGTTGGTAACATGTGCTGGATGACTCACGTCATGTCTAATAGCGTTTTTGTGTTTCTATTTTGTACATGCATCCTTATTTCCCCTTTCTTTTCATTGTTTACCTTCACCTTTTTATGGGAGTTGCATCTATCAATTTAAATGAATTTCATTTTCTGACTTACGCAACGTAACATAACCTCAAATTTACGCTCGTATAAATAAAAGATAAACGAATTGCGTTTAGTCCTTTGTTTAATCGCCTAATCAACATTTATTTACAACAAGATGCAGATATATTTATGTAAATTTGTTTTCTTAAGGCGGCGATGTTTGCGCTTAAATTTAAAAGGCGAAACCGCCGGTAATGCAACACTCCTTTTACGAGGCTGCCGTTGTATTTACCACGCGTAAACATCAGAGCTAACACTTAAAGTCAACAGTTTAAATAGAAACATGAATGCGTTTAAGTTTCTATAGGTTGGCAAGTGAACCCAGGCATTGTTTGCGATATTATTAAAATAATAATGAGATAATTAGTACGCGTTTACGACATGATAGTTGTTATTATATAGCGGCTTCTATTAAAAGGGATCTCAGTGTTAAATCCCGGTAAGAATTTCGAGTTTAAACGTCGTATTGTCTCGTTTCCTTTTTACCCGAGGGTTTACTCAAAGATTACGATGGAAAAATGCCGGGTTGTTCGGTATGCGAAGTGGCTTCCTAATCCTGTTTAGAATCTAGTTCAAATTCGTCTGCTTTGAATCGTTTCTCGTGCTGCTATTATTATTGTTATGTTTGATATAACCTTAAAACTGTAAAAATATCTCGTCTATAAAATTTGACAACTGTCAAATCTGTTTTGACAGTTACATTCGTTAAAACGTAACGACAGCTTTTTTTAACTGTCAAACTATAAAACCGCTTATTTTTTTGCCGTCTTTGAATCGAGTTTAATGGTTTGAATACGGCTGTCAAATGACAAATTGTCAGACTATGACTGTGTTTCTTTTCTATCGTTTTAACGTGTGTAATGTTCACTACATTTTTGACAACTGTCAAATGATAAAAGCAGGATTTTCTTGAACTGTTGTTTATTACTGTAATCTGCTTTTTTTTTTACTTTTTTACCGGATGCAAACATTTCTGACAGCTGTCAAAATTATAAAAATAGCGTTCAAATCCGAAGAAATTGCCCATTTTATAATTTGACAGCTGTCAGACGATTGTAAAATTGGAAAATCGATTATTTTTAGTTTTTTTTGTCAAACTGCTTATTTTTTTTGTGACGAGTTTAATGATTGAAATACAGCTGTCAAATGACAAATTGTCAGACTGTGACTGTGTTTTTTTTTCTATCGTTTTAACGTGTGTAATGATTACATTTTTGACAGCTGTCAAATGATAAAAATAAGATTTTCTTGAAGTGTTGTTTATTTTGTTTTTTCATTTTTCAGAATGTAACTGTCAAAATATTCCTAACAATGGTTGTATTGTAAAATCGTTTATTTCAATTTCTTATCCATTTATTGCTCTCAAATTCTAGAAACACTTGATTTCCTTCCGTTTCGGTGATTGTTAAAACATTTCTGACAGCTGTCAAAATTAGAAAAATAGAGTTTTTACAGTAACAACTGTGTTTTTTTTAGGCTTTAATGGTTGTAATTGCCATTTTTTCGGATTTCATAATTATAGCCATCGTCTTGGCTAATGTAACAGGGAAAATGCTTCCGACAGTTGTCAAACGTTATTTTTTAAAATTTTTGAGGATGTATCTACCAAAATATTCCTAACAGTTGTCAAATTGTAGAATCAGTTATTTCAATTTCATATCCATATATCGTACTGTCAAACTGTAATCTGTTTTTTTTTAATCTTTTTCACTGCTGCAAGTATTTTTGACAGCTGTCAAAATTACAAAAATAGCGTTAAAATCCGAAAAAATTGCTCGTTCTATAATGTGACAGCTGTCGTACAATTGTAAAATCGATTATTTTTAGAGTTTCTTTTCGAACGTCAAACTATAAAATCGCTTAGCTGTCAAATGACGAATTGTCAGACTGTGACTGTGTTTCTTTTCTATCGTTTTAACGTGTGTAATGATCACAACATTTTTGACAGCTGTCAAATGATAAAAACAGGATTTTCTTGAAGTGTTGTTTATTTTTTTTAGAATTTTTGAGGATGTAGCTATCAAAATATTCCGAACAGTTGTCAAATTGTAAAATCGTTTATTTCAGTTTCACATCCATTTATTGTACTGTCAAACTGTAGAAACACTTGATTCCTTTCTGTTTCGGCGAGTGTGTCAAACTATAATCTGTTTTTTTTTTAACTTTTTAGCCGGTGCAAATATTTTTGACAGTTGTCAATATTATAAAAATAGCGTTCAAATCCGAAGAAATCACTCTTTTTATAATTTGACAGCTGTCGGATAATTGTAAAATCGATTATTTTTACAGTTTCTTTTCGACCGTCAAATTTATTCTGTCAAATTGTAAAAACCGTTTTTTGTTTCTGATTCTAACAGAGATAACTGTCAAATTATAAAAACGCTGAGCGATCTTCCAAATTGGCGTATTATCACTGCCTAAATGTATCTTACAATTGTAACGGATATAATTGTCAAAACGTCGGTGACAGCTGTCAAGTTGTAAAAAGTGTTTTGTTTAGAATTGATCATTGTAACTCGTCGAAATGCGCCAGATAGCTGTGATCCACAGCTAGTTTGACGGGTGTACCGGTTAAATCATTTCTGACAGCTGTCAAAAATGTAAAAACGCAATTTTTCCGGTTGTAATAATTATAGCCGACAAAATATTTTTGACAGCTGTAAAACCAATTATTTTCTAGTTTTATAATTTTAAAGTTGCCAGACCGGATACACATATTTTCATACTTTTATCGAACTGTAAAAATTGTCGTGTCTTTCATGGTTTTGGCAGGTGTAACTGTTAAATCATCTCAGACAGCTGTCAAATTATAAAAACAACATTCTACTTTCAATTTTGACAGTTACATAGTTGGCATTCGTTAAAACGATAAAATTAATTGTTTTTACAGCTGTCAAATAACAAATTGTCAGACTGTGACTGTGTTTCTTTTCCATCATTTTAACGTGTGTAATGGTCGCAACATTTTTGACAGCTGTCAAATGATAAAATCAAGATTTTCTTGAAGTGTTGTTTATTTTGTTTTAGAATTTTTGAGGATGTAACTGTCAAAATATTCCTAATAGTTGTCAAATTATAAAATCGTTTATCTCAAATTCATATCCATCTATGGTGCTGTCAAACTGTAGAAACACTTACTTTCTTTCTGTTTCGGCGAGTGTAACAACTGTCAAGCTGTAATCTGTTTTTTTTACCTTTTTAGCAGGTGCAAATATTTCTGACAGCTGTCAAAATGATAAAAATGCGCTTAAATCTGAATAAATTGCTCTTTTTAAAATTTGACAGCTGTCGCACAATTGTAAAATTGAAAGTTTCGACGTTTCGTTTTAACGTGTGTAATGATCACAACATTTTTGACAGCTGTCAAATGATAAAAACAGGATTTTCTTGAAGTGTTGTTTATTTATTTTTTTTGAATTTTTGAGGATGTAACTATCAAAATATTCCGAACAGTTGTCAAATTGTAAAATCGTTTATTTCAATTTCACATCCATTTATTATACTGTAGAAACAATTTCTTTCTGTTGCGGCGAGTGTGTCAAACTATAATCTGTTTTTTTTTTTAACTTTTTAGCCGATGCAAACATTTCTGACAGCTGTCAAAATTATAAAAATAGCGTTCAAATCCGAATAAATTTCTCTTTTTATAATTTGACAGCTGTCGGATAATTGTGAAATTGTAAAATCGATTATTTTTACACTTTCTTTTCGACCATCAAATTTCTTCTGTCAAATTGTAAAAACCGTTTTTTTGTTTCTGATTCTAACAGAGATAACTGTCAAATTATAAAAACGCTAAACGATTTTTTAGATTGGCGCATTTTGACTGCCAAAATGTTTCTTACAGTTGTAACGGATGTAACTGTCAAAACGTCGATGACAGCTGTCAAGTTGTAAAAGGTGTATTGTTTAGAATTGATCATTGTAACCGTCGACATACGTCAGATAGCCGTGACGCACGCATTTTTTTTTAGTTTGACGGGTGTAACGTTTAAATTATTTCTGACAGCTGTCAAAAAAGGTAAAAAAGCAATTTTCTGACATGTTTAAAATCAATTATTTTCTAGTTTCATAATTTAGAAGTTACGTATTGTCTTTTAAATTGTCGGATTGGAAAAATATATTTTCATACTTTTGTAGAACTGTCTTTTATGATTTTAACAGGTGTAAACGTTAAATAATTTTTGACAGCTATCGAATTATAAAAACGACATTTTGCTTTCAGATTTGACGATTGTAATCGCTAAAATATTGTCTCTTACGATTTTAACGGATATAACTGACAAAACTAACATTTTTGACAGCTGTCAAAGCATTTTTTTTTTCAATTACGGCCATTGTAACCGAAATACTCCTGATAACTGTGAAATTATAAAATCAGATCTTGCGGTAGGTACAATGTGCGCACAACAGCTAACATAATTCTGTCAAATTGCAAAAACTGTAATTTTTTATCGTCTTAAACGTGTAGAATTATTGAATTATTTCTGACAGCTGTCAAATTATAAAAGCAGCACATTTTTCGGATTTGACTGTTGTAACCAACAGGAAAATACGTCTAGTAAAAAATAATCTTAATAATAATATTGAATCGATGAGAAATGACAATTCAATTTGACAGCTGTCAAAAATTGTAAAAACAAACAGTAGCTTTTACAGTGTGGCTCAAATCAAAACTTTAAGTGTTTGTATTTTAACGGTTAGAATTGTCAGATTGAAAACAAAGTGCTATTTTTTTAAATTTGACAGATGTCAGAAATATTTTGACAGTTACGAAAATTATAAGAAAGAGTTTTTATTCTTTGTTGGTAATGTTAATGCTATAATAATGCGAAAAATTAACCTGAAGCAGGTATACATATCTATATCTACAAGAAAAAAAAACAATCGGGTGAGCTGGGCTAAATACCTGCAGCATTGCTGACATCACTACAATTGTTTTTTCGAGACTCGTTTGTAGAATAATCCTGTTTACATAAATCTGTGTGGCTGGAGATAAAGACGCATAATCAAATTTAAACGTTAGTCAGAAAATGAATCACCTCATTTTTAAACCGTCTTCGATAATAGCGATTTATTCCAGTGGCGTACAAGAATGGGTAACCTTTAAAATCTTCCATTAATAATTCAATAATCGATAATTAATTTTCCCCTAATCCTACTCGAACTTCTTACAGTTGTCAATCAATTTTACAAGGCGGAAATCCTCACCGAATATGTCATACGTGGCAACACCGCAGTACTTAAATGTAGCATACCATCGTTCGTAGCGGATTTCGTTCAAGTCGAAGCTTGGTTAGACGATCAAGGAGGCGTTTTAAAACAATCCGATAATTATGGTAATTTCGCTAATCCATTTTTTTTTCTTATTAATAGTGGTGTCGCAGTATTATATCACCGAAGCTGAAAACGAATATGTGATACGTGGCAACGCTGCCGTTCTCAAATGTAAAATACCGAGTTTCGTGGCTGATTTCGTGCAGGTCGAAGCTTGGATCGCCGACGATTCTAAAGTGTACAGATACGATGATAGTGACAAAAATGTGCAGGGTATTAATTTTTTTACCAAGTTTGCTTTATCGTGCGATTACGCCTAGAAGCTCGGTACTATATCCGAGTCTTATCCCTTTTTAAACTCGAATCCCTTTGTTTTTTTTTTCTCCTGTATACCTTTTCGATACTACAGATTTTGTTTGTTTTGGTTTCGAAACAGTTGTTGCCCAATCTTACGAAGTCGAAGCCGATAATGAATACGTGATACGTGGCAACGCTGCTGTGATGAAATGCGAAGTACCGTCTTTTGTTTCTGATTTCGTTGTCGTTGAGAATTGGCAGGATTCCAAGGGGAATACTTATTTACCTGGAAATAATTTTGGTACAAGTTAACCTAAAAACAAAAATTTTTTTTTAACGATGTTATAGCCTGCATTGCATCCTCTTTATATCCAAAGATATTGTTACACCATTTTCCTATTTTATTCTAGTCGTTCAACAATTCTACGAAGCTCGTGTCATCGATGAATTTGTCCTAAAAGGCAACACTGCAATTTTGAAATGTTTGGTGCCGAGTTTCGTAGCGGATTTTGTCGAAATCGAAGCTTGGGTCACCGATGATGGTCTAACCTATAAATACCAATCAAATATCTCGAATAACAAAAGCGGTAAAAATAAATTTAATCCATAGCTAACTTTGCATTATTAGAAAAAAATACGTCCTTTTTTCCCCCTGTTATCCTTCGATAAACAACGGAAATAATTCTTGAATTGATATATTTTGTTTAAATTCCAGCCGTGAATCAGTATTACGAGGCTCAAGTTTACGACGTTTTCGTTATCAAAGGCAACACTGCTGTCTTCAAATGTCACATACCTTCATTTGTTTCTGATCACGTTGAAGTCGTATCTTGGCAAGATACGAATGGCAACAAGTTCTTACCACCAAAAACGGATTATGGTATGGACATGGACTTAACAAAAGAACGGATAAACGATTGTATTCTGTACATGAACAATCTTTTAAACGTCACGCATGGGCTGCTTGATTAATTAATGATTGAATTAATTTGAATAATGAGTTGATGGGTTCAATTTCGAGTTGAATTTTTATAAATTTCAATTATTTTCTAATCTCACGACATAAGTTTTCCATTTAAAAGGAACCTTTTTAATCTCTCTAAATATACAGGGTGATCTTAATAATTGGAAAAAATAATATGATGTTTTTTAGCCGTCCTGTATATAGTTCTTAGAATAATTTTGAAGTAGGAACTGTATTTTGTTATTAAATTAGATCAACATCCAATCAAAACTTTTATACAGGGTGTGCAACGTTAGATTGTGGAATACCCTGTATATTCGAAAATTAATTTTTAAAATAGAAGCCTAACTATTATCTACAATTTTCTTTCAAAGAGTTCTCGGATTCATCTGCTCATCTCATCTAGAGTATATACAGGGTGATTCGAATGCCAAAACATTAGTAATATGTATTTTTAAAGCTTGATAAGCAGTGATTGGTGTTCAGTCATTTTGAACCAGAAGTTTGGAAGGTCTTCTTCTTGATACTTGATTTCATTCAATTTATTTGGTGCTATGAGGTCTTCACCATTGACAAGTCCTATTCTGCGGTTCTGAACTTGAGTTTGTTGCCACATGCCAAGTGTTTTGAATCCTCAATGTCCAGAAGACGCCAGTTTAGTTACCAAGTTTGTTCAAATTGGAGAAGAATCTTCACTTTTTCACCAGCTTAGTTTCCGAAAGGAAACATCTTCCATCCATATCTTCGTCAAACTCTTAAAAAAATAATGCTCTAAAGCCCCCGTTCCCCTTCATCTTCATGACCCTAAACAGAAAGATCTAGAACTTTGATAGGTTATGGCAAAAAAAGGCCATGCACTAAGAAATCAGGTGTTGTATCCTCTGATAAGATAAGGAAGAAGATTAAGTTTCCTGGGTTCAATGATGCCCTTGACCATGAAGGAAGCAGTTTGATGAAGAGTTCCACCACAAAATTAAAGATTTCTTCCCACGTCTCCGTTTAATCATCTGGTCTTCTTTTCTAGAAGGCCAATGTTCTAAGAAATTGATCATGAAAATTGATTGAGGTTATCTGCTGAGGAGGCTTCCTATGAAAATTGGAAACCTAGAGGTCAGTGGTGGGAATGCCAAATTGTTTCCCTGTCATTTCCCTAAAATATCTCATTCATGTTCTATTGAGTAAACTTACTAGTAATTGGAGCAGTTTTGGAGGCATTCCATGTCTAAAAAAGACCTCTCTCAAGATTTAGAGCAAACTTTATTGACTGAGGAGAGGTCTTCCATCATGAAAATTGGAGACCTAGATAGGTAGATGATCGAAGATCCACCTAACCAAAACAAACATTTGTTTGGTGGTCTTCCTAGGTATCTCATTTTATGTTCAAAAACATGGGAAAATGAAAAAAATTGGATTCTTCAGCCTTAGATAAGATCAGATAATATAAAAAGGAAGATAAGGTTCTTATGAGTAATTGTGTCCCTTACTAGTAATTGGAGCAGTTTAATAGAGAGGCATTCCATCACAAAAATTGAAGACCTTTCTCAAAAGATCTTATTGGGTGGCGAATTGTTTGACTGAGGAGAGGTCTTCCAACATGAAAATTGGAGACCTAGATAGGCAGAGTGATCGAAGATCCATTGGGTGGTCTTCCTTTTTTAACCAAAACAAACATTAACGTGGACGTTTGCCTGCTGGTTGAAAAACATTCTCTAAAGTCTAGGTATCTCATTTTCGATGTTCTTAGTGGTGGGTTGGAGGGAAAATTTTGTAGGTCATGGGAAACGATTGAAAACGAATTTAAAGCAAGCCTTACCCCATGGAAACAAGCATTGTATTGTTATAAAATTGGATTCTCTTATGTAGATAACATGAAGAGGAAGATAAGGTCCTCAGGAATGGTGTCCCTTACTAGTAATTGGAGCAGTTTAATAGAGAAGCATGTCATTACAAAAATTGAAGACCTTTCTCAAAAGATCTTATTGGGTGGTGAATTGTTTGACTGAGGAAAGGTCTTCCATTATGAAAATTGAAGACCTAGGTGGGCAGATTGATCGCAGATTCATTGGGTAGTCTTCCTTGTCTATCAAAAACAAAAATTAATGTGGACGTTTGCCTGGTGGTTGAAAAAACGTTCTCTAAAATCTACCTCATTTCCGATCTTCTTTGTGGTGGGTTGGGAAGAAAAAATTTGTAGATCATGGGAAAAGATTGACATTAGTATCTTTAAACAAATTTAAAGCAATCCTTACCCCATGGAATTGATTGAAGACCAACCAAGTGGTCTTCAATTAACATATCCATTGCGTTTTGGTGGTTGAAAAACGTCCTCTTCAAGCTTTAAATATCCATAAGTGATCATAACAGCGATTAGAAGAACAGTTGTTTTTGTTTGAGCTTGGTTACCTGATTTTTGGCAACCCTGAACATTTTGACGTTCTTGGAGGTGGTTCCAAAATTGATCAGAAAATAAATTTGTACCCTTCCTCTGGATTTGAGGAGGAGAGAAGAGGGGGAGGGGGCGGTGGTTCTTGGAGGTGGTTCCAAAACTGATCAGAAAATAAATTTGTAACCTTCCTCTGAATTTGAGGAGGAGGGGAGAAGAGGGGGAGGGGGCGGTGGCAAAAACTCAGAAGGTTTAATTTGAATTAGTTTGAATCTCCAAAGAGAGGAGACTACCATCAAAGAAAATTATCATTAGGTGTTCCGCAAGATAGTGTTTTAGGACCTTTACTATATGTATTCGAGACTAATTATTCTCGTTCATAAAATTTTAACTTTTTAACGAAAGATTTGAAAGAGAAAATAATAAAGAGAGATCAAGAAGCTTTCATAATTACAAACAAATAACAAAAAAATAGACTTGTCGAAATTAACCCCATTCTCTCGTTCAATCCTGTGCGATTGCAAAGGATAGCTTCTGGACGGATACGTCACGAACACCTGTTGCCCTAACCTTAATCCACCCTTTCATCCAGTAGAACTTAAAGGCGGAATCTAATCGCGACGGTCTTCAACGAGAACTACCATCGACCAGTGTAGTATCTAGTGAGAGGGCTTTAACCTGTCTTTCCCCTTCCCCTCCCTCCTCTTTCCAAATCACCCCTCCCTTTCCCTTAAATCCAGGGCCACCCATTGTTGCGCTCGCTACTAGTCGTTTGTGTTCTTTTTTGTCGAAAATTCGAGGTCTCATCGATTCCGTCTGCAGAAGTTGAACTCATCTCGACTTGTATAGATTGATCGTGATGTGGTAATATTTTGGATGAAAACGCAATTGATTTGTTATAGAATAAATTGAATTTATTTATTTATTTAATTCGTTTGATCACCCTGTATACACGTGATTTAATTCGATGATTTGTATCCTGTTAAAACTGAATGGGCGATATTGATCAGAGGACATCGTTACTAGAACGGGGTTTTCAAAGAAGCGGAGACCATTCGACGGGATGTAATTCGACCAAAAGCGAAGTTCCGATCAAATTAATAGACCCGTATGGTTCTCTCCCTCTCGATTGTAGCCGTTAGGTCTTAACTTGGGAAATTCTACCTCACGATTTCCATTGATGTTTTATCACCTCGCTCGTTCTCCAGTATATTCTTTTTTAGTGTTAGAATGTTCGATGATCTTGTTCCTTTTTAATGAGAGATGAAAGAGACAGAGAAAAAAATCGATGCAATAAATAACATTTCAACTCAGCCCTAATCAACACAGTTCTTCAGGCGATAAATAACAACACATCTAGCAATAAACCAATTAGTTTAAACTGCTTTTATTATATGAAGTTATTGTCGTCGTATCCATAATGGCCTTAATGATAGTTTCCTAATGACAACGCCATCTCTATCGTTCTGTCTGTTTCTCTTGCAGTTGTATCTCAAGCTTATAATGCAAACGTCATGGATGAGAGTGTCCTCAAAGGTAACACGGCCATCTTTAAATGCCACATACCGAGTTTTGTCAGCGATTATGTCCAAGTCGTTTCCTGGTTGCAAGACGAGAAGAAAGAAATTGCATCGAAAAATAAGAATTACGGTGCGTCTCGTTCTCGATCTATCGTTTTTATTATTTTTCGAATGATTTGCTCTAGATGTTCCCGTTTTTTCCCGCTCATTAACACACCTTTCTCAAATTTGAATCATTCATAAGCTCGTCGCCCAGTAGGGCGGGTGATCGGAGTTTCTGGTGGAGATATTAGCACCGCTCCGACCACCTGTCCTAATAAGCGGTAAGCTCGAACTTATCAATATGACCATCGTTACAGAATCGATGTTAAAATGTAGTCTTTGAATACCATACTGTCAAAAATATCGATTTGATCAAATCGACAATTTTAATAAATTGCGAATGACAGAAAAATCGATGCTACAACCAAGTCGATGATATCAATCGATTTCAAAAACTATCGATGTTAGGAATAGAATTTTCGACGACATGATTTAAGAAGAAGCTTTAAAAACATCGATGTTAAAACGCAATTTGGAATCCTATGCTGATTTTGGGTAATCATCGATGTCAGAGATATCGATAACGCAACATATTTGATGACGGTATCAGAAACATCGTACCTACGTTGCCAAATATACAGACTTCGGAAAAATCGACAGCTCTAATTTTAATTCAATAAATCTTGAAAACATCATCCTTCTAGCATCGATGATATTAAAAACATACAGGTCGACCAGAATGCCGTGGTAGTGATCTATTGTTAGTGTGATACAATATAACAAGCGTAACTGAGGGCTCTCGGCTTACATACCCCCAACGTATGAGCCATTCTATCCGCCTCTTACATCAGCGCGCCAATCACAACCTCTCTGACTTAAACGCAACTGCCACGGGATTCTGGTCGACCGCTAGTTTGTTATACTGTCAAATATATCGACGATTGTAAGTGAGATTGAGACTTCGGAAAAATCGACAACTCTAATTCAATAAATCTTGAAAACATCATCGATGCTCTAGCAGTATCGATATTACAACGAAATCGATTTTATCAATCTAAAATATCGATTTCCAAAAAAAATTATGTCAAGAACAATAATAACAACGATGTCAGAAAATCGATGTTACGATGTAACTAAAAAGTATCTAGAAATATCGATGTTAAAAAAACGATGTCTTACAAATTCTATATTGTCGAAAATATCGATTTTGTGAAAGCTACGACTTTAACGTTAATTCAATAAATTTTATCGATGTTAAAAACATGCAGGTCGACCAGAATGCCGTGGCAGTGATCTATTGTTAATGTAATACAATATAACAAGCATGAATGAGCGCAACTGCCACGGGATTCTGGTCGACCGTTAGTTTGTTATGCTGTCAAATCTATCGACGATTAAATTGAGACTTCGGAAAAATCGACAACTCTAATTCAATAAATCTTGAAAACATAATCGATGCTCTAGCAGTATCGATATTACAACGAAGTCGATTTTATCAATCTAAAATATCGATTTCCAAAAAAAATTATGTCAAGAACAATAATAACGACGATGTCAGAAATATCGATGTTACGATGTAACTAAAAAGTATCTAGAAATATCGATGTTAAAAAAACGATGTCTTACAATTCTATATTGTCGAAAATATCGATTTTGTGAAAGCTACGACTTTAACGTTAATTCAATAAATTTTATCGATGTTAAAAACATGCAGGTCGACCAGAATGCCGTGGCAGTGATCTATTGTTAATGTAATACAATATAACAAGCATGAATGAGCGCAACTGCCACGGGATTCTGGTCGACCGTTAGTTTGTTATGCTGTCAAATCTATCGACGATTGTAAATTCAGACTTCGGAAAAATCGACAACTCTAATTCAATAAATCTTGAAAACATAATCGATGCTCTAGCAGTATCGATATTACAACGAAAGTCGATTTTATCAATCTAAAATATCGATTTCCAAAAAAAATTATGTCAAGAACAATAATAACGACGATGTTAGAAATATCGATGTTACGATGTAATTAAAAAGTATCTAGAAATATCGATGTTAAACAAACGATGTCTTACAATTCTATATTGTCGAAAATATCGATTTTGTGAAAGCTACGATTTTAACGTGAATTCAATAAATTTTATCGATATTAAAAACATGCAGGTCGACCAGAATGCGGTGGCAGTGATCTATTGTTAATGTAATACAATATAACGAGCATGCATGAGCGCAACTGCCACGGGATTCTGGCCGACCGCTCGTTTGTTATGCTGTCAAATATATCGACGACTGTAAATTTGATCGATTTTAATTTAATAAATTCTAATAAGAGAGATATTAAAATCATAGTTTTCGAATCCCAAGCTGTCAAAAATATCGATCTTAGAAAATCGACGATTTTGACGTAATAAATGTTAAAAACGGCATCGATAACAGGTAGAGATCGCTAACACAATGTAGTTGATCATTGTATGTGTGTCGAAATACCAAGTTCAAAGACATTATCATAGATATCGATAATAATAAGATACAGTTTTTGAATCCTATCATGTCGACGATTTTAATTAACTTTATGTTAAGATCATCGATGCAGCAGATCTCAATATTATACCACAGATGACGATTTTAAAAAGGTAAAAGCATCTATATCGATATCGATCTCTGGAAATCATAGATTTTCTTTCAATTTAAAAATGTTTATTTGAAATACGTTTAACGCAAGAGATGTCGATATTCGAGTCGCACTGATTGATATATCGATGTGAAACCATGAATTTGTCATCGATATCATAAAAACATCGATATTAAAAACATAGTTTTAGAGTCTGTTAAAAATATCGATTTTCGAAAACTAATGTAATGAATTTGATGAATGTTAAAAAAATCGACAAAGAACTGTCAAAAAGAAGTCGACCTGTCAAAAGAAACTGTCTAAAACATCGAAAAATGTTGAAATATGATGCTGACAACGTGATTAGCAAGAATATCGATGTAGATATTAATAATATCGATTTTAAAGGCAAAATTAACGAAAATTGCGATAACAACAAAATGAGGTTAATTTTTTTTTGTTTTTTATTTTTGTATGATTACATTTAAAAAACAAACTTTGTTGTTTGTCGGCTTTTAAATCAAAGAAATTTTTTAACATTTACTTCTTCTTAAACTGTACTCCCATCTTTAAACGCCGTCTAATTTCATTGAATATTCCTCTCGTGTTTTTAATATTGCACTGGTTGCTTTGTCATCATCATATCGTTTATATTCATTTAATGTTTCAAGGGAATTTTGTGGAATTTCTTCGAGAGGTCCTTCGGAATTCGATGAATTCCCATCTCACGATTTCCTTGCATTTTAACCGTCCTAAAACTGGTACCCTCCTTATTTTAACCGCATCCCGTATTATTGCTTTATTTGGCCATTAAAAAAATGGTGTGCATGTTTTATTTTTTTGTAGGAGGATAAGAGGGAGAGGTTATCGATCTTAACTTTATAATTTTATTTTGTTTTATTAAAGAATTTGACCGCTGTATCGTTGATATCGGTTGTATATTTATTAAACAACACGCACATCTGTTTTATGTAAACAGAAACTATAAACTAGAATAACGAAACATGTGGATAGACGTGATGGTCTCTCCATATGTAGACAAGATTGTGTGGTTTGTGTGCTTGATCTTGTTGGCGATTTAAAATCAAACTCGAGCTGTTATAAAATCTAAGCCAAGGTTTGTATATCCTCTGCATTATGGCAGATATATACGAGTATGCTGTACGTATCAGCATTAATCTCTTTATTATTATTATTTACTCGAAAGCCTACGATAGTATCGTGTTATGAAAATATACCGTACTTTCAAAATTAAGCGTAACATGTTTTGAGTTAGGTACTGATATTCGAGATACTCTTTGACAGGTAGCTTGATAAAATAGTGCTTAATAATTAGAAAGAAGTGGGCTCATGGAATCCCCCTGCAGTACCCCCTGTATAGCAGCATTCTCGAGGACTTTATGATCAATCTTATAGAACCCTTTCTTAAAGTCCCTAAAGTTTTGACCGTACTTTGGTGTGGCCCAAACGAAAGAAGGTTTTGAGAATCCCTGATCAAGGAGACTGATAACTGTCACTTCTTCGATGTCAAATGTCAATGTGTTACAGGTTGATTATAAATTCAGGGCCCCACCAGGGAATTTACACAAATTTTGTAAACTGTAAACAATTTCCGGTTAAACCGGAAGTTGATTTCGTCAACCTCGCTAGCTCTAAATTTATAATCGCCTCCCCCCTTCCTCCCCCCGCGCATATTCTTTTCTAATTTTGATCAACCTCTTCTAGCACAGAATCACACCGAATCGACAATAAATCGCCTCGACGATTCTACCACCCCCCATTTTTTCCCTTTTCATGATGCGAACTAGTTGTTTAGGAGAAAGGAAAGAGTGCCATGTGGTGAAAATATCGAACCGACTTGCTGTCGATTCGACGTGGTTCTACTCTTAGTGATTACAGTCTGTTCTCCATAATTCAGAGAGGATCAAGTTGGAAAACTTGAATTTCCAATCGGCCTGTATATTTTTCTCTAATTTTGGTCAACCCCTTTTAGGGTAGGGAATGACCTGTTTAGAAAAAAAGTAAAAGTGGGGTGTGGTGAAAGTGTCGGGGTGGCTTGTTGTCGATTTGGTGTGGTTCTACGTCTGCTGGTTACGTCATCCTTTCCACAATTCAGTTTATTAGATTCATGGACTTTCGGATCAAGTTGAAAATTGGATTGAATTTGAAAACTTGAATTTATCATCGCCCTGTATATTGTTATCTAATTTTGATCAACCCCTTTTAGGGTAGAATCACACCGAATCGACAGTAAACCGTCTCACTCCGCTCTGAAAACTTGAATTTTCTCTTTTCGTAAAGCGAATGAGCTGTTTAGGGAAAAAGAAAAGTGAGGAGTGGTGATTGCATCGGGGTGGCTTGTTGTCGATTTGGTGTAGTTCTACCCCTTCTGATTACATTCTGCCCTGCACAATTTAGAGTTTATTTGATTCATTGGCTCTCGGATCAAGTTGAAAATTGAATTGAAATTGAAAACTTGAATTTATCATCGCCCTGTATATTGTTATCTAATTTTGATCAACCCCTTTTAGGGTAGAATCACACCGAATCGACAGTAAACCGTCTCAATGATTCTACCACACTCCGCTCTTTCTCTTTTCGTAAAGCGAATGAGCTGTTTAGGGAAAAAGAAAAGTGAGGAGTGGTGATTGCATCGGGGTGGCTTGTTGTCGATTTGGTGTAGTTCTACCCCTTCTGATTACATTCTGCCCTGCACAATTTAGAGTTTATTTGATTCATTGGCTCTCGGATCAAGTTGAAAATTGAATTGAAATTGAAAACTTGAATTTATCATCGCCCTGTATATTGTTATCTAATTTTGATCAACCCCTTTTGGGGTAGAATCACACCGAATCGACAGTAAACCGTCTCAACGATTCTACCACACTCCGCTCTTTCTCTTTTCATAAAGCGAATGAGCTGTTTAGGGAAAATGTAAAAGTGGGGTGGTATAGTACTAATTTCAGTCGATTGCTGTCGATTCGACGTGGTTCTACTCTCTTTGATTATATTCTGCCCTCCACAATGCAGCGTTTATTAGATTCAATTGACTTTCGAATAAAGTTCAAAATTGAAATTGAAAACTTGAATTTATCATCACTCTGTATATTATTTTCTAATTTTAGTCAACCCCCTTCTAGAGTAGAAAACCGCTTCGACGATTCTGTCAAACTCCACTGGGGAGGAGGGTGTGGTAAAAATATCGAGGCGCCTTTCTGTCGATTCGACATGGTTCTACTCCTGCTGATTCACCACAATTCAGAGCTTATTTGATTCATTAACCCTCGAATCAAGATGAATTTATAATCGCCCTATATATTCTGCTTTAATTTTGTTCAGCCACTACTAGGGCAGAATCACACCGAATCGACAGTAAGCCGCCTTGATAATTCTACCACCCACCATTTTTTCCCAAACCATAAAACAAACGAGCTTTTTAAGGAAAGGTGATGATGAGTGGGGTGTTGTGAAGATATCGAGGCGGCTTGCTGTCGATTTGGTGTGGTTCTACCCCTGTTGGTTAATAGATCAATAGGTCGCAGCGCAATATCACCCTCATTTCAAATCTACAATCTACCCCTGCTGGTTACTTTCTGCTGTCCACAATTTAGAGTTTATTTGATTCACTCACTCTCGGATCGTATTGATAGCTTGTATCTATCATTTCCCTGTATATTCTCTAATTTTGCTCAATCTCTTCTAGGGTAGAATCACACCGAATCGACAGTAAGCCGCGATTTGTTGTCTTGATAATTCAGAGTTTATTTTTCACTCTCGGACCTTCCATTTTTTCTGTATATTCTCCTCAAATATACCATAAAACCGCCTTGATAATTCTTTCACCTTCCATTTTCTCCCCAAATATACCATAAAACGAACGAGCTTTTTAGGGAAAGGTGATGAGTGGGGTGTGGTGAAAATATCGATGCGATTTGTTGTCGATTTGGTGTGGTTCTACCTCTGCTGTTCACAATTCAGAGTTTATTTGATTCACTCACTCTCGGATCGTATTGAAAGCTTGTATTTATCATTTCCCTGTATATTCTCTAATTTTGCTCAATCTCTTCTAGGGTAGAATCACACCGAATCGACAGTAAGCCGTCTTGATAATTCTTCCATCCTCCATTTTCCCCTCAAATATACCATAAAACGAACGAGCTTTTTAGGGAAAGGTGATGAGTGGGGTGTGGTGAAAATATCGAGGCGGGTTGTTGTCGATTTGGTGTGGTTCTACCCCTGCTGTTCACAATTCAGAGTTTATTTGATTCACTCACTCTCGGATCGTATTGAAAGCTTGTATTTATCATTTCCCTGTATATTCTCTAATTTTGCTCAATTCCTTCTAGGGTAGAATCACACCGAATCGACAGTAAGGCGCCTTGACAATTCTACCACTGCCACCTTCCATTTTTTACTAAACCATAAAACGAACGAAACCATAAAATATCTACGTGGCTTGTCGAGGTTCTATTTTCAGAGTTTATTTGAAACTCTCGGATCGTATTGAAAGCTTGTATCTATCATTTCCCTGTATATTCTCTAATTTTGCTCAATCTCTTCTAGGGTAGAATCACACCGAATCGACAGGAAGCCGTCTTGATAATTCTTCCATCCTCCATTTTCCCCTCAAATAAACCATAAAACGAATGAGCTTTTTAGGGAAACGTGATGAGTGGGGTGTGGTGAAAATATCGAGGCGGCTTGTTGTCGATTTGGTGTGGTTCTACCCCTGCTGTTCACAATTCAGAGTTTATTTGATTCACTCACTCTCGGATCGTCTTGAAAGCTTGTATTTATCATTTCGCTGTATATTCTCTAATTTTGCTCAATCCCTTCTAGGGTAGAATCACACCGAATCGACAGTAAGGCGCCTTTGGTGTGGTTCTACCTCTGCTGGTTACTTTCTGCTCTCCACAATTCAGACTTTACTTGATTAATTTTTTTTCTAGCTTTGTTTAGTATTTATCTGACTAAAGCTGCAATTCTTGCTGTGTAGTTTTTGTGTGTGTGTAAATGTCTTTAACGGCCTTGTTACAGCATTATATCACCGTTTATATTGCTGTTACTATCACTACCTAACTGTCAAAAGTGCTTGAAGAGGAAAACTAAAAATGATCTTGGGATCGTGTTTTTAGTTTTTTCTCTTCAAGGCCATGCAAAGGTACTAGCCGGAAAAGTAGTTTCGTTTTGTAAAATGCAACCGTTACATTTATGTTGCGCTTAAGAATGTAAAGCCGGTATATGTAGATCTCTCGACAAGTGTAACTCAAATTAAGTTCTGATTCTTTCACTGTCTCAAGGTTTTTGCTCATTCAATTCCATATCGCCATAACGTGTAACGTATTTTATACTATGCTTTAAAGAGTAGTGTAGGAGTCGAATTGCGTATTTTATTATTAAGTTGTGAAGCTAGTTATGTATATACGAACATATGCGTATGTTAAGTTCGTACGGACGTTTATGAAAGCTTTTAATGTCAATTGAAGCGTGAGCTGTTGACTTGGAAAACAAATCCCACACAGATTAATCCCATTATTGTTATTATTCTTTAGAATAAACTTCCGCTCGAAGGAAAAATTGTCGACAAGATTATCATAGTTTGAATGAAAAAACTGAACGCAACTGATAATGTGACGCGCAAAAATTTATATTATATACATATATATATATATAGTTAAGATCGATATCCAAGTAGGCTAATTGAAGCATGAATGACGTGTTTGTTTGTAAATAAACTAGAAGTAAAAAAAAGAAGACAATCGGTAGTACAATTACGTCAACTGTCAACGGTTTAAATTAATGTAAATTCTATTCTGTTATAATTAATCTCTTTCGATAGGATAGGACGATAACTTTCTAATAATCGAGTGCAGCCTATCTAACTGGGAAGATCCAGAAATAGCCCGGTTGCATATTTACTTATCCTAATGCGAAATTAGGTCAGTTCTGGGTTTAATTTAAAATTTAATGACTCCCAGCTTGTATATGTATGTAAATTAGACGTTTACATTACGTTAAAAAATTGTAATTTTACTCCCGTTTGTTTTAATAAATGTATAATAGTGATATAGTTCGTTTCACAATTGTCCATTTTTTACGATATCGAATTAGATTTAAAAGGAGTTGGCCTTGATGGTTTTGGATTGTAGTAAAGGAAGTTAACGTTTCGTGTAAATTGTGTGACCATATCAAATCACGTCGTGTACTGATGAGGTCATAATAGTCTGAAACAAGTGGAATAAGAATAATATTAAAAAATATTTAACAATAACACTCAATTGTGAAACGTCCTTTATGCATGCAAAATCTTTTGGGGAATAAAAATATTTTTCTAACCTTTTTTTTTTGCAATGTTGGCATCTACAGATAGCAAATATTTGGTCTTACCATCTGGCGAACTTCACATTAAAGACGTTGGACCCGAAGATGGTTACAAATCCTATCAATGCCGCACGAAACATCGTCTAACTGGTGAAACTAGATTGAGCGCAACCAAAGGCAGATTGGTCATCACTGGTGAGTGATTTTTAAAAAATAATTTTTAATTTTGGAAATAAATGGTATTAATGAAGATCACGTCAAGTATAGTCGAGTTATTTTACAGATCCTGAATGAATTGTTTGAATTGAATTAGTTAAAGTTTTTAAGCCCCGAAATGCGCTCCTGCTTTCAAGCGCAAAGGGCAAGCCTTATTAATAAAGCCTTATTAATAAAGAATTATACAAACGGAACGGAATTTTAAAACAAAATTTTGCAATTGGATATGGTTGGATATGAACTATCACGCGAAAATATTTTTGAATAAATATTCACTTCCGGTTAACCGGAAGTGGGCATCAATTTCGATTTTTTAAATAGCATGCTATAAAATAAATTCGAAATTCAGCTTCTATGATAAATTCTACACATATTTCATGTATCATACCCTATACCTAAATACCACTCCTCCCGAGTTATTCGCAATTAAAGAAAAAATTTGACAGATATCGATCTTACTTTATAGGGATATTACGTCACGTAGGAGTAAAAGAGATGAATGAAATTTTGCATACGCGCAGCTGATATTGTGTAGTTACACAACATTTGAAGTTCTTCTCTGTAACGTTATACAGGGTGTTTAAAATTATGTTCCGTTTGTATTATACTTTTAATAGGACATTCTCACCAATCACCCTGTATATAAAGAACATAAAAATCTGTTTCCAGATAACATCTTAAAAATCTAATTTGTAACAAACCGTCCGTCTAGTTTGTTTTTTCGAAAGTTGCAAATAGATCTTATAAACATCGTAATTTTCAGTCGACATACGAGAGAAAAACAAAAAAAAAATCTTTCCATGAATACTTCTGCAGTAACTCCCCGATATATGATCTGAAGTTTCAACACAGAGCAGCGCCAGTTCGTTCCAATTTATGTGGAATGCGAAAACGCGACCGTAAAAAAGAGACTACTGAAAGGAAACCAACGACGTACACGCATACACATAAGCGGTCTTTGAGTCCTGCTGTTCTGTTATTATTAGATTTCTTCTACGATACGTTGTTTGCTTGTAGTGGTTTTAGTGTAATAATAATATACATATACGTACACAACAACACACACACATACGAAGGCGTCATTACTCTCTTACTAGGAAGAACTGCACATCTGATTTTATCGACCGTACACGGGGCCCATCTAAACCTCACCCGTTCTCTCTCGTCTCATTATCATGTTTAGCGTTCATCTCGAATTAGTATTCCAGACACGGGTCCTCGAAAATAACGATGTGTGACTTTCTTGGTCGGGTCCCCGATGTCCGGTTTCTCCGTTCGTTTCTCGGTTGTTGCATATTATGAATATCCTGTCTTTTATAATTATCTATTGTCGCTAATTCTTATTTAATATACCAAAACCTCGCTGATTCAAACATTCACCTACAGTTTGAGCTTTCTTTTTCGTCACTACGAACAGGTAAAATAATTTTGACATCCGTATCTGACAGCTGTCAAAAAATTATTTTGTAATGTTGAAATTCACAATTGTTAGATTCCACGCCAAACTGTCAAACTTCTTTACAGTTTGTCGTACAAGGTTGATAAGTTATAATTTTGACAACTATTATTTTTGACAGGTCTCGCAAATGTCAAATTCAATTCAATCACTTGTGATTGTTACCTGTATAATTTTGATATTCATACTCGTTTAGAATTGTAGAACCTGTCTAAAACGACAATTTTATTTCCTTATATATTATTATTTCTATTTTGACAGTCTCCGATTTTTCTATTTTTGACAGTACTATTTTATTAATTTTTTTTTGTTAATAAATATAAAACCATAACTTGCAAACGTCACAGGAAATATAGTTTATCTTCCATAACTGTGATATTCATGTTCGTTTAGAATTTTTGACAGTTTGACAGCTGTCAAACTATAAGAACCATTAATTTTTATAACGGTTGTAATTTGTTTTCTTAACTTACAAACGTAAATACATTTATTTTTTTATAATGCTGATATTAGTAATCGTTTGAAATTTTTGACAGCTGTCAAACTGTAAAAATTAAGACATTTTAAGATATTTTTATTGGAACCGTCAAAATGTTCCGAGACAGCTGTCAAGCTATAAAACGTCACTGTAAATGCGGTTATTTTTTTCATAATATCGGTATTCGTAATCGTTTGAAATTTTTGACAGCTGTCAAACTGTAAAAATTAAGAAATTTTAAGATATTTTTATTTGAACTGCTAAAATGTTCCGAGACAGCTGTCAAGCTATAAAACGTCACCGTTATTTTTTTTTTTTATAAATCGGTATTCGTAATCGTTGAAATTTTTGACAGCTGTCAAACATTTTAAGATATTTTTATTGGAACTGTTAAAATGTTCCGAGACAGCTGTCAAACTATAAAATCGTAAATGCGGTTATTTTTTTTTCATAATATCGGTATTCGTAATCGTTTGAATTTTTTGACAGCTGTCAAACTGTAAAAATTAAGAAATTTTAAGATATTTTTATTGGAACTGTTAAAATGTTCCGAGACAGCTGTCAAGCTATAAAACGTCACTGTAAATAAGGTTACTTTTGTTTATAATCCGGTGTTCGTAATCGTTTGAAATTTTTGACAGCTGTCAAACTGTAAAAATTAAGAAATTTTAAGATATTTTTATTGAAACTGTTAAAATGTTCCGAGACAACAAGCTATAAAACGTCAAGTAAATGCGGTTATTTTTTTTACATATCGGTATTCGTAATCGTTTGAAATTTTTTGACAGCTGTCAAACTGTAAAAATTAAGAAATTTTAAATATTTTATTGAAACTGTTAAAATGTTCCGAGACAGCTGTCAAGCTATAAAACGTCACTGTAAATAAGGTTATTTTTTTTTTTTCATAATATCGGTATTCGGAAATTTTTGACAGCTGTCAAACTGTAAAAATTAAGAAATTTTAAGATATTTTTATTGAAACTGTTAAAATGTTCCGAGACAGCTGTCAAACTATAAAACGTCACTGTAAATGCGGTTATTTTTTTCATAATATCGGTATTCGTAATCGTTTTTTTTGACAGCTGTCAAACTGTAAAAATTAAAAATTTTGTGAAACTGTTAAAATGTTCCGAGACAGCTGTCAAGCTAAAAAACGTCGCTGTAAATGCGGTAATTTTTTTCATAATATCGGTATTCGTAATCGTTTGAAATTTTTGACAGCTGTCAAACTGTAAAAATTAAGAAATTTTAAGATATTTTTATTGGAACTGTTAAAATGTTCCGAGACAGCTGTCAAGCTATAAAACGTATTCGTAATCGTTTGAAATTTTTGACAGCTGTCATACCATAAAAATAAGTAATCTTTACAGTCTTAAGTGGAATTGAGCCAACTGTCAATGGTGTATAAACCATACATCTTTATGATACAGTTGTAATTTGTGGGACATCTCTAACAGTTCAGAATCTGTTTCCCATTTCAAGGACAAAAGTTGTCATTTGTTTTTCAGGCAGTCCTCAACTGTTCTTTATATATTGCTGACAGCTCTGTTTGATTAACGTCAAACCATTGACTCATAAATATCACGTTGAATACACTTATTTTTTTATAATGTCGATAGTCGTACTCGTTTGGAATTTTTGACAGCTGTCATACTATCAAAATAAGCACTCTTTATAGTTTGAACTGAAATTGAGCCATCTGTCAAGCTATTAAAAAGACCACGAATCTTTATGACAGTTGTAATTTGTGGTAACTATTTAGAATCTGTTTTCCGTTTTAAACTGCTAAAGTTGTCATTTGTTTTTTTTAAACGATCCTCAATTGTTTTTTAATATATTGTTGACTGCTGTGTTTGATTAATGTCAAACCATTGACTCACAAATACCACTTTAAATACACTTATTTTTTTATAATGTCGATAGTCGTACTCGTTCGGAATTTTTGACAGCTGTCAAACTATAAACATAAGCACTCTTTACAGTCTCAACTGGAATTGAGCCATCTGTTAAGCTATATAAACCATGAATCTTTATGTAGTTTTAGTTTTAATTTGTTATGGTGTCTTCCATTTTAAACTGCTAAAGTTGTCATTTGTTTTTCTGACAGTCGTCGATTGTTCTTTAAATATATCGTTGATAGCTCTGTTCGATTAATATTCCACCCTAACTTACAAACTTCATTGTAAATACACTTATTTTTTTTTATAATATTGATATTAGTAATCGTTTGGAACTTTTGACAGCTGTCAAACTGTAAAAATTAGAAAATTTGTACCGGAACTGTTAAAATACTCCGAGACAGCTGGCAAGCTATAAAAGACTAGAAGCTAATATCGATATTCGTACTCGTTTTAAATTTTTGACAGCTGTCAAACTATAAGAATAAGTAATCTCTACATTGAAATTGAGACAGCTGTCAGGGCTGTTAAAATTGTCTTAATATATCTTGAATAGTTTTATAATTTTGATCTTTAAATTGTCAACATTTATTATATTAACAGTACAAAACTGTCAGAAAGCTCTCTCCACTTTTAACTGTCATTATTGCAGTCTCCAGATATTGTTCTTCTATATATTTTTTTGACAGGTTTATGTTATTAGGATCAAAATTGTCAATCAACTGTCAAGTTTGACGTTTGTAATTTGTAGTAAATAGAGATTTTTCTAGAATTTCCGACGGCTGTCAAAGCATAAAAATAAGTAATCTTTACAGTTTTAACGGAAACTGTCAACATTTTGGGAGTTAACTGTCAAACTATAATAATCATTCATCTTTATAAGTTTAACGGTTGCGAACGAGTAATCGTGAGAGTTTAAATTGGAACTGTCAAACTATAAAAATACATGACTCTATAAGTTTGACGTTTTAAATCCAGTTAACTGTCAAACTATAATAATGATTACCATAAGTTACTATGGTTAATGTGAGAGATAGACGCACAGGAAGAGAAAGAGAAAGTTTTAGTAATACAGACGTGATCAGCCATTCATATAAGATTGAAACTGTGACGTGATCTTCATACAGATACCATCTTTAGACGGTTCAATTCGAAATATTATAACGACTGTTTATTTTACGTGTCATTAACACTAGTTGAACTTGAGTAAAAGCTAAAAGTTGAACGTAAACAAACGCGAGTCGAGTCCCTCGATCGATTCGAATAAAAATTTTATCGTGGTAGTTGGCGGTATTTCGAATTGAAGTCCACATATTTAAGTTTGAATTTTATTAGATAAAAAACCGCATTATTATATAGTTTTATTTAGATTCATATTTTGTGTGATATGATTGTTTTGTCATCGTGGATTTGTCATGAAAGATGGTAAAAAAGGATGTGGTTTTTTGTCTTTTTTTTTAATACATGAGTGGGTATAGTTGTTGCTTGACGTCTTAATGTTAATAATAATCTGAATTAATATTTATAACAATTATAGCCACTTATGTATACATTTTCATATTTTGATGACAATTTAATATTGCCATGGTATGCATTCAACTTAATTTTTTTTTTTGCTTGAAGTAAAAATTTGCCAATCAGAATTAATCAACTAATGATTGTTATAATTAAATGCTTACCGTAGCAATATTCAGAAATGCCTGAATGTTGGGATAGGGTACCCTTGCTTCATGAGCGGGCACTTTCAAAATTTCCAAAAAAAAAAAATTTAATTTAATCGCGATCGGGCTGCAAATTTTGGCAGCTTCGCTTTCCCAAAAAAATTCCAAATCCCTCAAAATTCCTTTACCCCCATCTACCACCATCTCAATTCGATTTTGCTACTGAGAATTCACCCCAAAAGCACATAAGGTTGGTATAATTTTTAATTTTATTTCCAAAGTTCAAATTTTACATTACCAGATATGGGTACCCTGGCCCTTGGTTAATTTTTAACATATTTTCGAGATAATCTAAAGAGATTAAGGTAAGTACATGCTTAAAATTGCAGATTATTGTATATTTATTATGATTTAAATGAAATTGGACTTCAGACTTCAGTGGTAAAAAATTATTTCTATTTTAGAACCGATCGGTACGGCTATTCCAAAATTTCCGTTAGAGACGCGTAAAGATCACATCTTCTCAAAAAATTCCTCGATAAGTCTCTCCTGTGCCGCTCAAGGGTATCCGGTACCAATTAAAAGGTATGAGAACACACCACCAATTAAAATCGCCATCCTTTCTCTCTTTTGATCAGAACCAGTAGGAAGTGTTATGCCCAAATTTCCAACCGTGGAAAGTTCGAAATCTTTCAAAGGTAACAGCGGAGATAGTTTGGTCCTCCTATGCCCAGCCCAAGCGTTCCCCGTGCCTATATACAGGTCAGTTCCTAGCTTCGAGCAAGGGTATCATATCTTATTGATTTCTTATAAATTAAATTGGGTTTAGAACCTATTGGATCTGTCAAGCCAAAATTCCCAGCCGTTGATAATTTAAGAGGATTTATCGCTGGTAATAAGCGAGCTGTTACTCTATTGTGTCCCGGGCAAGGTTATCCAGTTCCAACATATAGGTACGGTACCAATGCACAAAATTACGAAATAGCTTGTCTAATTTGCAGAACCCATGGGGAAAGTTAGACCAAACGTTGCGAAACAGCTACCATTAGATAATATACTTGTAGGATCCAAATTGGCTTTGTTATGTCCAGCCCAATCATACCCAGCTCCGATTTATAGGTAATTGTTTTGCATGTCTCTTGAAGCAAGGGCATCTTTATAATCTAAGATCTCAACTTGAATATTACATCTTTTAGAACCGCTGGGAAAGGTCAGACCAAACATCCCATCATTCCCGACTGTTTATTCGGCAAAATCAACCTCCAACGTTACGCTCTTGTGCCCCGCTCAAGCTTTCCCGAAACCATCTTACAGGTACCTACCTCTCTAATTATTTCGTTTTTGGGGCAAAAAGGGTACCCGATCTCGATCAATTAAAGGTGTTTTTTTTTTGACGGAAATAAATATTCTTTTTAATTTCGTTTTGAGAGCCTGTTAACTCTGTGATCCCCCGCCTATTTTCCGGGGATAAAACCAGAACTGCCGATTTCAAGTTGAACACCGTCGTTACACTATTGTGTCCAATGCAAGCTTACCCAACTCCAAACTACAGGTACCTACACACACATTTTTTTTTGTATTAATCCCCGAAATTTTTATCTCTGCAGAACCTGTAAATAGCGTGGTACCACGTCTGACATCCGGTGATAAAATCCGCACTAAAGACGTCGATGTCAAACGAAATCTAACAACAAATCTTTTATGTCAAATGCAAGCCTATCCTGTACCACTATTCAGGTATTTAATAATTCTAAACTATGATTAAAATCTCTTCCAATATCAGAACCAGTTGGGAGCGTAGTTCCACGTTTAACATCCGGAGATGAATCTAGAACAGTTCGGAATGGTGTTTCTGAACAGATCAATTTAGTATGTCCAGCTCAAGCCTTTCCGGTGCCTAAATATAGGTAAATTTCAATTCACGAAGCATGAGAGTACCCTATTCTACCTCTATTTATTTGAAATCAAAAAACCAATTGCATCCTTTAGAGCCGGTTGGAAGCGTTGCGCCTCGTTTAAGCACCGGTCTATCAAAGATCCAAACTCTAGATGGTAAAAATGGTGCTAGTTTAACCCTCATCTGTCCCGGGCAAGCTTTTCCAACCCCTGTTTACAGGTAATTTTTTTTAGGATTTATTCCCCATTGTAGGGTACCCTACCCTAGACTTTAATTTCAGGTTATGTCGAAACAGGCTTCTATAGTTTAAATTGTGTTGTTTGTAAATTAGAACCTGTTGGTACTGTTAAGCCGCAATTTCCTTCGAGCGATAAGTTGAATCTCTTCATATCGGAAGCCAACACATCAATTGTCGTTAGTTGTCCAGCTCAGGCGTTTCCTGTTCCAAAATACAGGTATATTTATTGTACATAAGATCTTAAACTAAATTATGACTCTAAACTCTACTAAAACTCTAAATTCTAAACTAAATTATGACCCTAAAAGCCAAGGGATACAAGTAATTTATAATTGGCTTGATTTCGTTTTTTTTTTTTTTTAAGGAAGCCAAAAGACCCCTCAAGACCTCAGTCACTCAAAGTCAGAATTACCACCACTTAGAGACAACTAGCTCTCATCTATCTCTGGTTTTATCTTGGTTATAAATCGTTCCTGGCGCCCGAACTCTTCCTCCTAAAACAGTTGTAGTCAATAACTATAGCAGAAGTTTTGCCGGCGACCAAGGTCATCTTAAACTAAGAGTCAGCGACAGGTTTATAAAATCTTCAACCCATATCAGTACAACTTCGAATTTTCTTCACCCAAACGCAACTAGGTCACAAATCTGTGCTGGCGCCCAAGCTCCTCAGTTAACATCCCATCTTCCTTGGTACCATCTCCCGATATCACCCCAGCGCCCAGGTTTTCACGAAAATAGTGTAAAAAATGGACCTTCAAGCTCATCTTGCAGCCTTGAACATTCGTTGAACAATGGTTTTGTAGTCAGAATCCTTAGTATTTCCCAAAAACTTTCGCACTACATCCTTGAATGATATCCAAGCTTCTTTTTCCTTCTCATTCATACTTTCCACAAAGAGGGTGTCGGTTAAAAGTTTTCTTATGTCGGGGCCAGGGTTCAATTTTGCTTCTGACAGCTTCGGGAGTTTTGTACATGGGGCAACAAAACCTTTTCTGGTGGTACCAAACTAGTATTGATAACATTTTTCTCACCAGGTTTTAAAGTTTCTCGGGGTGGCCAGTCACTTTTAGTACAGTACTGTTCTCTGGCTCACCTATCACACAGGTTAATATAGCCAGCATGCTGACCCAAAAGCATCGTGAGTTTTTTCAAGTCCCGATAAACCACCACGATATTTGATTGTTTCCAGGATAATGGCCAAATCGTTATTCATAGTTTTCTCCCATAAGCATTGTGCAATAATACTATTTTTAAGACTAATTTTGGATGAATCAATCAATATGCGCCATTCAGATGAGTCATACTGTATATCAAAGCAATGCATGAGTCCTTCCACATCATTGCAAAAAACGAAATTTCCTTCTTTTGTGAACAACTGGGTAAATTCTTTTTCTCGGTACCGGTACAATGAAAATGAGGTGCCAGATGATAACAGGTTTTTATTTTTTAATCTGGAACCTAACAGTTCGGCTTCATCTTTTGAAAGACCTAAATCTCTTACTAGACCATTCAGCTCACTTTGAAGCAATAGTTGAGGTCATTCATCTTCGTCTAAAGTAAAATCTAAGCTTGATTCATCCTGAGGACGTAATGTCATTTCGTCCTCCAACTCACTTGGGTATTCATCCAAACTGGAAGGTTCACATCTTCGCATAGGTTCCATATGTTTATTACTAAGGAACATAAATACTGCAAAACAGATAAAAACTTATGGGATAGAAATTTTTGAATATATTTCTAAATCTAGAAAAGAAAATGTTAGTTAGAAAATGTAGTCGCAGACCTATGTTATCTACTGGCGCCCGAGCTTCTGCACTGCAACAGTAGAAAACAGTCAGTAACGATATCAGAATCTTTGATGTCGCCCGAAGTCCTGTATTAGCAATAATTGCCAATAACTATATGAATCCTTCTTGACATTGTACTGCCGCCTGAGCTCCTCTACTGATACAGTAATAATTAATAATATCAGAATATTAGCTGATGTTAGAGCAGATCTACTCAAAACCACCGATCAATCACTAGCGCCCGAGCTCTTCTATTGATGCAAGAACAGTTAATAATATCAGATTTGTTGCTGGCGCCCGAGCTTTCTTCTACTAGCAACTCTACAGTAACTGTCAATCTGTGATTGAAGTTGAGGTCAGGTTATAGATGTAAAGATTGATGGTGTAGTTCTGGGCTTGTTGTGAAGTCCAAACTGTCAAGGTCAGTTTTGGATTCGGAAACTTTACTGGCGCCCTAAATCTTTGTTGGCGCCCGAGCATTCTTCTAATGCAAAGAGTGGTAGTTGTAGTTCTCTATCACCAAATCTTGCTTGTATCCCTTTGTTTATACATTTTTTTTTTCTATTCTAAGCTATAGAAGCCTTATGAGATGTTAAGCCCAAACTATTAAGATCGCCTGTATACTCAGAATTGTCGCTGGCGCCCGAGCTTTTCAACTAAAAATGAATAAAAATCGAGATTCGAGCCTTGTATCTCTTTGATTATACAATTTTTTTCTTGTCTAAACTACAGAACCTGTAGGGAGTGTTAAGCCCAAACTGTCAGCTTTAGAAAGACATCGAAACCTCGATGCTTCCTTAAAAAATAGTGCTACATTACTCTGTCCAGTCCAGGCTTATCCAGTTCCTTTACAAAGGTACGTTTTAATAAAAATGTAGAATTTAGAATGCTGTAGTGTTTGCTTTCCGAATTATTGCATTTTCTAAAAAATTAAATCAAGGGTGCTTTGCTCCAACTTCAGCAATTATTACATTCTTATTATATTCCTCCTTTCAATCGTATCTAGAACCGGTTGGGAGTGTTAAGCCTAAATTCCCAACAATGGATAAATTACGTGCGTTCGAATCTATCCTCAAGACTAGCGTGACTATACTGTGCCCGGCTCAAGCTTTTCCTGTACCAGTGATCAGGTAAAATTTCCACTTCCAAATTTGAAAGTGTCCGCGTTTTTGGTTCCACGTCAAAAATATCATCTTTAATTCTTTCTTTTTAGAACCAGTAGGTACTATCAAACCCAAATTAATAATTGCCGACAAATTCCGCGCTACCGGATACTCGTTTGGCGAATCTGCGACACTCCAATGTCCAGTTCAAGCTTACCCGGTGCCGTCACAAAGGTTAGTTTAAATTAGCTCTTTAAAAAAGCAGGGTACCCTACCATAATCTCCCCAAATTATTGCACAAATTTTTTTTCTGTTTTAAATTACATAGAACCAGTTGGTAGTGTCAAACCAAAATTCCCAACTCTGGATAAGTCACGCACATTCGAATCGACAATTAGCAAAAGCGTTACCGTTCTATGCCCGGCTCAAGCTTTCCCCGTTCCGCTAATAAGGTACGTGTAAGCAACGGTACCCGTTTCCCCTACGAAATTTTAATTCATCGATACAATAATTTCTGAAAACAGAACCCGTTAGCAGCGCCGGCCCTAAAGTATCATCAAAATCGAAATACGACGTCGTAAATTACAAGCGAAAAACCGATTTCGCTTTAATTTGCCCGGCACAAGGGTTCCCCGTTCCGAATTTCAGGTTGGTACCATCACATCTTAAATTCGCATCGTTTATTTAGAACCCGAAGGCGTTAGAGCGCCTAGTTTTACGACCACCGTCAAAGGGATTTGGATTTCGGAACCTTCCGCTGAATCTTTAGCCATGCTCTGTCAAGCTCAAGGGTACCCGAAACCCAACTTCAGGTATTACCGGCGTTAGCGCAGAATCACGTTTGCTAGATGTTTTTTGGTCTAATTTATAGAACCGGTTGGTAGTAGAGCTCCAGCGTCTACGGCGCCTTTAACAGCTGTCAAAATTGCAACGGGTAAAGGTGTTGGGATCTTGTGTCAAGCCCAAGGGTACCCACGACCTAATTTCAGGTATTGCTTGTTTGAATTTTTAGTCGTGTTTTGATCGTAGAACCGGTAGGCTTGAGAGGACCGCGTCTCCTAGCTGATGTTAAAAGTACGACAATTGAAAAAACAACCCGAAACGATTTGAGTCTATTGTGCCAAGCCCAAGGCTTCCCGATGCCGGTTTTTAGGTAATTTCAGGCATTTCTCCTTTATATTTTGGTTCCTAATGTAGAAGATTAGTTCCGAATATATTTTGAACAGAACCTATCGAGGGTAGGGCGCCAAATCTGCAAGCCGATTCCAAATTCAAGCATGTCGAGAGGAGAGCCAAATCGGACTTGTCATTATTTTGCCAAGCTCAAGGGTATCCATCCCCGACATTCAGGTATTGATTGTGTTTCTAATAAGTCACCCCCCTTTGGTGTAGAACCAATTGAGAGAAGGGCCCCCAACTTGCAAGCCGATTCGAAATTGAAGTCGGTTGAGAGGACGGCAAGGAGTAATATATCTTTGTTTTGCCAAGCCCAGGGTTACCCATCGCCAACATTCAGGTAGATTTTAATTTAAATTTGTGGGGGGGGGGTTGTTTTTCTAGAACCCATCGGTGTTAAAGCTCCTGTGTTTTCCTCCGATAACCTAATCAATGCTTTCGCGAGGATGTCCCGATCTAGTTTCGCATTGCTCTGTCAAGCTCAAGGATTACCGGTTCCGAAATTTCGGTAATTTCTTTTTAAAATTATGAAGGAGGGTACCCTATGCATGACAGTACTTAATATTTATTCATTATATAGAACCAGTTGGTAGCAAAGCACCTAGTTTCGTCAATGATCTAACGATAATGGGATATACGAGATCCAAAGATCAAAGCTTCGCTTTATTGTGCCCTGCTCAAAGTTTACCAATTCCCGTGTTTAGGTGGGTTGTACAAAATTTTTTTGCAATTACAACCAATCATCTACAAAAGAAATAGGTACGTATTACTTAAGTCTTTCTCTCTTCTTCAGAACCTCTTGGAAGTAGAGCACCATCCTTTACCAACGATCTAAAAAGTATGGGTTATCAAAGGCGTAAGAATCAGAATTTTGCTCTACTTTGCCCAGCTCAAGCACTACCCTTACCAGCATTCAGGTAATTTTTTCGTTCTTATAAATTTATTCTGTAGAACCGATCGGATCGAAACGACCAACATTCCAATCTGAATCCAGTAGTTTCACTTACGCTAAGAAATCAAACACTGATATCGCACTGCTATGCCCAGCTCAAGCTTTACCGCTTCCAAAATTTAGGTAATTTTTTTATTAATTTTTGACGTTATAGAGCCCATCGGTTTCAAAGCACCATCGTTTTCAAATGACGCCATAAGTAGTACTTACATCAGAAATATCGGTCAAGGTTTCGGCTTACTTTGCCAAGCTCAAGCCTTCCCAGTTCCAATTTTTAGGTATGTAAGGGTTACCCTAATCTAAAAAGGCATGAATTAGATTTTTTTTTTTTTGGGGAACCGGAAAATTCCCCGACAACAATTCCCCGACAGGAAAATTCCCCTACAGAAAAATTCCCCCGACAGGAAAATTCCCCGACAGGAATACTCCCCGACAGGAAAATTCCCCGACAGAAAAAATTCCCCCGACAGGAAAATTCCCCGACAGGAAACAGGAAAATTCCCCGACAGGAAAATTCCCCGACAGGAAAATTCCCCGGCAGGAAATATGGTTGTGGGCTGTACCATGCAAGTAATCGAAAAGATTTAAAAAAATACCAATCTCTTAGAAATTAGTCGGGGAATTGTAGTTGGGGAATTTTTCTGTCGGGGAATTGTTTGTCGGTGAATTCTAGTCGGGGAATTTTCCTAGATCCGATTTTTTGGTTTGACAAATTTCTATTTTACATGTGGTAGAGCCGTTAGGAACTAAAGCCCCCGCTTTCTCGAGTATGTCCAAAACATTCTCCTACAATAGTCGGAAAGGCATGGATTACGCTCTATTATGTCCAGCTCAAGGACTCCCAACCCCATTATTCAGGTAGGATCCGACCCTAACAATTCAGGCATTTAAAAACAAAATGTATTAATCATCAAATCAAAATCGATTTATTCTTCGATAGAACCAATTGGATCGAAGGCACCTAGTTTCTCATCCGATTCCAAAACATTCTCGTACGATAGGAAATCGAGATCGAGTTTTGCCTTGCTTTGTCCAGCTCAGGCTCTTCCAGTTCCTAATTTTAGGTAAATCTTATTCATTCAGGCATTTTTATTATTTAAGGGCGAATTAATTCGTTCTATTTTTGCTCTTGTAGAACCTATTGGGTTAACACCACCGAGATTGCCGCCGAAATCAAAATTAGATGCTGTTAGTGGGGAAGCCGGTCAAACTTTGGTCTTACCTTGCGATGCGCAATCAAATCCGGTTCCCAAATTTAGGTAATTTAGATATTTACATAATAATAATCAATATTTATTGGCGCCCGAGCTTCTATGCTAAAAAGATCAAGTTCACATCACAATTATTGCTGGCGCCCGAGCCCCTCTACAGAAACATAAAGAGTCAATAACGATATTGCAATAGTTTTTGGCGCCCGAGCTTCTGCTATGTGTATACTGTGAAAACGGTTGGGGTTTCGAGGTGAGAGGTTATAAATGCAAGCCAGATTCTTTGCTGGCGCCCGAGATCCTCTACTGAATCAAAAATAATCGATAACGATGTCAGAATGTTTACTGGCGCTCGAGCTTCCACACTAGAAGCAATAAGACAAACTACCAATCAAAATCTGATTCGTTACTGGCGCTCGAGCTCTTCTGCTGAACCAAAAACAAACAATAATAGTGTGCTTGTTGGCGCCCGAGCTGGAGACTAAGATTTGAGGTCTGAGATTACAAATTACAGAACCTGGGTGGTGGTAATGGATCACCAACATTTTTTTAAAATCGGATTCCTTACTGGCGCCCGAGCGATTTTGTCCTGTCCAGGCTTATCCAGTTTTTTACTATAAATATGCTTGCAATTTGGGTACACTTTCCAGTATTATTCTGAAAAATCGATCCACTCCAGGCTTCTTAATTTAAGGTAAAAATATACAGTATCTTGTCACTGGGTTTCTTTTTCTAGAACCTGTAACTGGGGTCGCTCCTAAAGCGAAAGACGTGGACGTCAGCACGCGAAAACTAGTAACATTAGCAAAGCTGCAAGCTTCATTAGTATGTTTAGTTCAAGGTTATCCAACACCAAAATTCAGGTAAACAAATTTTGAGGCATCCCAAAAAAAAAACTTTCATTTTTTCCAGAACCGACCAATAATATTGCTCCGAAAGCTTTAGAGACCAAATACGGGTTCTCTAAGGTCTTCATTGGTGTTGGGCAAAACGCTTTCATGACCTGTCAGGTTGCCGCGTTCCCCATCCCGAAATTCAGGTATTTTTAATTTTCATTTTAATTGATTTGGGGGGATTCTGATTTAGAACCCACCGGTAACGTCCCACCTAAAATTCCCGGGAAAAAATACGATGGTGGTAGATTGGAGTATTGGGAGCGTAATTCTTTTGTTGCTTTGACTTGCGAAGTCGTGGGCTACCCTCTTCCTAAATACAGGTATAATATTATCGTTATTATATTAATTTTGCAGAACCCACCAATAATATTCCTCCAAAAGCTCTCGATAAAAAAATTGGATACACTTTGATTTTGGCCGATTATTCTGAAGATGTTTTCCTCCTATGTCCGGTAGTTGGGTACCCTGTCCCAATATTTAGGTACGTTTATTTATAAATTTGCACCACTTACAGAACCCACGGGGAATGTCCCACCCAAACTGCCAGGTTTGAAATATGAAGGTGGTAAAATTTTGCCTATTCCGAAAGGAACCATCGCTTATATGACCTGTGATGTTACTGGGTACCCTGTCCCGATTTATAGGTAATTTTTTACTGAAACTTTTATTTTTTTCTCCTCGCAGAACCCACCAATAATATTGCACCAAAATCAAGCGATTTAAAAATTTCATTGATCGTATCTAGATCGAATTCGATAATTTATCTTTTGTGCCCATTGGTTGGGTACCCCGTCCCAAATTTTAGGTAGGTTAACTGTTCCTAAATTAATGAGATCTCAATTTTGTAGAACCAACTGGTAATGTCCCACCCAAGCTGTCTGGGTCCAAATATGATGGTGGCAAGATTTTTGTTTTTAATAAAAATGTGACAGTCTTTATGACTTGCGAAATTGTAGGGTACCCTATTCCTAAATATAGGTATATATTAGTGTTTTGTTTTTTTTATATTGGTAATAAATAGTTAGAGTTGGGACTTTTTCTGGGGGGGAGGAGGACTGGAACTTGTTCAAGTGGTCCTTCAGGATCTTGTTTGTCTGTTTTGGGAAGAGCTGGCTCCAATATTTTCAATGATTTTGATACCAAATTCAAACACGAAAAAGTCCTAAATCTATGCATGCTTTTCAACTTTAACATTTTTTTTATCAAAACAATATTTTGGGTCTCCAAAATTAGTCCAATTAGTAGTGGAAATCTTTTAAATTTTTCAGAACCAACTAATAATGTTCCACCCAAAAAGGTGGGTGCAGAATTCGGGGGTTGGCGTGTTTTGAGCGTAAACCTCAAGAATATAGCATGGTTAACTTGTCAGGTCACCGGGTACCCTGTGCCACGTTTCAAGTAAGTCCTAAAGCCTCTAAATTAGCACCAAATTAGTTTGAGCTGTGTGAGATGATTTGGGGAAAGTGTCCCGTTCATGTTAGGCCAGGTTTGTCCAGATTTCAGCCTAATTTGATTGTTTACAGAACCTACTAATAATGTGGCCCCTAAACGTGATGGTGAAGTTTTTGAAGGTTGGAAGGTGGTTAAAGTTCCTCGATTAAATTCCGCGTGGTTGACTTGTAAGGTGACCGGTTTTCCAAAACCAAAATTTGCGTAAGTTCAAATTTTATAAAATATTTTTTGTTGAGAATTCAGGCATTTCCTTCATTTGTTTTTCCATTTCTTCTTTTGAAAATTTTCTCCCTTTTAGAACCCACTAATAATATCGGGCCAAAACCCCTCGATCAAAAGATTCGTTTCACTTTAATCGTTGCCCTGCAAAATGGTATCGTCTATCTCATGTGCCCGGTCGTTGGGTACCCCGTCCCAAATTTTAGGTAGGTTCTGCTTCGCAATTAAAGGTAAGTATTGCATGCTCAATTTTTTATCAAGTTAATCCGTATTGGTGATAGTTCTGCTTTCCAAGTCAAAAAATTTTAATTTAAAATAAATCCTATTTTATCTTGCTCCCAATTTCAGAACCCACAAACAATATCCCACCGAAATTGGTCGGTGAAAAGACCTTGGGGAAAATCGCCACATCCCCGCGAGCCTCAAACATCTCCATTGTCTGTCCCGTAGTGGGGTACCCCTTGCCCCAATTTAAGTAAGTCGTCCCAAATTTATGGGTTAACATTTTAATATGCTTGCGTTGGCACCCTATCCTGTTGAGGCATTTTAATATGCTTGCGTTGGCACCCTATCCTCTTGAGGCTGATAATTTTGTTGTGATTTTCTTAAGAACCGACCAGCAATGTGGCGCCCAAGAAACCGGGGCAAAAATATGGCAGCATTATCGTTGATGCTTATCATAAAGGGATCATTTTTTTAACTTGCGATGTATCGGGTTACCCAACTCCAAAATTCAGGTAGATGCATTTTAAGAAGTTAAGCTTAATATTGCGTTCTTTTTTTGTGTATGAGATAGAACCGACTGGCGGTACTGCACCGCGTGTTTCCGGAGATGGATTGAATAAACAAACTGTACTTAATGGTATAGCACTAGCACTGCTTTGCGATGCCCAAGCGTACCCAGCACCTAAGAAAAGGTAGTACTTAGTGATTTGTTTTTTTAAATTTAACCTAATCGTCTTTGATACTACATCCATTATATACAGTATGTTTATCCTCAAAATTTATCCTTATTATTAAGAGGTTCATTTTCTCTTTAATTTATCCCAAATCAAAGAACCTACGAATAATGTGGCGCCAAAATCGGCCGGTCGTAAGATCGAAGGTAGCATCGTCGTTGAAGTACCACTTCATCAAAATGGTGTGCTCACTTGTGACGTCACCGGGTACCCCATCCCCAAATTCAGGTAAAAATCTGCTATCTATTTTTTTGCATGCAGAACCTACCGGTGGTACAGCCCCTACGGTCTCGGGAGATGGTTGGAATAAGCAAAAGAGTGCTGTAAGCGAAACTGTTGGCCTCCTTTGCGATGCACAGGCTTTCCCAGCGCCTAAAAAGAGGTACCCTTTTTAATCGTGTAAGCACGGCTTGAATTATGCTTTTACAAAATCCATCCAGGCATTTCTGACGAGATTTTTTTGAGTAGGTAGGTATACATCTTGAGTATTATCTTCACTTTACAGAACCTACAGGAGCTGTTGGACCTCGATTAAGCAATCGTATGATTGATATCAAAAGCATCGATGTAGGTAAAAGTCTAGTTGCTTTGTGCCCAGCGCAAGCTTTCCCGGTACCGATTTTCAGGTAACAAATCATCACCTTATCAATAAATCAATGAAAAAAAAAGAGTCATGCACGTTTACCCAAGTGAACCCAAAAGTTTTTTTAATTATTTTTGTGGAACTATCTTCCAAATCTTACTCTCGTAATTAGTTCTTAACTACATCCTAACTGGTTCTTAAAATCATGAATATAGAACGATTTCTCTTTTGTTTCAGGTGGTACAAGTTCGTCGAAGGCTCGAACAGGAAGCAAGCCATCCAATTGAACGATAGGATCCATCAGGTAGCTGGCACCTTGATTATCCGCGAAGCTTTGGTTGAAGATTCCGGAAAATATCTTTGCGTTGTTAATAATTCCGTTGGAGGCGAGAGCGTGGAGACCGTTTTGACTGTGACTGCTCCGTTGAAGGCTACCATCAATCCACCAATGCAGACTATCGATTTTGGAAGACCAGCTGTGTTTACTTGCAATTTTGAAGGTAATTGTTCTACTAACCAATCGAAATGTTCTTTCAAGTTGTCGTTTTATCAGCAAGCTTTAGTAAGTTCACCCACAAGCTTTTGCATTTAGATACCACCCCATAAAATGTAGGCGTAAGCTGTTAAATCGGGAGATCGAGGAGGTCAAACTATATCCCCTTTGCCGCAGCCTGGGAACAAAACATTCACATCATCCATTGACATTTTAGCTGTATGACTTGTTGCCCCATCTTCCTGGAAAAGTCATCCTCGAAAAAAAAGGGCCAATGATTCCATCCAAGTGAACGATGGTTTGCATCCCCATCAATATCTGAAATTTTGTTTATTAATGAAACTTGATAGGTGGAAATTGTTCACTTGGTCGTCATTTTGTTCGAGTCTCCTGAGCATATCCTCACCCGGGCAGAGAGGTTGCATCATCTGCATCTTGTACGGATGAAAATATAAGTCTTGGTGGAGAAGTTCCTTTGACAGATCTGTCTGCCGATCGACGTTGATATCTCAGCACCACCCATTTTGTGAACGGATTCGAACTGATTTTGCACTCCCATCTCTTTCGATTTGGTCGTCGATCGAGTTTCCTCAAGATTGTTAATTGACGTTCTAATCGCATTATCCGACAAAACAGCCTGGTTTCGTGGTATATTAAAATGGCGTCGAAAAACGCGATGTGTTTGAATAAAATTCTCATCCAACACCACAACTTCAAAGTTGTGGTGTTTGGTGCTACCGATGTTTTATCTGTTTGTTACGAGCCCACAGTCCGCTGTGTTGATGGTGGGCCAACTTTCGAGCTCTAAAGCTCATTTCAAGTCTCCTGTTTCATTGGTCTGCCAATCTACGAGGTTGGATCAAATTTAAACGAACCGTTTGTCTAAACCATTGATTCCCAAAGTGGTAATTCGTAATCCATTGGGTCCACGAAAATCTATCTGGTTTCGATAGTGAAGAACTAAAATGTTGGCTTGATTTCACCTATCAATGTAGGCACTGGGGAGTTTTCTAAATAAAATAATTGGGAATTGATTGGTTTCTGCGCTGTGAGTAGATGTCAAAAAAGTAAATTTGGATGGAATCACTTTTTTGATCGACCAACTTTACTTTTTGGACATCCACTGACAGCAGAATTAATTAATTAATTAATTAACCAATCAATTCTCACCTTTTTCTTTCGAAAATTGCTAATTCGTGGTTGGAACTCGGACGCAACGCAAATTTCTATAGTTAGATCTATTCTTCACATTTCTTATCGAGTTTTGGGAATATGCAGGGGGTCCACTGGAAGCAGTAAAATTTTTAAAGTGGTCTATGAGAAAAAAAACAAACGCTCTCGTAGAATGAAATTGCTCTCATACCTCCACGACCTTCTTTGAGAGGTCCAAACTGGATTGACCACAATAGTAGGTTGGGTTGATGGTCCGAAGAAATCTACCAGCAGGACACCCCTCTTCCCCTTTCCCCAGTCCCAACAAACTGTGGCCAACACTTTCTCCACAGATAATCGAGTTTTGGCTTGGGGAAGGTGGCTTAGTTGAGAAAGACGCCATCCTCACCTTTCTTGCTCTACTCCATGCTTGCACACTTTGATTCGAGGATGTAGTGATGCATCCATGTCTCGTTCCAGGTGATCAAGTGTCATCTGTCTCTATCATCTGATGACCAACTCTTCCAAAATGCTAGGGAGAGATGGCCAAGCCATTAAAAACAATTCTATGCCTACGTCTTGCAAAACTAATCAATGATGGTTGATTAATGATACATATCATGTTGCTTTTTAAACGTTTAGGAAACCCAATCAAGACTATCAGCTGGCTCAAAGACGGCCGTCCACTCGACCATTCCGAAGCAATCCTCAGAATCGAATCAGTCCGCAAAGAAGACAAAGGAATGTATCAATGTTTCATCAGAAACGATCAAGAGAGCGCTGAAGCAAGCGCAGAACTCAAGTTAGGAGGTCGTTTCGATCCACCCCTCATCAGGCAATCTTTCGGCGAAGAAACCTTACAACCCGGATCTTCAGTATTCCTAAAATGCGTCGCTGGTGGGAACCCAACACCCGAGATCACCTGGGAATTAGACGGACGCAGATTATCCAATAATGATCGTTATCAAATTGGGCAATATGTGACGGTTAACGGAGACGTCGTTTCGCACTTGAATGTGTCACAGATTCAAACCAATGATGGTGGATTATACAGGTGTATTGCTAGTAGCAAGGTTGGAGCTGTCGAGCATGCTGCTAAGATCAATGTTTATGGATCACCTTACGTGAGACCGATGGAGAAACAGGCTATTGTCGCTGGTGGGACTTTGATTGTCCATTGTCCGGTCGCTGGGTATCCGATCGAATCAATTGTTTGGGAAAGAGGTATTAATTCGAGTTTTCTAATTAATTAATGTTAATTGTGTTGTGTTTGTTTATAGATAATAGGATTTTGCCGATCAACAGGAAGCAGAAGGTCTTCCCTAATGGAACTTTGATTATTGATAACGTTGAAAGGGCTTCAGATCAAGCTAGCTACACTTGCGTCGCTAAAAGTCCAGAAGGTTTCGTCGCTAAGAATACGTTAGAAGTTCAAGTTATGGGTGAGTAATCTCTTAAATTTTCTTCCTCTTTTTTCCCCAATTAAAGTCATTTTAAATTTAATAAAAAGCGGAGTAATATTGGATCTTTCTATTTATGGACTTATCAATCGAGGAGATAAAATTATTTTCTAAATAAGTCCTGTTTATAAAAAAAAAGAGTCGAAATTAGTTCCCATTTAAAAGAGAAACCTCAACATGAATGGTTTTTCTATTTAATTACTGCGTATCAGCCTATCAACAGGGGGAACTGTGAAGCTGTGTGTCACATTAAAATCGATAAGTACGTGGGATGCTACCGGGGGGACGTTCAATAGGGGTACATTTAATTTCCTGCATGTCTATATAGTAATATTACGATATCATCCATCGACAAGGCTGTTATCTTTATTACTAGGTCGAATGGTGTGTCCAGGAAATGCTGGTAAATATAAAAATGTTAATCGAAACTGACACTGAATGTTAATAGTTAAATTTTAAGAATTGTTTTAACCATTTAAATGCGGTTGCTGCTACTGAATTCTTTTTGTTTCGTGCTGCCAATAATTTGGGACGTCCTGATCAGAATTTGGTCTCAAACCCTCGAATTGGGTGGTCTCCATTTCAAGTTCCTCTCCCTCATTTAATAATAACTTCCATACAAAGTTAATTTTTGGGGAGGGAATCTTGTTGTGTTCTAAAATTAATTTTCCAAAAATAAATAGTAATGGACGGGCAAGCATAGTCTCTTCCTACAGAACTACAGGCCCATAAGTCCAAACCGAATAAATGATAAATTGACAGGAAACAACAAATTTGGCTTTCGATAAGGGCCATCCACTGAATTTCAACTCCTAAGGATAACGGAGGAGATTAGAGAGACGCCATTCCATAACCGCAGTGGTGGTGTCCTTCAGGGTTCTGTCTTGGGCTCGGTTCTATTCATTCTTTTCATGTTTGATCTACCGAAGGTCCCTGGCACCAGATCCGAGTACATATTTATATTGATGACACGTTAGTAACAGTAGTAATGAACACTGTCATACCAACTGTTCTGTTTTCGCGCTGCCAACATAAGAAGCGAACGCAGTGAATGTCATTGTCATTACATCTCTCGATTCCACATTCTAATTTTGTATCTTCAATTAATTTAAATTTAAACGACAATAATGTTTGATCTTTGCGATTGAAATAATTAGTAATGGACTGTCACCTGTCACTTTTAATATTACATATACAGGGTGTTCCAACTAAGCGGGATTCTTCTGTAACTCTGTAGCTGTAAATTTAATAAAAAAATGTTTTTAATAAAAGTTGTCTAGAATCATGTGGGCCAAGTAAGGAAAATATTTTTAACTTCACAGGGTGTTCCATTTCCCGGGGCGCTACACAACTTTGTTATTTTAAATGGAACACCCTATTTTTGGATTCCTCGGTTAATTTTAGGTATAATCTATTAACTACATATGGTGCTTAAAACTGACCGTTTTCGAGATATTCAGATGTTTTTGAAAAATCACGATTTTTCGGACTTTCGAAAAGAACTAGATTTTTCTGGAAAACTGTTAGAGATAAGGATAGACAACCTTATATAGAATAATTTATGCTAAAACGAACCTTCAAAACCGCAGGTTTCTAACTTTTACGGTTTAGATGCTATTTAGCCTCATCGTAATTTTTTTTCAAAAACATCTGAATATCTCGAAAACGGTCAGTTTTAAGCACCATATGTACTTAATAAATTCTACCTAAAATTAACCGAGGAATCCAAAATTATAATAATATATAGGGTGTTCCAGTTAAAATAACAAAGTTGTGTAGCGTCCCCAGGAAATGGAACACCCTGTGAAGCTAAAAATATTTTCCTTACTTGGCCCACATGATTCTAGACAACTTTTATTAAAAACATTTTTTTGTTAAATTTACAGCTGCAGAGTTACAGAAGAATCCCGCTTAGTTGGAACACCCTGTATAAATACCAACTGTTCCTTATCGCGCTACCAACATAAAAAGTGATTAAATGCGTGTCCATATTCCAATCAGAACTTGCATTTTTTAAATTCAAATTTAAATGACATCAATATTTGACGTTGTGATTGAAATAAGTAGTAATGAACTGTCAAATGTCATTTATACCAACTGTTGTTTTCTGCGCTGCCAACACAAGGAATGACCAAGTGAGTGTCATTGTCTCTACACCTCTCGATTTCACAATCCAATCACAACTCGATCTTTTTTGTCTTCAAAATTCGAATTTAAATCAATTGAGCAATATTTGACCTTGTAACGAAAATAAGTAGTACTGGCCTGTCATCTGTCATTTTTTATATTGCACACACTCATATCAACTGTTGTGTTTTGCGCTGCCAACACAAGAAGTGATCAACTGAAAAAAAAAATCAAATTTAAATGACAGTAATATTTGACGTTTTGATTGAAATAATTAGCAATGAACTGTCATCTGTCACTTTTAATATTATATATACAGATACCAACTGTTCTTTATCGTGCTGCCAACATAAAATGTCGTTTTCATTCGATTTTTCGATTCCACATTCCAGTCAGAACTTGCTCTTTTGTATCTTCAAAATTCAAATTTAAATGACTGCAATATTTGACCTTGCGATGGAAATACTTAAGTAGTAATGTACTGTCATCTGTCATTTTTTTATATCATTCACACTCATACCAACTGTTCCTTTTTCGCGCTGTCAACATAAGAAGTCATTAACGTCTCGGTTCCACATTCCAATCACAACTTGGTCTTTTGTGTCTTCAAAATTAGTAGTGCCAATTGTTTTTATACCGATGTTTTTTTCCTAATATTCCAAAATTACATGTTTTTTGAGGATTATTTCGATCATTTTGGATTTTGCATCCTTCCAAATAATGATGGCCAATTAAAATAGGTTGTCCAGAAAAATTTTTATCAGATAGATTGGTCCTATGAAGTCGTGCGATGAGTTTGGTGGCAAAATTTTGAATTTGGACTTATGCCAAAATGTAGGATTTGATGCTACATCTTCTTGATTCGGTGTTCAGAAAATTTTAGTTTGATATGATCGTTTTTATGACCGTTTGGAACGAGTTTGGTGTTAAAATTTTGAATTTGGACTTGTGCCAAAATATAGAATTTGATACCAAATCTTCAAGGAATTGGAGAAATAATCTCGGTTACCTTCTAATTGTTGTATTTCCTTACGAACTCAAGCTTTATTGTAATACTGTCCTTATCCTTATCACATTTTGTACTAAGGATATCGAGTAAAAATGATGTTCAGGAAGCTTTTGTTTCTTTTAGTGTTAAAGTTTTGACTTTGGCTTTATGCCAAAATATGGTATTTGTAGCTAAAATCTTCAAGTAATTGGAGAAAAAACTAAATAGGTTGTTCAGAAAAGTTTTGACCAGGTAAATTGTTCTTAAAAACTCAAAAGATCGTTTAAGTGTTCAAATTTTTCGCTTACTTGATGATGTAGATTAAAATAGGACGCCCAGAAATGTTTCGACCAGATAGATTGCTTCTACAGACCTTTGAAATGAATTTGGTGGTAAAATATTAAATTTGGCAACATGCCGAAAGATCAATTTCTTGGCAAAATATTGCAGTAACGATGTAGATTGATCTAGGGTGTTCAGAATAGTATTGACCGCAAAGATTAGTGCTAGAAACTTGTAACGAAAATAAGTAGTACTGGTCTGTCATCTGTCACTTTTTATATGACACACACTCATACCAACTGTTCTTTTTCGCGATGCCAATACAATAAAGAGGGACTCGAGTGAATATTATTGTCATTAGAGCTTCGAGATTAGTAACGATGTAGTAGCAGCACCTGTATTTAATAGAAAGATCCAATATTGGCTTTTTTTGTGTTTTTGAATAAAGGGTGTCTCAATAATTACAACATTTTGGCTTATTTTTTGAAGATTTAAAACTTGAAATTTGAAACACCCTGTATATAATGTTTTAATTACGAATCGATTAAATATCTTCGACAGTTTCACGATACAAACGATGTATTTGTTTGCGCAAAATGATCTTTTGCGTAAGCTTCTGGTCTTACAACACATAACCGTTTATTTCAGAGCGCCAAAATAAACAAAAGATAAAAACGTAAATAAAACATAAGGTAAGATATAACAAAAGTAAAAAAGAACACGCTGTGTGTGTGAGAATTTGGCTGGCTTTAGTGTTACCTCATCATAAATCAAATTTGATTTCTTCAGATTATTATGAAGATGCGACATCATTTTGTAGCAATTTCATTCTCTCTCTCTCTCACTGTATCAACATTTTCTCACTTATCGCGCTCTACTTTAAAGCTAAAAAGCTCACTGACGTCGTATGCTTGCGCTCTCTTCGGACTTTTCTTTTTAATTATAGTTGGTTTTGTTTGATTTGCTGTTCAATTGTTTAATTTTGGTTTGGTTTGACATCGAAAATCATAAATTTTAAATTTGATTTAATTGATTTTTTTTTTAATTCAAAATGTGGTTTTGGGGAGAGAATTTGGTGCACTCTGCGGAAGACGCTTCATAAGGAAGGTATATATTCCCTGAAATAAGCTGTTCAGAAAAGTTCAGGTTTGATAGATCGCTCCTATTAAAATTTAGACGACCTTTGGTGTCGATTTTTTGAATTTGGACTTACGCCAAAATATGCCCAAAAATTTTTCAAGCGTTCGCCCGAATCACTACCGCTAACGTATCCGTAGTACCTCCGCAGATTCTCCCCTTCGACTTCGGGGAAAACCCCATCAACGAAGGTGATCTAGCTTCCGTCCAGTGCGTAGTGACGAAAGGAGCTGTCCCGATCAAAATCGGTTGGCAATTCCGAGGGGAACTCGTACATAATTCCAATGGGATCTCGCTGATGCAGATTAACCCGAAAATTAGTAGTTTGAGCATTGATTCGGTGAACGCAGATCATGCTGGGAATTACACCTGTATAGCGGAAAATTCTGCTGGGAAAGTCAGCCATACAGCGGAATTAAACGTGATCGGTATATTCATTTGTTTTTTTTGTTTTAATTTTGGACAAATTTGGGTGAAAATCGAATAAAGCTTGGCTAATTTTTTTGTTTTTGGGAATGTAGTGTGAGGAAAGTTTTGCATCACTTTAATCATCAGTCTGATTTTTTGAATATTACTCTTTTGTTTTAATAATACAAGAGAACCAATATTCAAAAAAATAAAACAATGCATCATCCTGAAATGTCTTTCCAGTGGTTCCGCAGATTTCTCCATTTAATTTCAAAGAGTCCGTCGATTCAGGCGAAACAGTCTCTGTACAATGTACAGTTTCTAAAGGAGACCTCCCTTTAAATATCACCTGGCAGTTAAATAACCGCACAATAGAAAAGGACGATGGTATAACAGTTATGACCATGAAACGATTTAGTACGCTCAATATAGATTCCGTTCAGGACGTGCATACCGGCGAATATACTTGTACAGCTCAAAATTTAGCCGGACAAGCCGTTTATAGTGCTAGATTGAATGTAAATGGTAATTTATTCGGTTGTTTTTATTTTGGGTGTAGTAGCAATTGTTTTTATGCTGATGCTTTTTTCTTTAATACTCCAAAATTACATGTTTCTGAGTATTATTTCGATAATTTTGGATTTTGCATACTTTCAAGTAATGGTAGCCAATAAAATAGGTTGTCCAGAAATTCTTTTATCAGCTAGATTGGTTCTATGAAGTCGTGCGATGAGTTTGGTGGCAAAATTTTGAATTTGGTCATATGCCAAAATGTAGGATTTGATGCTACATCCTCTTGATTCGGTGTTCAGACAAATTTTAGTTTGATATATCGTTTCTATGACCGTTTGGAATGAGTTTGGTGTTTAAATTTTGAATTTGGACTTATGCCAAAATGTAGGATTTGATGTTACGTCTTCAAGCAATGGGAGAAATAATTTTGGTCAACCCCCAATAGAACTAGTGTATATGATTAGATGTTTTAACCTGATGTATTGTTTCTGTAACCGTTTGGAACGAATTTGGTGTTCAAATTTTGAATTTGGACTTATGCCAAAATATAGAATTTGATACAAAATCTTCAAAGAATTGGAGAAATAATCTCGATTATCTTCCAATTATCTTATTTCCTTACGAATTCAAGCCTCGTTGTATATTATCCTCATTCTTCTCACATTTTTGAGTAAAAAGATGTTTAGGAAGCTTTTGGTTTGAGATTTTGTTTCTATAAGGTTTTGAGTTAATTTTGAAATTTCATTTTGGTTTTTGCCAAAATAATTTTCAAACTTCTTTAACCAGATAGGATTTTCAGGCACATAATGATGTAGATTAAAATAGGATGTCCAGAAATGTTTCGACCAGACAGATTGTTTTTACAGACCTTTGAGATGAGTTTGGTGTTAAAATATTAAATTTGGGCATATGCCTAAAGAGACAATTTCTTGGCAAAATCTTCAAATAACGATGTAGATTGAAATAGGATGTTCAGAAAAGTTTTGACCACAAAGATTAGCCTCAAAACTTTTAGGATCATTTTTGTCTTAACACTTTGAATTTGGACCTGTGCCAAAATAAAGAGTTGAATGCTATAATAAAATTCTAGTAATTGAATTTTTATCCCATTTTATGTCTACAGTATGATCAGAAATGTTTTGGTTCAATTATATTATTTCTGTGAATCTTTGGGACGAAGTTTGGGTGTAAAAATTTGACATTTAGATATATGCCAAAGTCTTTTAAACTTTTGGGGTCATTTTATTGTTAAAATTTGGAACGTGGATTTATGCCAAAATAAAGGGTTGAATGCTAAAATCCTCAATTTTTGTCCCATTTTACGGCTTGTTCTCATTATTAATGTTTTATCTAGCGATGCAGATTAAAATAGGCTGTCCAGAAAAGTTTTGATTACATAGATTATTTTTGTGTGCCTTTAGGATGTCTTTGAGTTTGGTGTTAAAATTTTGAATTTGGCTTTATGCCAAAATATGGGATTTGATGCTAAAATCTTCAAGGAACTGATTCGATGAAAATGATTGAAACGAACTGCCGTGCTTATTCTCGGTAGAGTTTCTTTTGAATTCAAGCCTAATTTTAAAGAAATTGCTTAAATAGGCTGTCCAGAAAAAAATTGATTAGATAGATTGTTTCTGCGCGTTTAGGATGACTTTAATATTAAAATTTTGAATTTGGTTTTATGCCAAAATATCGGATTTGATGCTAAAATCTTCAAGGAACTATCTAAATGATTGCCATGAACAGCCATGGTAGTTCTCGTCTTGTCTCCATATGAATTCAAGCCTCGTTTTTTATATATCCACATTCTTACAGTTTTATCTCATGAAGAAATGGGTTAAATAGACTGCCCAGAAACGTTTTGATTAGATAGATTCTTTTTGTGTGGCTTAAAGATGAGTTTGGTGTTAAAATTTTAAATTTGGTCTTATGCCAAAATATGATATTTGATGCTAAAATCTTCAGGGTACTGTCAAAATGATTGCGGTGAACTGCCATGGTTATTCTCGTCTTGTTTCTTCACGAATTCAAGTCTAATTTTTTATATATTCACATTCTCACAGTTTTATCTAATGAGGAAATGGCTAAATAGGCTGCCCAGAAAAGTTTTGATTAGGTAGATTGTTTTTGTGTGCCTTAAGGATGAGTTTGGTGTAAAAATTTTGAATTTGGTCTTACGCCAAAATATAGGATTTGATGCTAAAATCTTCAAGGAACTATCTAAATGATTGCCATGAACAGCCATGGTAGTTCTCGTCTTGTCTCCATATGAATTCAAGCCTCATTTTTTATATATCCACATTCTTACAGTTTTATCTCATGAAGAAATGGGTTAAATAGACTGCCCAGAAAAGTTTTGATTAGATAGATTCTTTTTATGTGGCTTAAAGATGAGTTTGGTGTTAAAATTTTAAATTTGGTCTTATGCCAAAATATGATATTTGATGCTAAAATCTTCAGGGTACTGTCAAAATTATTGCGGTGAACTGCCATGGTTATTCTCGTCTTGTTTCTTCACGAATTCAAGTCTAATTTTTTATATATCCACATTCTCACAATTATATCTAATGAGGAAATGGCTAAATAGGCTGCCCAGAAAAGTTTTGATTAGGTAGATTGTTTTTGTGTGTCCTTAAGGATGAGTTTGGTGTAAAAATTTTGAATTTGGTCTTATGCCAAAATATAGGATTTGATGCTAAAACCTTCAAGGGATTGTCAAAATGATTTTTGCCGAACACCATGATGATTGACGTGAATTACCAAAATACGAAATCAAAATCAGAAACATGTAACAATTAATTCCATTTCTCACTCTAAAATTGTTCCAGTTCCTCCTCAAATTTTACATTTCGATTTCGGCGAAGATTCGGTGAACGAAGGCGAAGGTGTATCGATACAATGCACGGTCTCTAAAGGGGATTACCCTTTAAACATAACCTGGACGCAGAATTCATTCCCGATCAATTCTGGGAAGGGAATCGTCGTAAATAGAGTATCTAAAAGGGTTAGCACTTTAAGTATAGATTCAGTGCAAGCTAATCATGTAGGGAATTACACTTGCGTGGCTGGGAATAAAGCTGCTGTTGTGGAATACACAGCTGTATTATCCGTGAAGGGTATTAATTTTTCCACGTTTAATAACTTTGCTAACATCTAGAGAGAATTGATTTTATTTTTTGTTCTATTTAACCTCAAAATTAAAATCCTTACGTTTTGCAGTACCTCCTCATATTACACCCTTCGATTTTGGTTCTAACACGTTAAACGCTGGTGAATCCGCTTCTTTGTACTGTACAGTCAACAAGGGCGATAACCCTATTAATATTGAATGGTTTCTGAATGGGAAATCTGTTGCGAACGTACCGGGAATCAGAGTCAACAGGTACGAGAGAAAAATGAGCGCTTTGATTATTGATTCTGTAACAGACGAGCATAGCGGAAGATACACTTGTCGTGCTACGAATTGGGCTGGATCAGCATATTATGCTGCGATTCTAGCCATTAACGGTTCGATTAGCTTCTTTAATATTATTAAATTATCTTTAATTTCCTTTTATTTCCGTAGATTTAGTTGCATTAACCTAATTCCTCTTTAGATTACGCGATATATATAATAAAATGATATCAAGATGTATTTATTTTAAAAGGGTGATTCAAAAAAATTGTTAAATTTGTAGTTCCCCCACAGATCGCACATTTCGATTTCGGAAAAGACTCGATAGATGCCGGTGAAGGCGTTTCTACTCAATGCACCGCATCTAAAGGGGATTACCCTCTAAATATAACCTGGTTATTGAATTCTAAACCGATAAGTCCAAACGAGGGCATCTTCATCAACAGGGCGTCCAAAAGAGTTAGCACTTTAATAATAGACAACGTCCAAGCCAATCATGCAGGGAATTATACCTGTTTGGTTGGTAATATGGCTGCTGTAGAAGAATATACTGCCACCTTATCAATAAATGGTTTATAAAATAAATATTTCTTTTTAATCTCTAATAATAATTTTTCTTTAATTTCTAACTCATTTCAGTCCCACCTCATATTATCCCTTTTGATTTTGGCAACGATGCCCTTAACGCTGGTGATTCAACTTCCTTATATTGCACTGTTAATAAAGGTGACAACCCTGTTAATATAGAATGGTTTTTGAATGGACGTCCGGTAGCAGGAATAGATGGAATTAACGTTGATCACTACAAGAAAAAAGTTAGCAATTTAAATATTGAATCGGTTCAAGCTGAGCATAGTGGGAAATACACTTGTAGAGCTACAAATTGGGCTGGTTCAGCATATTACGCTACTGTTTTAGTAGTTAACGGTTTGATAAACTTTTGAACATTGATTATAATTTTCGTTTGGCTTTGTTTTTCTGTTTTGTTTTCTGTTATGGTTTTTTTTTCCCCCTATGTGTCTCCCTTTAAGGTGTCAAAAAAAAAAAGAATGATGAGTTTTTAAAGATATGCAGAGTCTATTCAATGTATATTTTTAACTGTATCGACTCAATTTATCCGAACTAGCATCGAATAGACACTGAATTAGGATTAAATAGACGCAAAATTAGTATTGGTTAATCATCGAATAGACAATTATCAACTCTTATCGAATAGATATTGATATATCCCAAGCTAGTATTGTGTACAAACCGAATTGCTATTGAATAGACAGCGACCTATCGTCGATTAGACTATATAGTACAGTCATATAATTGGTAAGAAATGACAGATATACGGTTACAAAAAAAAATCGAGATAACGAGAAATAAGCTAAACGTGGAATAAATATCAAATAGAAATATCATCGAATAGACACTGAATTAGAATTAAATAAACGCAAAATTAGCATCAAATAGATAACACATTACATCATTGAACTAACGTGGAATTGGGGGAGGAGGGAGGCAATGATTCGCTAAACCAGCAATAAATAGAAATAGCATCGAATAGATTAATTTGCGGTCATCACCCGGCTGTAGGTTGTGTGTCAATTATTACTATCAAATACATAATAGACGGCCATTAAATAAATGCTCTAACTATCATCGAGTAGATACTGATCTATTAGTCACTAAACAATCGATAGTCGTCGAATAAATATTAAATAGATCCTCCATAAATTAGCATTTAATAGACACGCTCGTATAGAATAATGATTGAAATATCACAGAATGAGATCTGTACTATTGATTGAAGTAAATACTTGCTAAATCAGCATCGAATAGAATTTGCATAAACGTTGAACTAGTATTGAATAGATTAAGATATCAACGAATAGATCCTGAATGAGTAGTAAAAATTGATATGCGTGTCATAGAATTAGTAACGGTTAAGTAGTAGCCATTCAGTAGACAGATTCGTATTGATTATATTCTGAAATAACAAGGAATTGGTCGTCTGGTAGTCGATATTGAATAGAACTCGAATTGATGCTCACTAGATAGTATCAAAATGTGATAGTATGAAATAGACACTACACAGTCATCAAATAGAATCTAAATTATCATTTTTATTATTTAATATGGATTATAATTTAGATTTAAATAGACAGATTCGTATTGGATGGATATTAAACTATATCAGGGAATAGTAATAACGCTAAACTCGGAAGCCCTTATAATAGATATTTAGGTTGTGGAAGCCTTCGATGTCATTTAGTAGTGTCATAAATTTTCAAGTGTACCAGTTTTAAATAGATCGTAGCCTGACATCAAATAGATGCTGGATTAACATTGAATGAGCAGTGAATTAGCATCGAATAGACATTGGATTAACATCAAACTAGGTGTAGCAGTAGCAATTAAACAGTAAACAGTTATCGAATAAATGTTAAATTAGTATCGAACACACACTTAAACCGAGATTAACATCGAATAGACAGATAGCTATCGAATAGACGCTGAAATAGCATAAATAACGCTGAACTGATGCTATACACCGAAGTGACATCAGATAGATGATATACGGTCATAGAATAAATGTTAAAGTTGCATCAAATAGACGGTGTGTGGTCATGAAATAGATACTGAATTAGCATGAAATAGATGCTGTATTAGTATATGCTAATCTAGTAGTAGATTGTCGATTCGTCAGCTAAATACTGAATTTATACGTGAAATAGATAGATTGGAATAGTGCGTAAATTAGCATCAACGAAATTAGCAACGAATAGACAAGGATATTTTGACTATATATTGAAACAGATAGATCAATTAGTCGATTATGAACGTTAGATGTTGGAAAAACACTCCAAACTAACGCGGAATAAAATGAAAATTAAGTAATAAATTAATGTTAAATTAGCATCAACTAGACTAGTATGTATACAAACATTGAATAGACTTCGAGTTGCTATTAAAGAAATGGTAAATTATTATTAAATACAGATTCGAAACAACATGGATGTTGGATAGAACTAGCATCGAATAGATTCCAAACTAGCATCGAATAGACACTAAACTAGCATCGGATAGAAAATTCGTCTGAGGTCTTAAGAGGTAGTTCTAAACGATAGAATCATGAAATACACTCACTTTATATTGTTTGATTAAAAATAAGCATTAAGCAATTAAAGTTAAAAATATACATCCAGATAGATCCTGTAAACCTTTCTTCTGTTTTTATAATGAAAAGCGTATGTAACATTTTTAAATGATGTCCGACTTTATAGGTCTGCAACCCCTCAACGAAACCCAAATAAACGAAAGGTATTTTTTTATTTAAAACTAATGTTTCTTCACCGTTCTGTGTTTCTGTGTTCACACACACACGCTCTCATCAAGAAGATCATTTCGACGTCCACAATACATTCACGTGTTCGAATTATTAAGTTCCTCCTGGTGATTTTTGTTTTTTACTGTGTAACATTTCATACAGCATAAACGCATTTCTCCTTGTCATTTGTATGTCCTTGTTTTTGATATTGTTCTAACTCATTTATAATGATATAGTTTAGAAACATAGTGTTGCATATTTCTTAGGTCTTTTATAGATGTTTTTTTTTTAATTTCTGTTCATTTTAGCACATTTGATATATTATAATATTATAGTAATTTATAGCGAAAATCCTACAGTGTTGCCAGATGTAAAAATAATGTTTTCGCTGTAAATTGCTGCTAATAAATTTAAAACAATTTTAAGTTGATGTTAATGCAATTTTAGCCCTTAATTTAGTGACTGCTAGTTGTGCATTATTCTATTCTAGTACCACCACATATCACCCCAATCGATATCGAAGGTAGTATCAACTCCGGTGACTCAGTTACCTTATATTGCACTGTCAATAAAGGTGACAATCCGATTTTTATCGAATGGTTCTTGAACAGTCAACCGGTTGGATTTATAAACGGCATCACCGTCAATCCAGTCGGTAAAAAAGTTAGCGTTTTAAGCATCGACGCAGTACAAGCCGAGCATTCTGGAAAATACACCTGCAAGGCTACGAATTGGGCAGGCTCAGCTTATTACACAACAAAATTAATCATAAACGGTTAATTCATTTACATATTTATTTTAGTTAAATTGTATTGATCCCTTCAAAACCCAGCAAATTATTTTATGATCTTGATCCAGTCAGTCCTCACATTACCCCATTCGATTTCGGCAACGACGACGTCAACGTCGGCGATTCGGCCTCTCTAATGTGCAACGTTATCAAAGGTGACAACCCTGTCCAAATCAGATGGTTTTTTAAACAGGAACCTATCAAGGCTAAACAAGGTGTAACGATCGGTAGAATGGGCTCCAGAGCTAGCAGTTTAACTATCGATTCCGTCCTAGCTGAGCATAGCGGGGAATACACCTGCATGGCTAGTAATTTAGCTGGATCCGCTAATTTTAGCGCTCAATTAGCAGTGAATGGTACTTTTATTTAGAGATTAGATTTAGTGTATTTTGCATTTTTGACGTTTATTGCTTGCGAGATGTGTTTAGATTGATAGAATAGATGATTTAAGTTCTTAGTTTAAATAGATCATTCCACTTGAAACGAACAACGCGTTCTTATTTAACATCCACTATATAGAAAGTGGTCATCAATTATAATCCTTCTTGTTAAGATAAAAGTGCCTCTAAACCTCTTTAAAAACCTTTTCAACCTGGGAAGTGCTGTTACTCTACTTCGTGGGCTCTCTCGTGCGCTTTGGTTTTATTGACGGTTGTAAAACTCGACTGTTACGTTAAGCTTTCGTTTTTAATTGTGCATCGTGAGTTATGTATTTCTGACGTTAATGTTGCCGATGATACCATAAAACGAAGAACATCGTTAGTGTAAACTGATTTATTAAATATTTCAATTGTCTAGATTTTATGTTTGCTCTTTTATTAAATATGCACAAAATTGCACATTTAAATATAAAACTTTGTGCGTATTTGGCATTTAATTGTCGAACTACTACGTATCTGACATTTAAACGTCAAATTTGTGCGTATTTGACATTTAAACGTCAAACTTGTTTTATTTGATAATTTAATGATTTAAAGCTCGCAAATATGCCGTTGAAATGTCATATATGTAGAAATTTGACATTTAAATGTCATACTTGAGCACATTTAGCATTTAAATCTGACATTTAAACTAACAACCTAACAAATTTATGCGGTTTCTGACATTTAAATGTCAAACTTGAATAGTTTGACATTTAAATGTCAAACTTTTGTATTTGACATTTAAATTTAAAATTTGCAAATACCACGATAAAATGTCATATATGTAGAAATTTGACAGACATCAAATTTGTGCGTATTTAGCATTAAAATGTCAAATTCGAGCGTATCTGATATTTAAACGTCAAACTTGTACATATTTGACATTTCCATGTCAAACTTTTTTATTTCATAACTCAATAAGTTGAAACTCGAAATTATGACTGTTGAAATGTCATATATGTAGAAATTTGACGTTTAAACATTAAACTTGTGCGTATTTAGCATTTCAATGTCAAATTTGAACGTATCTGATATTTACATATCTGACATTTAAACGTCAAATTTATACATATTTGACATTTAAACGTCAGATCTATACGTATTTGACGTTTAAACGTCAAACTTGTACATATTTGACATTTGAGTGTTAAACTTTGTGCATATTCGTCGGATAAATTTAAAACTTATTTAAATTTAAAAAAAGTTAAGAGCAAAAGTAAGAGAGTAATTTGTCAGTTGTCTCTTTTTCATTTTGTTGGCTGAATTGTTTTAGCGTTTTTGGGAATAACCCAAATTATAAACTGACATTTTTTAGAACTTGAACAATTTCCTGTTACATAAATCAGAGGGGGGAGGGTGGTTTACAATTATTGAAAATAAAAAAAAAAAAATCATTTTTTTAATTTATATTTCAATTTTTTAAAAATTTTGAAATTATTGAGAATTCGGAAATGTGACCTAGATATTACGGGAATAAAGATATTTTTTGAAATTAAGAAATTAAGTTTAAAATAAAAAAAAAATAAAAAATTGATATCAAAAAGGTTCAAAAATTTATTAATAGTTAATTGGATTTTTTTAATTGCAACATTTTTTTGAGAATTTAGAAGCGTTGAATTCTTTGCAATTTACTAAAAAAAATTTGAAATTATTGAAAATTTGGAAATGTGGGTTTTGAAATTACACTTCAGTTTGTTTCAAAAAAATTGATAAAAATTTTTTGGAGAATTTCGAGATTTCCTAAAATGTTTAACTTTATATTAAAAAAAGCAACATTTCTCAAAAAATTTGATTAAAAATTTTTTTTTATTTTCAGAATTTCAAAATTGAAATTTAAAAAAAAATTTATTTATAAAATTTTAAAAAATTTCAAATTTTATTTTCGAGAACTTCAAAAAATGATTTAAAATAATATTTTGAAATTTGTAGATTTTGAATTTCTTTAAAATTGTTAATTCGAAATTTTGTTTTTAAAAAAACATTTTTTTATATTTTATTTAATATTTGAAATTTTTGAAAACTGGCATGTTTGGGATTATTCAAAATTTTAAATGTCTAAAATTTCAGCAAATTTCAAGAAAGGCTAAATTTATTTCTATTTCCAAAATTGCCAAATTTGATTTTTAAATATTTTGAAAATTAATTTTACGATTTTTAAATTTTAAAATTTTAAAAAAAACATTTCAGAATTTTCAGAATTTTAAAAATTCCAAAAAATTATTTTTCAATGATAGGTAATGTAATATTTGAAATTTTTTTTGACATTTTTTGAAATTTTATTTTTTGAAATTATTTTAAATTAAAAAAATGGCTTAAATATTTAAAAAATTCAGGAAATTTAACTCCCCAAAAGATTTAAGGAAAAAATGTGAATTTATTTATATAAAAAAAAAATAAATTAAAAAAATCTAAATATAAAAATTCGAAGGAATTCAGTCCTCTAAGAATTTCAAAAAATTTAAAATTATTAATTATTGCAGTTGGATATCAAGGAACGTGGGTAAAAAAATCGGCAACGCCAACACCACAACATTTAATTAATTATTCGGGACACGTGTTTCGAGGGCTCATGGCCCCTCATCACCCCCTCCCGAATAATTAATTAAATGTTGTGGTGTTGGCGTTGCCGATTTTTTATCTGTAAATTATTGCAATGTTTAAAAAATTCAACATTTTTCAAAAAAAATCCTTTTTGTAGCATAATTTGAAGGTTATCAAAGATGTCGAGGGGGTGGAGGGTGTACTTTGAAATTGAGACAATTTTCCCTCTACAAAATTGTGATCTTACACCAAAATACACTTTCAGTCTTTAAAATTTCAATTCAACCCCCACATGACACATTTTCCACATCAATATTTCTCTCGAAAATTATCCCACAATCTCTCACCAAGTTTCATCAAAATCGGAAATTTTGACATTTTTCTGCAGTACCACCTCACGTAACACCGTTCGATTTCGGCGGGGAGCCCTTGAACGCCGGCGAGTCAGCTTCTGCGATGTGCACGATCAATAAAGGTGATCACCCTATTTCGATTGAATGGTTCCTCAATGGGAGACCCATATCCCATAACGCTAACGGTGTGACGTTCGTTGATTTGGGGAAAAAGCGCAGCGTTTTGAAAATTGACTTGGTCGACGCTGAACATAGCGGGAAATACACTTGCAGGGCTACAAATTGGGCTGGATCAGCATATTATACTACAGAATTGTTGATTAATGGTATTGATTTGAAATTAGAAAAAATAAACCACAATTTTCTGTTTTAATTTTGTTTAATTCGCTTAATTTTTATACTTTGGTTTTGTTATTATTATTTTTCTTTCAAATCTTCCATCTAGTTCCACCACATATCACACCATTTGATTTTGGCGTTCAAATTCCTAACGCCGGCGAGCCAGTTTCAACCATGTGTTTAGTCAATAAAGGTGACCACCCTATTACTACGCAATGGTACGTCAATGGGAAGCCGCTGGAGAGTTTGCAAGGAATCTCAATCCTCAATTTAGGCAAACAAGGCAGTGTTCTAAGCATAAGCTCAGTAGATGCTGATCATTCAGGGAAATACACTTGCAAGGCGACAAATTGGGCCGGCTCAGCGTATTACGCAGCAGTCTTAGCTATAAATGGTGTATCTTTTTTTTTAAATCTTAAGCATGCTTGCTAAATCTGTCCCGAAATGATTAATTTTTCAGTACCACCTCACATTGTCCCCTTTGAATTTACTGAAAATCCTGTCAATTCTGGAGAAACTGCTTCCGTCCAATGTACAGTCGTAAAAGGTGACACCCCTATTCAAATTCGATGGTTCTTAAACGGGGAAGATGTCACTAACATCCTCGGTATCACCACGGGGAAAATTGGTAAACGTGTAAGCAGCCTAACCGTGGATAATGTCGACGCTAGCAATGCCGGATCTTACACCTGTATGGCTACTAATCTAGCCGGATCTGCGAATTTTACTACGGTTTTATCGGTTAATGGTAGAGAAATTAAAAATTTTAATGTGTTTGAGTTGTTTTCTGTTGGTTAATATTGTTTTAAATTAAATCTACCCAAATCGCACGAGGATTCCAAATTCTCCCCAGCAATCTGCAGGATATTGTTTAACATCTTCTTGAAAGACATTTCAATAGATAAACTTAGGTTTTCTAAAAGGTCAGGGTCATTTTGTTGGAAATAAATCAATTTATTCTATACCATAATTAAAAAAAGAAGACTTTAACGTAATAAACAACGGTCGTGAAAACCAACGCTTAAATTTTATCAATAGATTTTACTGATATAGATTCAACTTTCATTATTACAACCTGCTGAAACAATTTGCGCGATCTAGAATAAATTGATTCGTATTCTTCGTTACAAAAAAGTGTCGTCTTCTAAAATAAATTTCAACTTAAAACTCCATCATTTTAATCTATCGGTGCAGTTTCGAATGAAAACACACAATTTGGATGTTCTGGAGTAAATTGATACCTGTAGACTTTAAACTTAATCCAGCAAAATTTGAAACAAGCTCACGATTTGTGCGGCCTAGAATAAATTTCATCAGTACAACGTATCGACGAAGTCTCAAACGAAAAGTGTGTTCTAGAATAAATTGATTTATCGTTTAAACTTTATTAGTAACCCCCCTAACTGACAAGCTTCAAACAAATATGTGTTTTAGAATAAATTTCGTTTAAAACTTAAAACTTCATCATTTGAACCTATCGGTGCAATTATGCGCATTCTGGAGTAAATTGATTTCTAGTTTTAAATTTGATCTGGCAAAATTTGCAACACGAACATGATTTGTGTGTTCTAGAATAAATTTCGATTGAATCTTCTTTAGTAAACCCTAAACCTGATTGATGAAGTTTCAAATGAAAAACATAATTTTCGTGGTTTGGAATAAATTGATTTATTACTATTCTACTGATCTAAAAGTAAAAATAAAAATCTTTAGCTCTTATTTCATCGGTAGAACCGACGAATTGATTAAACGAATTTGTTCTAGAACAAATTGATTTATAGTTTCAAACATCGTTTATACAATTTACAGTGTGTTCTAGAATAAACTTCGATTGAATCTTCTTTAGTAAACCCTAAACCTGACTGATGAAGTTTTAAACGAAAACATAATTTCCGTGGTTTGGAATAAATTGATTTATTACTATTCTACTGATCTAAAAGTAAAAATAAAAATCTTTAGCTTTTACTTCACCAGTAGGACCGACGAATTGATGAAATTAGTTTTTGTGTTCTAGAATAAATTGATTTTTAGTTTTAAAATTAATTTTGCACCGGCGGTAGGGGGTGGTAGAAAATTTTACAATTGTTTTATATGAAGAGAATATTTTACCCCACCCACCGCGCAACTTTACTCGGTAGCACCCACGAAATTTTCAAACTAAAACACAATTTCCATGTTCTAGAATAAATTATTAAGGTTTTTTTTTAACGTGATCGACATAAAGTACTGACGAATTTTCAAACGTGAACACGATATACATGTTTTAGAATAAATTGATTCAGAGTTTCATTTAATTTCGAACGTAAATACAGTTCGGGTGTTCTAGAATAAATTGATTTATAGTTTCAAACTTCATTTATACAATTTACAGTGTGTTCTAGAATAAATTTCTTCGTTAATGCAATAGACCGACTGCTGAAGCTTCAAAATACTAAAACAACATTTTTTGGTTCTAGAATAAATTGATTTATAGTTTTAAAATTAAATTTTCACGGGCGGTGTGGGAGGCAGGAGTGGTAGAAAATTTTACAATTGTTTTATCTGGGGAAATAAATATTTTATCTCCCTCCCCTCACCGACCGCGCAACTTTAATCGGTAGTACCCACGAAGTTTCAAACTAAAACACAATTTCCATGTTCTAGAATAAATTGATTAAGGTTTTTTAACGTGATCGACATAACATACTGAAGAATTTTCAAAGGTGAACGCGATATACATGGTTTAGAATAAATTGATTCATAGTTTCATTCAATTTCGAACGTAAATACAGTTAGGGTGTTCTAGGGTGTTTCAAACTTCGTTTATACAATTTACAGTGTGTTCTAGAATAAATTTCTTCGTTAATGATGAAGTTTCAAAATACTGAAACTTTTTTTTTGTTCTAGAATAAATTGATTTATAGTTTCTAAAATTAAATTTGCACGGGACGACGGTGGGGAGGGGGTAGAAAATTTTACAATTGTTTTACACGGAGAAAATATTTTACCACCGACCCCGCAACTTTAATCGGTAGCGCCTACGAAGTTTCAAAATAAAATGCAATTTTCTTTCAGTTGTTCCAGAATAAATTGATTATGGCTTTTTAACGTGATCGACATAACGTACTGACGAATTTTCAAACGTGAAGGCGATATTTGTGTTTTAGAATAAATTGTTTCATAGTAAATACAGTTAGGGTGTTCTAGAATAAATTGGATTTATAGTTTTAAAATCAAATTTGCACGGGCGGGGGAGGGGTGGTAGAAAATTTTACACTTGTTTTATATGGAGAAAATATTTTATCCCACTCCCACCGACGTGTTCTAGAATAAATTGATTATGGCTTTTTAACGTGATCGACATAACGTACTGAAGAATTTTCAAACGTGAACGCGATATATGTACATATTCTAGAATAAATTGATTCATAAGTTCAAACGTTATCAGCTGAATCTACCGACAGAGTTTCAAGCAAAAACATAATTTGTATGTTCTAGAATAAATTGATTTATACATAGTTTCATAAAGATTCCAAGGAAAACGGAATTTGGGTGTTCTAGAATAAATTGAATCGTGTTCTCTTAACAACAAGCACGATTAGACGCTCACACATGATCATATTGTTCATTAATCTTTAAAATCTTCTTTTATTTTTTGATTAATTTTTGTTTTTTCATTAGACCATCTGTGATCATATCATTGTCATTCATTACTTCACAGTTCCACCACATATCTCACCATTTGATTTCGGACGTAGTAGCTTAAACGCTGGCCAATCAGCTACGGTAATGTGTACGGTAAACGCGGGGGATTACCCGATAAGCATCGAATGGTTCTTGAACGGCAAACCAATCCAGCAAATCGACGGCATATCCTTGATAAATTTGGGCGAACAAGGTGGGGTGTTAACGATACGTTCCGTACGGGCAGAGCATAGCGGGAAATACACCTGCAGAGCTACGAATTGGGCAGGATCAGCGTATTATGTAGCTAAATTATCAGTTAATGGTATTTAAATTTAATTTTTAAAACAATTTTATTATAATTTTTTTAGTACCTCCTCATATTCCACCATTTTTCTTCACGGAAGAATCGGTTAATACCGGCGATACAGCTTCTGTACAATGTACGGCGGCTAAAGGCGACATCCCATTGCAATTAACTTGGGTCTTGAACGGGAAACCGATCGATAAGATTAACGGGATCTCGACTAATAGGTTCGGTAAACGTATCAGTACTTTGAGTGTTGATTCCGTGGAAGCTTACCATGCCGGGGCATACACCTGTCAGGCTAAGAATAAAGCTGGAAGTACGAATTATACAGCTCATTTAGCTGTTAACGGTACCTACGATTTTTTTTTTTAAATAAAATTTGCACGTTTCTTATTTCCTGGCAGTTCCTCCGCACATATCACCTTTCGATTTTGGCCGTCCAACCCTAAACCAAGGTGAACCAGTAACGGTAGTTTGTACGGCACACTTAGGCGATCACCCAGTTTACATCGATTGGTTTTTGAACAGCAAACCAATCGCTGAGATTGAAGGGGTGTCTTCGATTAATTTAGGAAAACAGGGGAGCGTTTTGACGATACCATCGATTCAAGCCGGGCATTCGGGGAAATACACTTGCAAAGCGACGAATTGGGCCGGTTCAGCATATTACGCTGCGAAATTATTGGTTAACGGTAGTACATCTTTGTTTTAGACCAATTTATTTTAATTTTATTTTTCCACTTATTATGAGCATTTTTTTACAGTACCACCACACATTTCCCCTTTTGATTTTACCGAAGAGTCGGTTAATTCCGGTGATACAGCTTCAGTACAATGTACTGTCTCCAAAGGTGATATCCCGCTTCAAATGATTTGGTTCCTGAACGGGGAACCAGCTCAAAACGTCGCTGGAATCACCACTAATCGAATCGGGAAACGTATCAGTAGTTTAAGCATCGATTCCGTTGACGCCTCCCATGCTGGGATATACACCTGTCAAGCTAGAAATAAAGCTGGAACTGCGAATTATACTGCAGATTTAGCCGTTAATGGTATTCTCGTAATCTTGTCTTTAGTTTTTGTTTTGGCACTTTCCGATTTCTCATCGATCCGTACCTGATTCTTTACAGTTACCCCCCAGATAACCCCGTTCACTTTCGCACAAGATAGCATGAACGTCGGTGATACAGGTTCACTAACGTGCACTATTATAAAAGGTGACAACCCTGTCAAAATAAATTGGTTACACAACGGAAGATTAATCAAAGACGAAACTGGAATCTCAGTTATGTTGATGGGCAAACGGATAAGCACCTTAACGATTGATTCGATTCAAGCTCAACATAGCGGGGAATATTCTTGCTTGGCCAGTAATCTAGCTGGTTCCGATAAATTTAGCGTTAATTTAGCTGTAAACGGTACGATTTACAAATCTTACAAATAAGGTTATGTTATTATATCCCCGCCACAACACCCCACCCTAAATAATCCATTCCTCTGTGATGCAAAACTTTCGAACTTTAAATATATCTCGTTTTAAACTTTCCATAGTTCCCCCTCACATAACACCGTTCGATTTCGGTCGCGAAACTCTCAACGCAGGCGTTTCGACCTCACTCTATTGCATGCTGAATCAAGGCGATCACCCAGTCAGTTTCGATTGGTTCCTCAACGGGAAACCGATCAAAAACTTGCAAGGCGTTCTCATCACGGATTTCGGCACGAAAAGCAGCATCTTGAACATCGATTCCGTGCAAGAGGAGCATAGCGGGAGATACACTTGCAGGGCTACCAATTGGGCCGGTTCGGCTATGTACACGGCCAAGTTGATCGTCAAGGGTGATTTTATTTGAATGTATGTTTTGTTTTTTTCGTTCCGATTTGTTTTTGTTTGCCGTTTTCGTTTTCTTGGATTATTGATGAGTTCTGGGAGAAAAGCACAGATCAGATCATCTGCACCTTTGGTCACGTAATATATAGGTAGATAGGTGACGAGAGGACGAGTTGCAAACTATCTCTTGATATGGACGTTTTGTTTTTCTTTTTTGGTGGTTTTGATCTAGTTCGATCTGGTTAAAACTATCTTCAAATTAGGTCGTACTAGCTCAAATCCAAGTATAATTAGCCTAACTAGGTCAGAATAACTCAAATTCAGGACAAACTCGGTTAAAACCAGCTAAAACTAGCTTAAAACCAGATGGGATTAGCTTACAGTTTGCTATCTGGCCTGGTTTCGGGCTAGTCTGACCTAGTTTTTGAGTCAATTTGATCTGGTTGTAAGTTAGCCTGAACTGATTTTGAGCTTATCCAGGTCCGACTGGCTCTAAACCAGGTCAGTTTAGCTTAAAACTAGTTGTGTGGCCTGATTTCAGGCTAGTCTGACCTGGTTTTGAGCTTGTTCAAGTCTGACTGGTTCAAAATCATGTCAGACTAGCTTAAAAGGAAGTCAAATTAACTGAAAACTAGGTCTGATACCTTAAAACCATCTGTCTGGCCTAATTTTAGGCTAGCCTGACCTGGTTTTCAGGTCCAAATCTGTCTCAGTTAAAACTAGTTGTGTAGCCTGATTTCAGGTTAGTCCGGCCTGATTTTGAGCTTGTCCAAGTCTGACTGGCTCAAAACCATGTCAGACTAACTTAAAAGCAAGTCAAATTAACTGAAAACTAGGTCACACACCTTAAAACCATCTGTCTGGCCTGATTTCAGGCTAGTCTGACCTAGTTTTACAGTCAATTTGATCTGGTTTTAAGATAGTCTTGAAGTAATTTTGAACTTAGTTAGGTCTGACTGGCTCAAAATTATGTCAGATTAGCTTAAGAGAAAGTCAGATTAACTAAAAACTAGGTCGCACACCTAAAAAGCATCTATCTGGTCTTGTTTTAGGCTAGTCCAGCCTGGTTTCGAATCGGTTTGACCTGGTTATAAGCTAAGCTGACCTGGTTTTGAGCTTGTCCAAGTCTGACTGGCTCAAAACCAAATCAGACCAGCTTAAAAGCAAGTCGGATTAACTGAAAACCAACTCAGACATTTTGAAATCATCTGTCTGGCCTAGTTTTAAGCTACTTTAGTCTGGTTTCGAATCAGTTTGACCTGGTTTTAAGCTAAGCTGACTTGGTTGTGAACCTATCCAAGTCTGACTGGCTCAAAACCATGTCAGACTAGCTTAAAAGCAAGTCATATTAACTAAAAACTAGGTCAGACATCTTAAAACCATCTGTCTGGCCTGATTTTAGGCTCATCTGACCAAGTTTTTGAGGCAGTTTGACCCGATTTTAAGCTAGTCTGACCTGGTTTTGAGCCTGTCCAAATCTGATTGGCTCAAAACCATCTCAGACTAACTTAAAAGCAAGTCAAATTAACTGAAAACCAAGTCAGACACCTAAAAACCATCCGTCTGGCCTGGTTTTAGGCTAGTCCTGTCTGGTTTCGAATCACTTTGACCTGGTTTTAAGCTAAGCTGACTTGGTTTTGAGCCCGTCGAAGTCTGACTGGCTCAAAACTAGATCGGACTAGCTTGAAAGCAAGTCAGATTAATTGAAAACTAGGCCAGACATTTTAAAATTAGCTGTCTTTAGCTAATCTGACATATTTCAAGCCTATCCAGGTCTGACTGGATCAACATCAACTCAGACTAGCTTGAACGCTTACCAGACGAGGGTTGGCTCCGTACTCTTGTTGCCTATCCACTCACATTTATCGATATCGTTTAAATTTATTTAATTTACAATTTCACCCCTTCCACCCCCTCTCTAACATAATAATTTTGATGATTTTGAGGTTGCTGTCAAGTTTTCTTTTTTCCAACTTTCATCCGAAGTTGTTTATTGTGAGGGTGGTAGGTTCCGTCCTACCCCATTTCCATATTCGTTCCTATGCGCTTATCAACATGATTATTCATGAAGGTGGTTCAATATACGCGAAACGTAATATTTAAATCTTGGAATTAGGTGTGTCTTTAGTCTCCTTTTACTTCACACTTCGTCTGGTTGTTCTCTGTTCTGTCCTGTCCTTCTGTGTTGGTCGCAAACTCATGTCTTCATACTTTTCTGCGCTTTTAAGGGCAAGATCACCTTTACGGGGCAACCAACTGCGTTACGTGTAAGAAGTTAAGTGTTAAATTGAATATTTTTAACATCATATTTGTATTGGTTTCTTCCTTTTGAATCACATGTGACTATGGCTATCCATAGCTGGCATATTTTTTATAAGAAGGAGCCTTTTGTGTTGGCCCCAAATCCTGAAGTCCGGTAGTCTGCACTGTTTCCTGTACTTCTTAAGTGTAAAGTTATGCTTGCGTGGCAACAAACTGTGACAGATTTTTTTCAAAGAAAATGTTTTTTTTATTGGCTGAATCTTCTGAAAATGGCGTCGACACTGAAGTACCACCCAAGTATTTGCTAATTTTACTTTTAATTTTTTTTTTTATTAAAATGAAAGTAAAAACGTAATGCTGTTGAAGATGTCGCTTTGATAGGCGAAACGTTGCCGAATTAAAAAAAAAGTTTAAAGTATTGAATTGTTTTGATGTTTATATTTGAATTCTTACTACACCGACAGTACCTCCGCATATTACACCGTTTGATTTCGGGGAAGAAGCCCTCAATGAAGGCGAGTCAACATCTTTAACATGTACACTAAATAAAGGTGACCACCCTATAACTATCGAGTGGTTCCTTGATGGCAAACCGATCCAAACCGTAGAAGGAGTATCTGTAGCTAATTTCGGGAAGAAAACCAGCGTCTTAAATATAGATTCGGTGCAGGCTAGTCATAATGGGAGATACACTTGCAGGGCTACCAACTGGGCAGGCGCAGCTTATTTCACTGCTAAATTAGCCGTAAACGGTATTCATTCAATCTTGTATTTCAGATTTAATCTTTAGTTTAAAAACCTTTCCTTATCTCTGTATTTTTTTTTACAATTTCTAGTTCCTCCGCATATTAGCCCGTTCGATTTCGGTACGAAAACGAAAAACGCCGGCGATTCTATTTCCGTACTTTGTACCATCGATAAAGGCGATCATCCGATTCGGATGGAGTGGTATCTCAATGGGAAACCGATCTACGAGATGTACGGGATCTCTGTAAGTCAATTCGGAAAGAAGAGCAGCATTTTAAACATAGATTCCATAAAGGCCGAACATAGCGGGAAATACACTTGCAAAGCTACAAATCTGGCTGGTTCTGCCTATTATGCTGCTAAATTGGCCGTTAATGGTGACTTACGCACTGCACTTTCTCTCATTATTTTATTATGATTTGATTTTTTTTTTGAGTTTTGTGACAGTTCGATTCTCCCGTATGTGTTTTGTTTTGTTTTTTACCTGTGTTGTCCTGAAGAGGGGTTTTGTGGTTGAAATATGGAGGCTCCTTAAATATTGTAGCAGTAGAATTGAAGACTAGCTGTATAGTTAGAAAGTTTGTTCAATTGCTCAAGATACACTTGAACCTCTTCCTATTGGGAACCAAAATTCTATTGACCACTGTTCTTTTAAAATTAACCAACCTCCACTTTCGTCTGGCGGAGTTCACAATCTTCAACTCGGGTATGATTTCTTTAATAAACAGCATGATACATAGTAGGCCATTCCAGGTCACCGCTACGAGTTGATAACAAATTTTCAGCGATTTTTTCGTTTTGCAGGATGCCTGGGGTAGTGTAAGTCTGTCCTATTGAAACCAGATTTTCTCCACTTCATCCAGAGCCACCTATAATGTATCTAATGCTTTGCTTTTGAAATTTTAATAATGGTCTAATGGTCATTTTTTGAGGTTAGATCCGACTAAAAGGGGATACACTGTATCTGCGGAAAAATCCCATAAGATTTAACACGCAGCCTAAAAATTCGGCTATAATAATGAGGCTAATTCTGAGGCTAACGTGGACTGAGAAATGGAAAGCACTAAGCGGTGCTAGTTTAATACCATACCAATAGAGGTAGAGGCCTAAACTGCTCTAGAATGGGTTTCGAACTCATCAGCTCCTGATTGGCTTCGATAATGCTCATAACATGTCTCGACAAGTGTCACTTCTATAAACCTATAAAGAGTCAAACCAGTCGTTTAAGAGCTGTCCAGTAATAACAAGTAGCCGTTCGAAATCCATTTAGAAAGCATTTGATAACCTTGCAGGAGTCATTCTAGAGCTCTTTTGGCCTCCAATGTTATTTAACCCACAACTGTACTGCCTGTCACCCCTCAACTCTCTCGGAGCTCTTTCTGATGATGCATCTGGTTTTGTGGTCTTACAATTTGATTGGTTTCGATGGGCAGGCCTAATTTTTTCTGGTTATCCCCACCATTAAAGTGGGATTTTTTATCCTTATGTTAAATTTTATATTTTGGGGTAGAAACTGTGTTATCACTCCCTACTGAATTGTCTTATTACTGGCAAAGTTATATAAGTTTCTTTAACAAACCTGATATTTATGTAACTTCAATCTTATATAAAAGGTTAACACCGCTTATAAATTCGATGGAAGCTAGTAATGCTGGCCAATATGTTTGCGTAGTTAAAAATTTGACATGTGTAGACCGAGACCGAGATGTTTTTCCAAAACCTATACGGTCATTAATTTAAAAAATTAAAACTAAGGTTTACAAACGTTTTACCACAACCGAAGGGTCCAACAATTTAAAATTGAACTTAAAATTATTTCGATTTTTTAACCTTGAAAATACTTTCTAGTACCACCGCAGATTTTACCGTTCGAATTCGGCGAACAACAATTGAATACCGGTGATATAGGCTCAGCTACTTGCGCGGTCAACAAAGGCGATCTCCCGCTAATGATCAGCTGGAGTTTAAACGGCCAACCAATCCGAAACATGGAGGGGATCACAATAAATTTAATAAACCGCAGAACAAGTTACCTCAGCATCGATCACGTTACCGCAGAACATAGCGGTCAATTCGTTTGTCACGCTAAGAATATAGCCGGGGAAACCCAGTATTCAGCAGTTTTGAGAGTTAACGGTATATACAGTTTATTTTTGTGGTATATTGAGTTTGAAGATTTTTCCATCCTTTCCAATACATACCTTATTCTGGTATTCCGCAGGGTAGGTGTCTAGCGCTAATAATTTTTCTCTAATTTTGACAGCCCAAAAATATTAAATTTGTTTCTAATTCTAATTTTACGACTTGGTATAGTACCACCTCACATTAGTCACTTCGATTTCGGATCTGATGCTAAAAACGCCGGCGATTCAGCTTCGATATATTGCACAATCGATAAGGGAGACCACCCCGTTCAAATCGAATGGTTCTTAAACGGAAAACCGATCTTCGATTACGACGGTATCACCATCGGACGTTTCGGCAAAAAGATCAGCATCTTAAGCATAGATTCCATCAAAGAAGAGCATTCGGGAAGATACACTTGCAAAGCGACAAATTTCGCCGGTTCAGCATTTTATAGTACCGGTTTAGCCATTAACGGTGATTGACTATTGAAATAATTTTGTTTTAATTTTGCATTGACTGTACAGTAGTATGTTGCGCTTATTTATTTATTTTTATTTTGGTTGTAGTTCCTCCTCATATAACTCCGTTTGATTTTGGTTCCGATGCCAAAAATGCTGGCGAATCAACTTCTTTATATTGTACCGTTGATAAGGGCGACCACCCCGTACAATTAGAATGGTTCTTTAATGGTAAACCCATTGTTGACATTTCTGGAGTGTTAGCGACGCAATTCGGCCGAAAAAGTAGCATTTTAAACATTGAATCTGTGCATGCAGAACATACCGGGAAATATATTTGTAAAGCAACGAATTGGGCTGGTTCAGCTTATTACACAGCTCAATTGGAAGTAAATGGTGATAAATCTTATTTTGTTTTTTTAATTTTGAAGATTGCTTTAATTTTAAAAATTATGTTTAAATAATATGTCCTTGAATCCTTTTTCTCTTTATTATTACCCTTACGATGCGTTAATTCTCTGCAGAGTGCACTACATTCATCTCTCGAAGTTCTGATTCGATTCTCGGCTAACTATTTCAGTACCGCCGCAAATTCTACATTTCGATTTCGGAAACGATGTCGTCAATTCCGGTGAGATGGCTATCGTTAATTGCGCTGTAACGAAAGGAGATTTCCCCTTAACCATCTCTTGGAGTTTAGAAAACCGAACCATCAACCAGCTAGAAGGAATATCGATCACAAACACGAACAAACGTGTTAGCCAATTAGCTATAGATTCGGTTGGTGCCCAACATGCCGGAACATACACTTGCCACGCTAAAAATCCAGCCGGATCTACTGAATATTCAGCGGTTTTAAGAGTGAATGGTTCGTCTCCTTGAAACGCCATTTTTTTTTAAGTTTTGCACCACCTGTAAGCTGAGTATTTGTGTAATTCCTATTTAGATCTTTTATTTTGATTGTAGTGGCACCCCAGGTTCTCCCGTTTGAATTCGGAGCTGAGGAGATGAATTCAGGGGATACGGTTTCCGTAGCGTGTTCGGTTTATAAAGGAGATTTACCGTTACATATCACGTGGTTATTAAATGGCAAACATGCTCTTGATTATCAAGGAATTACCGTGAATCTAGTCAATAAGAAATTGAGTACTTTAACTATAGATTCCGTTGATGCTATCCACGCCGGCCAATACACTTGCTTAGCTAAGAATTTGGCCGGGGAAAGTAGCTTTACGAAAAATTTGACGGTTAATGGTACGAAGATTAAATTAAATAATTTTTCTCTTTACGTGTTAAGTTTTTTTTGAATTATCCAAACTCCTATTGGCCTCTTTTTTAAAATGTAAAAACTCGATTAAAACTGAGGTTTACAAATGTTTTTCCGCAACTGGAAGGACCATCAATTTAAAACTACTTCGATATTTTAACCTTGAAAACACTTTCTAGTACCACCGCAGATTTTACCGTTCGAATTCGGCGAAGAACAATTGAATACCGGCGATATGGTCTCGGCGACTTGCACGGTCAACAAAGGCGACCTCCCGGTAATGATAAGCTGGAGTTTAAACGGCCAACCTCTACCAAACGCTGATGGGATCAGCATAAGCTCGATAAGTCGCAGGGCGAGCTACCTTAGTATCGATCACATAACCGCAGAGCATAGCGGTCAATTCGTTTGCCACGCTAAGAATTTAGCTGGAGAGATCCAATACTCAGCTGTGTTGAGAGTTAATGGTATACAGGTACCTTTCTATATTGAGTTTGAAAATGTTCCATCCTTTCCAACACATTCTATAATCAAATCCTGAAGACCTATTCGGGTATTCCGCAGGGTCGATATCTAGCACCATTTTATCTTATCTTGCAATTTATTTACAGTGGCACCCCATATCACTCCTTTCGAATTTGAAGGTCAATCTAACACTGGTGACAGTGTTCAGTTAACCTGTTACGTTGGTAAAGGTGATTTACCACTGAATATTTCTTGGAAATTGAACGGTGTGAGAGTATCACCGAACGATGGGGTTTCGATAATACCAATTGGAGGCCGGACTAGTCTGCTTACCATACCGGCTATACAACCGCGAAATGCCGGGGAATACACGTGTTACGCTAGTAATACAGCTGGTTCGGCCACTCACACTGCCACACTCTATATTAACGGTATGATAGAAGTTACAGCCGTCTTGATGAATGTATGATTTAGCTTTAAAGTTATATTTTGATGGTTTTTTTTGTGTGGATTGCTGTTTAAATTTTACCGCAAAAACATGTTATTGCACTTAATGCCATATCTTCCACTTATCCCAAATTTTAATTTCTGAATCTTCCAATTTCACGATCATTTGCATCGTGGCAATTTTGAGAAACGTCAATTCCTGTCATCTGTGAAGATTTCCTATTCATGCGTTGGTGGTTAGTATAAATGGAATGAAAAATGTTATGTTCCTAAATGTTCGTACCATTGTGCAAAATAGTGTGTCTACAAAAATTATTTTTTGAGAAATATCTTGAGCTTGCGCTAATTTTATGAAATATGGACGTTAAAGCATTTTGAGTTGTGATATTCGAAATTAAATTTGAAATGAGCCCTTAAAATTGAGCCACATCCCACTGGTAAAAAGCTCTCAAATTGAGCCACATCCCACTGATGAAAATGTCCATCAATGAAGCACATCTACACATTAGCGATGGACTTCGAAATTGAGTCAAATTTTCATTGATGACGAGCTTCGGAATTGAACCAGACCCTATCTGCGATGGGCCTTGAAATTGATCCAAATCCTACCGGCGATGGGTCTCAAAATTGAGTCACACTCTATCCGCGATGACCCTTGAAATTCAGACATGTCCCACCGGCGATGAGTTCCTAAATTGAGCCACCTCCCCTGTTGGTGATGGACTCCACCTGAAATGAATCTTAGAACGGGCCTTAAAATTGTGCCACATCCCACCGATTAAGAGCTCAGAAATTTAGCCACATCCCACTGACCAAGAAGTCTGTAATTGAACCACATCTACATACTAGCGATGGACTCCGAAATTGAGTCAAATTTTCATTGATGAAGGAGCTCCGGAATTGAACCAATCTGCGATGGATCTCAAAATTTAGCCGCACCCTATCGGCGATGGGTTTGCACCATACCCGTGATGGGGCTTGAAATTAAGATACGTTTTACTGGCGATGAGTTTCCAAAATCCAGCCACTTCCCTATTGGTGGTGAATTCCATCCGAAATTAAACTTGAAACGAATCTTAAAAGTGATATCGGTGATGAATTTCAATCACTTTCACCGGTGACAACTTTTCGTCAGTTAGATTTCAAGCAATTAACTTCAAAATTAAACTTGTAACGGGAATTAAAATTGAGCCACATCTCGTTGGTAAGCTCAAGTGCAAATTAAAATAAGGGCATTAAAATTTATCCCCTGATGAAAAGTCTCATAATTGAACCACATCTACTGGTAACAAGATTTAAAAAATTCAATTTCATCATCGTTGGTGACGACTTTCATCCGCAATTAAACTTGGAACGAGTCTTAAAATTGAGCCACATCCATAGAAGACCTAAGCTAAGGGAGTGCTGTTCTAAGATAGAGCCTACAAGCAGTAGTAATGAAAGGGGGTGACTTAAGATTTAAATTATACAGATTACTTAAGCAATACATGAATTAAAACTCACTAACGAACTTAACCGTGAAAGCCTACGAAGTTTAAAGTATAAAACACGCTGACTAAATCGAATCCAAGTTTATTTTTAAAAAAAAAACATTAATTGAACCAGTTTTTGGACCTTAAAGTGTGATGTTTTATATGCCTTGTTGACAATACAGTATTGGTTCCAGAATACAACCCTGTAGTACTCCACTACTGACAGGATCTAAGTTAGAATCTATCAAAACAATTTTACTTCAACATACCAACTTTTTTTAGTACAGCATTTAAAATGTTTTAATCATCTATTGCCTTAACAACATTTTAAAATGGTTTTTTTTAATCATCTATTGCGTTAACAACCTTTTTAGTACAACCTTCAATTGCTCCTTTCGAATTCGGCGTGGAGGCCGTAAATTCCGGCGAAATGGTCTCCGTATTGTGTACGGTGAATAAAGGCGACTTCCCCATAAACATAACGTGGAATCTGAACGGCCGTAGCGTAGGAAGTTATTCTGGCATCTCAATAATGCGTACGAACAATAGAATCAGCCAATTGTCTATTGATTCCGTACAGGAGGAACACGCTGGTATCTACGAATGTGTATCTGGAAATTTGGCGGGAATCGCGAAGCATTCGGCTTATTTAAAAGTGAACGGTACCCACACATATTAAAATATAATCTTTACAATTACGTTTTTGTTTTTATCTTTTTTGTTTTGACCTAAATTAACCTGATTTTATCGATGATAGTACAACCTCAGATCACACCGTTTGAATTTGGGGAAGAGGCTGTGGATTCTGGTGATATGGCTACTCTAACTTGTGCTGTACATAAAGGGGATTTCCCTATTACTATCGAGTGGTTCTTGAATAACCAATCCGTTAGTAGACACCATGGTATCTCGATTTTAAGGACAAATAAACGAATAAGTCAGCTGTCTATCGATTCAGTACAAGCTGAACATAATGGTGTCTATGAATGCGTTGCTTCTAACTCGGCAGGTGTCGCTAGACATTCAGCTCAACTTCGCGTTAATGGTATATCCAATATTATTGGATTTTTTTTGAGATTATAATTTGATTAATTTTAATTGCAATTCTCTCTTTTCCTTTCTAACGCACCATCTTGTTTGAAAACTCCAGTTTTGCCCAAACTCTTACCTTTCAATTTCGGCGAAGAAGCTGCTAATCTAGGAGAATCCACCACAGTTCAATGCAGCTTAGCCTTAGGCGACCTACCTGTTAATTTTTCTTGGTTTTTAAACAACGAAAACGTCAACTCGAAATACGGCATCAATATTGGAATGTTCGGCAAGAAAACATCAGTTTTAAGCATAGAATCATTAGATGGCCAACACGCTGGGAACTACACTTGCATAGCCCAAAACGCAGCCGGTTCATCCAGTCACAGTTCAGAACTAAAAGTCATGGGTATTGCTTTGAATTATGCACAAATTTGTATTGTATTAAGCACGAATTTATATATCAATTCTTCCTTTCCTACCTTGATAGTAATTCCGAAAATTATACCGTTTTCCTTCGGTGAGGAGCCTTCGAATCTGGGAGATTCAGCTTCTATCCAATGTGGGATCTCCTCCGGTGATTTACCGATGAAGTTCTCGTGGTCTTTAAACGGAAAAGCGATCGCTCAGAACGAAGGAATCAATATCGGAAGCTTCGGGAAGAAGACCTCGTTTTTAAGCATCGATTCCCTAGCTGAAAATCATGCTGGGAATTATACTTGCGTAGCCCAGAACAAAGCTGGAATCGAGAGTTATTCTGCTGAATTAATAGTCATCGGTTAGATTTATTAAAATTTGAATATTTCATTGCATGATAGAAAGTTTATCTAAATTATTGCACTAATTCATTCTTTCCGAAAAATAAACCCTTTGCCTCCTGAACATTTCCTAATTTAGTTTGGTTTCAAGGTCAGGATGAAATTAAATGTCAAACTTGTACATATTTGACGTTTAAATGTCAAATTTGACGTGTGATAGATACTGATGCCATGAATTAATACGGTTATGTCTTAGACTTAGATATTTGACATTTAATTGTCAAATCTTTCTATATTTGATTGGACAAATTCAACATTTAAGTACTGAATATGGGCAATTTTCATATTTGTACGTTAACTGTGGCTATTGCTTTATAATTTGGTTTCAAGGTCATTCAATTAGTTAGGTTAATTATTAAATTTGTCCATATTGGACATATAAACGTCAAACTTTAGTCTAGTTTAGATTCAAGGTCACTCCAATTGAATTCCAAGACTAATTTCTCATAAACTGTCATCGCAGCAAGATCGCTTAAATATTTTTTTCTGATTCAGTATCTGCATATCTATGAAACACCATAATTTAGTTAAGACAGTTGTCAAAGTTGTCCATATTTGACATTTAAATGTCAAACTTGGTTTCAAGGTCAATCTGGTTAAATTCTGGTGCTAATTTATCATAAACTGTCATTCCTATAAGATCGCAAATACATTTTTTTCTGATTCGGCATCTTCATATTTATTAAACACCATAATAAGTTAGGTTAAACTTTATAACTTGAATTCTTCAAGGTCATTATCTTTATTTTCGTTTTGTCACAATCACCAATTCCTTGCGAAACGTGCGTTTTTATCTTACGTATAACGCAGGATTAAATTCAAACGTCAAATTTGAACATATTTGACATTTCACATGAACTGGTATCTATCATACGTCAAATTTGACATTTAAACGTCAAAATAAATGTCAAACTTGTTTATATACTGGTATTTAAATGTCAAATTTGTCATTACTTTGGTTTCAAGGTTAAATTTCTAACGCTAATTTCACATAAACTTTGGTTTCAAGGTTAAATTTCTAACGTCTAATTTGACATTTAAACTGCCGTTTATTTGTCCATAGTTTTGTCAAATATGTCGATATTTGACATTTAAATGTCAAACTTGGTTTAAATTCTAATGTCAAATTTCGAACCCCGGTGCTTCCTTTCTGAGTTTCAGTTTTACTTTGAAAGGTTACATCTTTTCAAGGTTAAATTTCTAAACGCTAATTTCACATTTAAATTTTCAAAATGTCTTTATTTGCATGCGGGGGTCAAATTTCTTGTATAAAATTAGGGAATTTTTTGAACAATCACCAATTTGTTAAATCGTATAATTAAAGGATTAAATCAAACGTCACATATTTGACCATTTAAATGTCAAACTTGTTGATACGTGGTATTTTAAATGTCAAATTTGTCATTAGTTTAGTTTCAAGGTTAAGTTTCTAACGCAAATTTCACATGACATTTAAACGTCAAATATGTCGATATTTGACATTTTAAATGTCAAATTTAGCATTACTTTAGTTTCAAGGTTAAATTTCTAACGCAAATTTCACATAAACTGCCTCAGTATCTATCACGCGTCAAATTTGACATTTAAACGTCAAATATGTCGATATTTGACATTTAAATGTCAAATTTGTTGATATTTAGCATAGAAATTGTATTAGATTGGACAAATTTAACATTTAAATGTTGAATATGGACAATTTTAATATTTATCCGTCAAATATGAATTTTTTAAAGTTCATGACCTTCATTTAGTAATTATTTAATTCTTAGAGATAAACCGGTCATGTAGGAGTTCGTTTAAAAGCGTTTAACGCGTGGATCACAATAAATACTGTTTTGTAATCGTGGCTGTGAAGAAACTTGGACATATTTATTTTTTGAAGTTTATAACCTTGATATCTCTAGTTCTAGTCACTTTAAGGTTAATATAGTTGCGAGAGGGTTGGGGAAGGGGCATGTAAAAGTTTTTGACGCGTAGAATATAAAACATAAGCTAACCTAGCCGTATGGGGGCTCATTTTAAAGCCCCAATCGCTTAGCAGATTACCAGCATAATTCTAATTTTAAAAGAGCTTTTAAGTCTTAAAACTGCATATTTTGTGTTTGTCGCCAGTTCCGCCGAGGATCTCACCCTTCGATTTCGAAGAGAATCCAGTATCTTCGGATCGTTACGTCCAATTAACTTGTATAGCTTCGGAAGGGGACCTACCGATAACGATCACGTGGTTATTTAACGAAACCAATATCGATATTTATTCCGAAATCTCGACCGGCAAAATCGGAGCTAGAAGTTCGTTCTTGTCTATAGATTCTGTCTCGTCGTCGAACGCCGGGATATATACCTGTTTGGCTAAGAATAAAGCCGGGGAATATCGACATAACGTTCAGCTGCTCGTAAATGGTTATTTTATAATGTAGATGTCGCTAGTGTGTGTGTGTGTGTTGTGTGTGATTTTTTTTTTGATGCTTTGTGATATTTTTACGCTAAATGTTGCACTTTATACATAAATGCGGCTTCATTATCATTAAATCATACCCATTAAAATCATTCTAAATTCTCTTCCAGTTATATTCTTCCTTTTATTTAATTTTTAGAAGAAATTTTAGTGAGGTTATGTTGTATTAATAAAATAATTTTGATATAAACGATAGTTTCACCGCGGATAACACCTTTCATCTTCGAGGACAATCCGGTTTCGTCTGGACAATCCGTGCAGATAACTTGCTACGTTTCGGAAGGGGACTTACCGCTAGAGATAACTTGGAAATTCAACGAAAAACCCATCGAAGAATTCGCGGAGATTTCATCGGGAATTATGGGAAAACGTGGCTCATTCCTGACTATAGATTCGGTCTCCTATAACGTAGCAGGAAACTATAGTTGTGCGGCTAAAAACCGTGCTGGATTGGACGTGCACGTAGCCCAACTTTTGGTTAATGGTTTATAAATTTTTTATTTTTGATTATATTTGCACAAATTTCTATGTAGACCCTTCAAGGCTCCCTTATATCTTATTTCCAAAATTTGACCTTGAAACAAAATACGCGAAAAATGACAAATTAACGTTAAAATCTTCATTTAATCCAGTACCACCGCGGATAACACCCTTCATATTCGAAGATAATCCAGTTTCGTCCGGTCAACCGGTTCAAATCTCTTGCTTCGTCCCGAGCGGAGATCTCCCAATCGACATCAGATGGACGTTGAATGGTCTTAGCGTTGACGATTTCCTGGAAATCTCCATGGGGAAAATCGGCCATAGGAACTCGATTTTAGCCATAGAATCCGTCTCTTACTCCAACGCGGGAAACTACACATGCGAAGCTTCGAATTTAGCCGGGAAAATTAGCCATACAGCTCAATTATTGATAAACGGTTGTTTAAACGATTCTAATGCATGTTTTATTTAGCACTTATTACAACTAACAAGTCCAAAAAGCACTTTAAAACGAGATTATTTTAATTTGATCTGCAGTACCACCTAGAGTTACCCCTTTCGAATTCGATGACAACCCCGTATCGTCCGGACACACTATCCAAGTAGCTTGCTTGGTATCGGAAGGGGATCTCCCGATCGAAATCGTATGGAGTTTGAACGGTGTGGAAATCGTTAATTCTGAAGATATTTCTGTCGGGAAGGTTGGCAAGAGGAATTCGATTTTATCGATTGAAGCTGTCACGTATGAAAATGCCGGGAATTATACTTGTTTAGCCAAGAATAAAGCTGGGTCTCACGAACATTCGGCTGAACTACTAGTTAATGGTTAATCTATGTTTGACTTTTTTTAAAATTAATCTAATCATTAATACATTTTTAATTGTGCACCATCCTTTTGAATTTGTCCTATTTTCGACCTTTTCGGTTCAAGGTTACAAGGGCACATGCAAGTCTTTAATGTGTGCACAGCTTTCTTCCAAGTGTTCTACCAATTTTTTATATGAAAGTTTATCGAAATTTTTTCCACCTATACAAAGTTTATTTTTTTTATTTCATTCGGCTTGTCATCCATAAAAATGAAGCAACACATGCCTTGGAATTTGTAACATCTTCAAGCCATTGAGCAATCTAAAAGAAAATGAAATTGCCGACGAATTCAAGAATTGCCAGATGTGCAGAGGAAGCCGCTTCTATCGCTGAAGAACTGGAAACGTTATGGTTTCAAGTTAAAATTAACACGCACAAAACATTCCCTTTGCTTCATCTCTATCTACACGATATAGAAGAGGGACCTTCACAAAGCATGGCCAGCGTCCACGACTCTGCTTTTAAAACGGATGAACTAGCGTTTGCACAAAGAAACAACAGATCTCATACCTGGAATGCCTTAGATCTTTTACTTGGAATGCCTTAGGTCTCCTACCTGAGATGCCTTAGGTCTCCTACCTGAAATGCCTCAGGTCTCCAACCTAGAATACTTAATTTTGTAAGGAGTTGATGAAGTAAGAATAGCTTCTGAGTTTTTGCCTTCAAAATTGATGATGTGGGGTTGGGACGAAGAAGAAATACAGGTCTTCTATCGGGAATATCTTAAGTCTTTTACCTGGAATGCCTACTTTTACAACGAACTGCATAAGAACTGCTTCTGGGTTTCTGTCTTCAAATCCGATGAGGTACGGATGAGAGAGTAGTGCCAAGAAGCAACATGTCTCCTACTTGAAATTCCTTAGCTCTCCCACCTGGAATACTTTAGGTCTCCAACCTGGAATGCCTTAAACGGTCAACTAGGAAATTATACGCTATGTCGACCTTCGTCGTTGACCTCTTCATCCAAAATCAGAGTATTTGCTTTGGCTCTTTCGCCTCCACTTTTCCACTTGCAAGCTTGTCACCCGTTCAAAACGAAACTCTAACTAGCTTAGACTATATCTCACTAACTCGTATACAAATGATGAAAACTGGACTGTTCACAAGTCCATTTATTTTGATATTGGACAAAAACGATTCAACTCACTGTGTTTTAACCCTCTCTGAGGGAGGAGGGGATGATTATCGTCTATTTAGTCTAAATCAACTTGTTTGTTCACGCCCTTTGCAGACTCCCTGGCAAACTTTTCCTTATTTCAAGTCCAAATTCTAACTAGTTCTCTCTGTTTTAACTTTGTCTGAAAGGATGGTTTGAGTCCTTCGAATCTGAGTCCTCACAACACTAACACCGTTGTTTTCTGTACTCAAAAATAACTCGAAAATTCATTTTTGGAACTTCTTCGTCTTAAAGGTGAAATGTTGAAGATGTTAGCTGAGGGTGGTGGGGGTCTTAACACCAAAACCCAGCGACAAAACCAGCATATTTAAAAATCACAACTCATGTTTATCTAATGTGCAACATTATTAATTAATGCATGATTATCTTTAAAGATGATAAACGAGTAAATAGATTTTAAAACGCGACATTTAGAACTTCTTTTTCAGTACTCGAATAGCATTCGTGAAGCCCAACGCCCTCTTCTGTTTGAAATAGATGATACCAGCTGGTGCTCTGTGCTTTGTCAGTAATAGTAGTCTCCAAACAGTAATGTAAATCTTCTCTACGATGTCCTTCACCAGATTGTTTTGTTTCTTATTCACCCCCTGAAGAAAGGACATCATAATTGACAAATCCAAGGAAAGGAACACCCCACTATTCGCTTCGTACAACAGCCATATACTTTAAATAATCTATAAATTAATCATGTCAAATCGAAACGGAAAATCTCTATCGCATCCTTGATCTAAATTGCCATATTTAAAACTTGACATTGACAGGTCAAAATGTCAAATTTTGTAAAAACTACCCCATGTACGTTTCTTATCTCGAAAATACGCATTGCTGACGAGAAACTCTCATGTAAATGGATCTTGGCTGTCCTTTCTACACATCAAAAAAAAAAAACTGGATAGTTCAATTTAAAGCAAAAAGAATACAAGACGGCGGCGTTTTCACACATAAAACGATATTTTTTAACAGCCATAAACTTTAAATAATCTATCAATTATCCATGTCAAATCGAAACAGAAAAACTCAATCGCATCCTTGATCTAAATTGCCATATTTAAAACTTGACATTGACAGGTCGAAATGTCAAATTTTGTAAAAACTAGCCCCTGTACATTTCTTATCTCGAAAATATGGATTGCTAATGAGAAACTCTCATGTAAATGAATCTTGGCTGTGCTTTCTACACATCAAAAAAACTGGATAGTTCAATTTAAAGCAAAAAAAAATCAAGATGGCGGCGTTTTCACACACGAAACGTTATATTTTAACAGCTATATACTATAAATCTATCAATTAGTCATGTCAAATCGAAACGGAAAATCTCAATCGCGTCCTTGATCTAAATTGCCATATTTAAAACTTGACATTGACAGGTCGAAATGTCAAATTTTGTAAAAACTACCCCCATGTACGTTTCTTATCTCGAAAATATGCATTGCTGTTGAGAAACTCTCATGTAAATGGATCTTGCCCGTCCTTTCTACACATCGAAAAATAACTGGATCGTTCAATTTAAACCAAAAAAAAAAAAAAAAACAAGACGGCGACGTTTCCACACACGAAACGTTATATTTTAGATACGTGTCATCCGTTCCTCAAGAATGGGTAATAATTTTTATAGAAAACATTTTTATACAATTGGATTTCCAGTCACTCATCTGATATATCAAAAAAAGAAATGGCATTGTTTTAAATTAGAAGGGGAAAAAAACGAGATGGCGTCTCTCCCATATTATTATACATATCTATCTATCCTACCTGGAATGCTCTCGGTCTTCTACTTGATATGTCTTCGATCTCCTACCGGGAATGCCTAGTTTTGCAAGTACCTGCATACAGCAAGAACGTTTTCCGAATCTTCTACCTAGAAACCAGTTTGGCTTGGACTCCCTTCTACTGACAAGATTTTCTCCCGTTCTAGACCAAACTTTAACTAGGGTGGTAGTATATCTCATCAATTGGACAATTAATAAGTCCCCTTATATTGATGTTCTACCTAAACGACCCAATTCTGTCTGTTTTAACGCTCTTTGACAAGTTAGTTTGACTCCTTCGAATCTGAGTTGAGTTCTGAGAACGCTGGCACTATCCCCGACGACTCAAAACACATCGATCCGCTTTACATCTATTTTCAAGGCACTCCTGGTTTAATTCGCTCCAAAATGACGTCAAAAATTCATGGTATGTAGCTTCAAGCACGGTTCTAAACAGTTTTGGAACGCACAACTTAATCATAATATCATGAAGTTTCGGATCTTACCCCTTTCAAACTGGTCTTACAACCAGAATTTTGAAAATCTTATCTAAGGGTATATATAGGGCGTCTTAACTTTTTCATCGGGAAAAAGTCACCACAGCTGACAAGTCCCAGGAAAGGACTGTCACACACACACACACATAACTACACAATATTAACATCCATCAGTCTTGTTAAATCAAACAGAAAATGTCAATCGCGTCATTGCTCTAAATGATCAAATTTAAATTTGACATTGACAGATCGAAATGTCAAATTTCGTATAAAAATCACTCGGTATCTGGAAAATACGTATTGCCGATGAGATAGCTTTCATATAGATGGATTTTAGATGTTCTCCACTTCGAAACAAAATTGCATCGTTTAATTTCAAGAAAAAAAAACAAGATGGCGGTGCTTTCACTCATCTGATTATCAAAATAAAAGTCATTGCTCTAAAACGACATCCACAATAAAAATGGGTATTATGAGATGAAACATCGTTAAATTTAAAAAAAATCAGATGGCAAGAACAAGAATGGGTTATGGGAAACATTTTTGTACAGTCGGAGTTCCAGTCACTCATCTGATTATCAAAAAAAGAATTAAGAAGTAGTATATTAAATTAGATTTAAAAAAATCAAAATGGCGTCACTCCCGCATCATTAATTATCGTTTAATGGCCTTATTTAGTGAAATCCTGCAGTTTTATCTTTTTAGGCTGTAGATTTAAGATTAAAAGTACAATTACGTGTTTTATTAATTTAAAAATAAGTCCAATTAAAAAGAAAGTCTGGATAATTGATAGTAGTGATAGATAGAGGGTTCTGGATCATTACGATATGATAACCTGAATTAATTCGAAACCTTTTTTTTGTAATTGTACAGTTCCACCGAACATCACACCATTCGTTTTCGAAGGTAGTCCCTTGCATTCCGGACAATACGTCCAAGTCACGTGTCTTATTTCGGACGGCGATTTACCGGTTCAATTTAAATGGGACTTGAACGGACGGAAATTGGACGAGTTTCCCGAAATTACCACTTCAAACCTGGGCAGAAGAAGTTCGATCTTATCAATCGATTCTATCACCTACAGTTATACGGGGAATTACACCTGCACGGCTAAGAATAAAGCCGGAATCGCATCCCACACAGCCCAACTATTAATTAATGGTTAATCTAATATTTTTATATTTTTATTTTATTTCCGTTTAGTACCACCAAAAATTGCCCCGTTCGCTTTCGAGGAAAACCCATACGAGATTGGTCAATACGCCAGCATCATTTGCGCGGTATCTCACGGCGATTTCCCCATAAACATCACGTGGGATTTCAATGGTCGCCAAATTAATGGGGATTTTGGGATTCTGGTAACGCCGATCGGGAAAAGGAGTAGCTCTTTAACCATCGATTCGTTATCGTACGATCACGCTGGGAATTTTACTTGTCGCGGTGAAAATTTAGCCGGGTTTGCTGAGTATACGGTCGAATTAGATGTTAAGGGTTAGTTTGTAAAGTCGAAGATGTTGTTTTGATTTTTCTATTGGCACGTCCTCCTGAAGACCTTCATTAGATTCCTCACCTCCCCCCTCCAATTTCCCTTGTTTAAACGAGAAATGTTGAGCGTTCTGTCTTCTGCAGTCCCACCGAAAATTGCTCCATTCGGATTTGAGGAGAATCCGTACGAAATCGGCCAGTACGCTAGTGCGTTATGCGCAGTCTCTCACGGCGATTTCCCTTTAAATATTACGTGGAAATTGAACGGGAAGTCAATCGCTGGATTTGCTGGAATTTCCGTTAATATGAACGGGAGAAGAAGCAGCACTTTGGCTATAGATTCCTTGAGCCAAGAAGAATCCGGGAACTTCACTTGTAGAGGTGAAAATTCGGCTGGATTCGCTGAACATACCGCCATCTTGGAGGTAAACGGTTAGTTCTAAATTGGAGACTATACTAGAGGAATTGTCACACCTTCCTTATTATTATTCCTTCTTATGTTTAATTAGCCATAACATGGTTTATTTTCGCATACCTATCCTCCCCCGAAAAATGGGCGTTGGGACAAGCAAACCGCGTTTATGAATCGTACTCTTAACTTGCATTAAATAAGTGTGAAATCAAACTTGCGAAGCTAACCCGATTCTCAATTGAAATGGATCGAAATATGTGTCTCCATGGACTTGCACAACTTCTTGGCTATGGTGGAATGTTCCTTATTAAACACTTAATATGCTTGCGCCAAGGACTAATAATAATTGTCGATAAAGGAACGTTTCTGTCTCCGACAGGATTCTAACCTGCCCCATTAGATGGAGACTACACAGTGAGCAGAAACTGCAAGTTCGAATCCTGTCAGGGACGTTTATATCATTAAATAGAACGCGCAAACTTCGATTTATTAATACATTATGACCTGAGGAGGGGTGGGGGATCTTTTAAAAAACAAAAACCTTAAAAATTAATTCTTTTGTTTAAATATATAGTCTCTTAAAAACGTTGAATTTTATCTTTAAAGAAATAACGAAAAAAATCAAGCAATCCCGAATTAATCATTTCAGTACTTCCCCGTATCGCCTCGTTCGATTTCGGGGATACCCCCGTCCATTCGGGACAATCGGCTCAAGTCACCTGTTTAGTGAGCGAAGGCGATCTCCCGCTGAATATCCGTTGGAAGTTTCAAGGCCATCAGTTGATCACCGACGACAAGACGATCTTCGTCAATCGGATCGGAACGAAAGCTAGCGTCCTGCTGATCGATAAGGTGGACGAAACGTTGAGCGGCGACTACACTTGCGTCGCACGTAACCGTGCCGGCTCAGTTCAGTATACGGCCACGCTGTCCGTCTACGGTAGCGCCATTTTGTTGTCAATGTGTGTCATTACGATCTCACTACTAGCACACCGATCTGTTTCTGTTTTGTTTTTTTTTTCTTTGTACATATTTGTTGATTTTCGTTTGTTTTCATTTTTTATGTGTGCTCATTGTTTCTACAATATAACCGGCTGATGATGTATCTTTAATAATTTTGACAGGTGAAAGGTGACATATGACGGCTAATAACTTTAGCGGAGATACAAACCGTATCCTGTATATTTCGTCATTAACACAATATTGTTTGTTAATAACTGGCAGTAGGGAATCCTGTTTGGAAAGGGAAAAATTGACATCTTCTTTCGAGCTTCTCTTGTGTTTTGTAAAGTGCAGTTTACCGTTGTTGTCTTCTTAATGAACGTCTCGACTAGAATCCCGTCTTTAATCCCAAAAAAAAAAAGTTCCACGCCTCTTCCCGAAACGTCGAGACGGCTGGGGTTGTCACTTCATAATCTAAACCTAACCTAACCTAACATTATCCATCATTGCACTTTTTTTTGAGTTAATTTTTTTTTGTTTTATATACTAACATTGCATGCTTTGTTTATTTATATTTTTATTACTAATTTGAGTTGTCACCACATGTTATATATGATTTATTTTTCTGTTTGTAATTGTGTTTTGGGCTGCATTATAATATGATCCGCGCTACACGTTGGCAAGAAATCTCTTTAAAACGCTGTATCATGATTAGACCTGGGATTATCCTAGTTCTAGTTATTACTTGAAATAGAAATCAGTTCATATTCATGTTATAAAATGTAATCTTAGTTCTTCTAGTAAGTACATACTTGATTTACGTTCGGATCATTTCATCTTTAAATTATGACTCATTAGTTTATAATATTGTATTGTACGCAACATGAGGCCTTAGTCAATTCTATCCAGATTCTATACCACCACTACAGATGCTATTATATTCTGCAAACGTCAGCTATACCAACAAATTTGCTTCTTGGATGCGGCATTTATATCGGGAGCCGCATCCAGGAAGCAAACTTACTGATTTTATAGATTGACAGCTCGTTTTTATTTCTAGTTTGACAGCTGTCAATAATTTTAATAGTTATAATCGTGAAATTATCAATGCAATTCTTCTCAAACCTTGCCGGTTGGACAATGCCTTACCTATTTTACACTGGCAGCCACATCCAAGAAACAAACTTAGCTAATGTCGTAGTTTGACAGCTTGCGAAGCAACTATTTTAACAACTAGATATCTGAAAGTTATAAATAATCACTGATTTGTTATGATTTTATATGACGACCGACAAACCAAATCGTGAAAAATGGTTTCTTTTTCTACTTTCGTTTGACAGTGTCCAGAACAAATTTGACAGTTATTGTTTAACATTCCCGACCCCATCCAAGAAGCAAACATGCCGCTACAGTATAGTGTGATACCGAAGCTTAAATATTTCTGCATATTGGCACAAATAACTACCGTTTTTTTTAGTTTGACACCTGTCAAAACTATTGTAACATATATGATTGTCAAAATTGCAGATAATAATTTCTTAATGATGTAACAAGTATTAACCTATTCCTACATATTTTACATTTCCTTCTGCATCCAAGACGCAATTATTATGCTGATTTTATAATTTGACAGCTTCGAAAATAGCTATTTTAAAAACTTAAATTAATGAAACAAGATGATTGTTTTTTTATTATTATTTGACAGTTACAAATAGTTTTGTAACAGCGGATATTGTTTAAATTATAAATAATACTTGTTCTTTTTTAGTTTGACACCTGTCAGAATTATTTTAACAAATATAACCGTCAGAATTGCGGAGAATAATTGTTTAGCGGTTTAACAGCTGTAAGCTGTGAGTGAAAGATGTTTTTATAATATGACAGCTGTCAAAATTAAGCCGCATTCAAGAAGCAAACTCGTACTGTAGTTTGACAGCTTCGAAATCAGCTGTTTTAAAAGGTTAAAATTAATAGAACAAGATGATTATTTTTTTAAATTATTATTTGACAGTTACAGAACTATTTTAACGACAGAAAGTGTGCAAATTATAAATAATACTTGTTCTTTTTTAGTTTGACACCTGTCAGAATTAGTTGAACAGATATAACTGTCAGAATTGTGGAGAATAATTGTTTAGTAGTTTAACAGCCGTAAGATGTGAGTGAAAATGTTTTTATAATATGACAGCTGTCAGAATCAAGTCACATCTAAGAAGTACACTCGTAATGTAGTTTGACAGCTTCGAAAACAGCTGTTTTAAAAGCTAAAATTTATAAAACAAGATGTTTTTTTTCAGTTTTACACCTGTCAGAATTAGTTTAACAGATATAATTGTCAAAAATGTTTTTATAATATGACAGCTGTCAGAATAAACAAAATTAGTTCATTTTAAACCTTATGGGTTTATCAAGTTTGCGTATTTTTATTTCAAGCCACATCCAAGAAATAAACTCGTCGAATTTGTTTGTGTTTGTCGGCTTAAGAAGTGGGCCTTTGATGAAACGATTTAATAATTGAACTGGAACTGTCAAAACTAATGGAAAATAGTTTTTAAATGTTGTAAAAGCTGCGAGAATCATTTTAACTGGCAGAATGACTAAAACAATAGCTGAGTTGATGCACTGACAGACTATACAAGTACTGGAATATATTTTTGTTGTTTGACTGCTGTCGGAACAATTTTAAACCTGTTTGACAACTATTGTTTATGCATTTTATATCGACAGCCACAGCCGAAACGGACCCGCCGCCACAGTACAGTATCGGTATCGATTACTACTAAACATTTAATGATAGTTTGACAGCTGTCAGAATTAATTTAACGGATATAACTGTCAGAATTGTCGAGGATAATTGTTTAATGGTGTTTAACAGCTGTTAGGATTATTTTAACAGGTACAATCGTCAAAATTATCGTGAAAGATGTTTTTTAATAAAATGACAGCTGTCAAAATAAACAAGATTGGTTCCTTTTAAATTTTACAGGTTTATCAGGTCTTCATGTTTTTATTTCAAGCCGCATCCAAGAATCAAACTCGTCGAATTTGCAGTTTGACAGCTTAGGAAATAGGCTTTTTAAAAGTTAACATTGATAAAACCACGTAATAGTCGATGAACGAACTGTAACTGTCAAAACTAATGAAGAATAATTGTTAAATAGTTTAAGAGCTGAGTAAGCATCATTTTAATTGGTAGATTGGCTAAATTAAAACTAACACAAGCCGACTTCGATGCAGTGATAGACTAGGCAAGTAGTGGAATATATTTTTGTCGTTTGACAGCTGCCAGAACAATTTTAAATATAGTTCTTGTTTTAAATTCAACCCACCAGTTTGGCAATTGTTTACGCATTCTATATCGACAGCCACAGCCGAGAAACGAACCCGCCGCCGCAGTACGGTATCGGTGTCGATTACTCGTAAACATTTAATAATAGTTTGACAGCTGTCAGAATTAATTTAACCGATATAACTGTCAGAATTGTCGAGAATAATTTTTAATGGTTTTTAACAGCTGTTAGGATTATTTTAACAGGTACTACTGCCAAAATTATCGCGAAAAATGTTTTTTTTTATATAATGACAGCTGTCAAAATAAATAAAAATAGTTCCTTTTAAACCTTACAGGTTTAACAAGTCTACAAGTTTTTTTTTTATTTCAAGCCGCATTCATCGAATTTGTAGTTTGATTATGACAATGATGAAACTACGTAATAGTTGACGATAATGTTGGACGAACTAGAACTGTCAAAACTAAGAAAGAATAATTGTTAAATAGTTTAAGAGCTGAGTGAGAATCATTTTTTAACTGGCAGAATACAGCCGTCACAGCGCAGTATCGGTATCGATTACTCATAAACGTTTAATGATAGTTTGACAGGTGTCAGAATTATCTTAATAGATTTAGCTGTCAAAATCGTAGATCAGCAAGTACAACTGTTTAAAACTGCCTTTTTATTTGATAGAAATAAAAAATTTTAAACGTAAATCGAGTATATGTATTTTTTTCATTTTCCATTTGCATTTTAAAAGACATTCGAGGAGCGCAAATTGCCGAGTTATTTTTTTATTCAGTTGGAAACGCAGTCGGGGAATCGATTAGAGGAACGAAGAGATAACGTTTTTCATATTCATAAATGTGTTCGTTGGAGTGACGTTTTCAATTTCCTGCTTAGATAAAGTCGTACCTCTTGTTGATACCTTTCCTTCATTTTGTTTTTTTTTCTTCTTCATGGCGTGCAATTAAATATTTTACTGTCATGTTTTTTTTTTTTTTTGAACTGATTTCTATAAAAACGAACACAGTAAGTAAAATGAGATCTCTTGCGAAATGTTGTGGCTAAAATATTGAAAATCGAAACAGTTATTTCAGTGTGTTTTAACCATTCAACACGACCAAATCTACATAGGAATAATTTCAATATTTTAGACTTTGGGACGTATTTTTTTTTTACAAATCCTGATCTTTAAATAAAAAAATACGTCTTTCAAATTATGGATCTGCTTCGCATGAATCAAACAAACTTTTAAAATTAAAAGAACAACTAACTAACAAGCTTTATTACGACTTTTAGTACCACCAAGATGGATATTAGAACCAACCGATAAAGCTTTTGCTCAAGGCTCAGACGCAGCTATTGAATGTAAAGCTGACGGTTTTCCAAAACCTTCTGTGACATGGAAAAAAGCAACTGGTAAATCCCCTATTATATCAGGGAAAAAAATTATTACAAATCTATTTTTTGTGCATCTTTAAAGGTGGTATCCCTGGAGATTATAAAGATTTCAAACCAAACAACCCCGATATCCGCGTCGAAGATGGCACCCTAATGGTTAACAACATCCAAAAGAACAACGAAGGATATTATTTATGCGAAGCTGTCAACGGTATTGGCTCCGGTTTATCAGCAGTCGTTATGATCAGCGTACAAGCCCCTCCACAATTCCAAGTCAAACTACGTAATCAGACCTCGCGTCGTGGCGACCCAGCCGTTTTACAATGCGAAGCTCAAGGCGAACGCCCAATTGGCATCCTCTGGAACATGAATAACAAAAGACTCGACGCTCAAGACAAATCCAGATACACCTTGAGGGAGCAAATTTTACCAACTGGTGTCTTGTCTGATTTAAGCATTAATCGCACTGAAAGGATCGATTCAGCTCTCTTCACTTGTTTGGCAACTAACGCTTTCGGCAGCGACGACACCAGCATCAATTTAATCGTGCAAGAAGTTCCGGAAGTTCCATACGGGTTAAAAGTGCTCGATAAATCCGGGAGATCCGTTCAACTCTCGTGGGTTGCACCTTACGATGGGAATTCACCGATTGTCCGGTATCAGATCGAGTACAAGCCGAGTAAAGCTTCCTGGGATGTTATGGAGCGTGCTTTAGTGCCTGGACCACAAACTGAAATCGAAGTTGCAAACTTGAAACCAGCTACGACTTATCATATCAGAATCGTGGCCGAAAACGATTTAGGTACTAGCGAACCCTCAGATACCGTCACTATTATTACGGCTGAAGAAGCTCCCAGTGGTGTCCCGACTAATATTAGAGTCGAAGCTAACGATCAACATTCTTTAAAAGTGTTTTGGCAAGCTCCCGATAGGTCGCAATGGAATGGTGAATTATTAGGTTATTATGTTGGGTACAGGATGGCTTCCTCCGAAGATAAATTCTTCTATAAAACAGTCGATTTTAACCGCGAAGAAGGGAGTGAACATCATTTATTGGTGAGTGATTTTTAAAAGTAAGCCCAAATTTTTTTTTTTGATCAAAAAATTTTTTCGCTAGATTTCCGATTTAAAAACTTACACCCAATACGCCGTCGTCATCCAAGCTTACAACAGAATCAGCAGCGGACCTCTCAGCGAAGCCTTCAAAGCTTACACAGCAGAAGGAGTACCAGAACAACCACCACACGATACGATTTGCACGACTCTCACAGCTCAAACGATCCGAGTCTCATGGATGTCACCGACTTTAGACTCAACTAACGGAGTTATCAAAGGGTATAAAGTGATCTACGGCCCTTCAGACACCTGGTTTGGTAAAAATATTTAATAAATCTGCATTAATATCATTCGATTTTATTAATTAAATTTCCAATTTCGCAGATGAAAACACCAAAGATGCTAAGATCACCCCATCATCAGAGACCATCTTGCACGGATTAAAGAAGTACACCAACTACAGCATGCAAGTCTTAGCTTTCACCTCGGCTGGAGATGGAGTCAGGAGCCAACCGATACATTGCCAAACCGAACAAGATGGTAATATTTCGATTTAAAAAATTTGATCCATAATTTTGATCCGAATTTAAAATTTTAGCCCCAGAAGCTCCAGTCGCAGTCAAAGCCCTAGTCATGTCTTCCGATTCGATCCTCGTAAGTTGGAAACCACCAGCGGAACCTAACGGCATCATCGAACAATACACCGTTTACGTCCAAGAGGAATCACCTGACAAGATCAAACCGCACAAAGTTATCCCGAATCTCCGCAATCAGAATTTGAGCTTCCAGGCTAAAGATTTGGACAGCAATTTGAAATACCAATTCTGGGTGACAGCCTCTACTAATATTGGTGAAGGACAACCATCAAAGAAGATCTCCGTTTCGCCAAGCTCTAATGGTGACAACCTCCCCACCCTTAACCACGAAAACAAAAACCTAATTTAAAAAAAATTAATTTTGACAGTTCCAGCTAAAATTGCTTCGTTTGATGACACCTACACTACCATCTACAAGGAAGATATGACTCTACCATGTTTAGCCGTTGGTATCCCACCGCCTGAGATAACCTGGAAGATCAAAGGTGTCGCCTTCACTTCAAGCGATAGGATCCGCCAACAACCCGATGGTTCGTTGTTAATCCGCGATATCACCAGGACGGACGCCGGGGAATATTCCTGCCACGTCGAGAACTCTTTCGGACAAGATTCGGTGACACATCAGCTGATTGTAAATTCACCACCGCATGCCCCGATCGTAAGTCGAGTTTTTTTTTTAGTTTACGAAAATTTAATCGATTTTCTTGCATAGGTTGCTCTGCCATCCGCCACCACCGACTCCCTCACGATTAAATTGAAACAACCTGCCGATAACGAACCCATCCACGGATACTCGATCCATTACAAACCCGAATTTGGTAGCTGGGAAACCGTGCAAGTACCACCGACTACCGAAAAACATACTCTTGGAAATTTACTCTGTGGAACTCGTTACCAAGTCTACGTCACCGCTTATAACAGGTAGATAAAATCTGGATATAACGAATTTAACATATTTTAATGCCATTTGTTGAATTTAAAAAAATTTATAACGATTCTTCGTTAAAATCGGATTTTCCGGTTATAACGAATTGAATTTTCTGCTGCAATCCTATTAAGTATGGAAAAAATTTGTAACTAGAAACGTTACTAACATTTTTTTAAATGGTTTGTTAAAATATAATGATTTCCCGGATATAACGAAAATAGGAAAAAATGTTCGATTATAACGAATTTTTTTTTTAGAGTTAGGTTATTTAACACGATCCTTAACAGTTTTTTGACATTTTTCTGAAATTTTTAGCTCCAATATAGTCTTCTAGAATCCCGAAAACAGTTGCATAACAGTTTAATATAACATTAATTAGTTTATAACGATTTTCCCGGATATAACGAACTAGCAAAAATGTTGTTGAATCGTTCTTTAGGATGAATACTATTCAACCACTTTTCCGGATTTAAAGAATTTTTCACAGTTTGACAGCTGTCAGATGTATTTTGTTAGACAAGATTATTAATTTATTAATCTGGGGAAAAAACAGTTCTTACAATTTGATAGCTGTCAGATGTATTTTGTCAGCCACAACTGTCATATCTCAAAAAAAAACAATTTTCACAGTTTGACAGCTGTCAGATGTATTTTGTTAGACAGAATTATTAATTCATTAATCTGGGGAAAAAACAGTTTTTACAATTTGATAGCTGTCAGATGTATTTTGTCAGCCACAACTGTCATATCTCAAAAAAAAACAATTTTCACAATTTGACAGCTGTCAGATGTATTTTGTTAGACAGAATTATTAATTCATTAATCTGGGGAAAAAACAGTTCTTACAATTTGATAGCTGTCAGATGTATTTTGTCAGCCACAACTGTCATATCTAAAAAAAAAACAATTTTCACAGTTTGACAGCTGTCAGATGTATTTTGTTAGACAAAATTGTTAAATATGGGGAAAAACAATTTTCACAATTTGACAGCTGTCAGATGTATTTTGTTAGACAGAATTATTAATTCATTAATATGGGGGAAAATAATTTTTACAATTTGATAGCTGTCAGATGTATTTTGTCAGCCACAACTGTCATATCTCAAAAAAAAACAATTTTCACAATTTGACAGCTGTCAGATGTATTTTGTTAGACAGAATTATTAATTCATTAATCTGGGGAAAAAACAGTTCTTACAATTTGATAGCTGTCAGATGTATTTTGTCAGCCACAACTGTCATATCTCAAAAAAAAACAATTTTCACAGTTTGACAGCTGTCAGATGTATTTTGTTAGACAAAATTGTTAAATATGGGGAAAAACAATTTTCACAATTTGACAGCTGTCAGATGTATTTTATTATACAGAATTGTCATATATGCGGAAAAAACAATTTTAACAATTTGACAGCTGTCAGATGTATTTTGTCAACCACAATTGTCATATCTAAAAACAAAACAATTTTCATAATTTGACAGCTGTCAGATTTATTTTGTCAGCTACAACTGTCATCCAGAAAAACATTTCACAGTTTAACAGCTGTCAGATGTATTTTGTTAGACAGAATTGTTATATATGGAGAAAAACAAATTTCCCCTTTTTGACAGTCGTTAGATTTATTTTGTTAGCCACAATTATTAATTAATTAATTGAGGAAAAAAACAGTTTTCACAATTTGACATCTGTCAGATGTATTTTGTCAACACAACTGTCATCTAAAAAAACTTTTCATGATTTGACAGTTTGATGTATTGTGTCAGCCACAATTGCTATAAATGGGGAGTGAGGGGGGAGAAACAATGTTCACAATTTGACAGCTGTCAGATGTATTTTGTCAGCCACAACTGTCATATCTAAAAAAAGGCAATTTTCACAGTTTGACAGCTATAAGATGTATTTTTTTAGACAGGATTGTTATACATATGTGGGGAAAAACCAATTTTTACAATTAGACAGCTGTCACATGTATTTTGTCAGCCACAACTGTCATATAAAAAAAAACAATTTTCACAGTTTGACAGCTATCAGATGTATTTTGTTAGACAGGATTGTTATACATATATGGGGAAAAACAATTTTCACAATTTGACAGCTGTCAGATTTATTTTGTCAGCCACAATTATTAATTCATTAATCTGGAGAAAAAAACAGCTTTCACAGTTCGACACCTGTCAGATGTATTTTGTCAGACAGAATTATTATATATGGGGAAAAAACAGTTTTCACAATTTGACAGCTATCAGATATATTTGTCAGTCACAATTATTAATTAATTAATCTGGAGGGGAAAAAAACAGTTTTCACAATTTGACTGCTGTCAGATGTATCTTGTCGGCCACAACTATTATATATATGAAAAAAACAGCTTTCACAGTTTGACAGCCGTCAGATGTATTTTGTCAGCCAGAATTGTTATACAGGGTGAGTCACGACTATTCCCTCGGTCTCTTGTGTCTAAACATTAAAAGATATGAGTTTCAAATTTTAGTCAAATATGTAGGACGATAAGGAGCACAGTTTAAAATTATTTGCAAGTATACAGGGTGATTCAAAAAGTACAGCATATGAAAGTTAGGTTATTTTTAATGGAACACCCTATATTGTATACCATTTTTGGATTCTACGTCATAAATTAGGATAACTTTGTTCATAGTTCCCTATACCTATCTGCTGCCGATTTCGAGAAAATTTGATTTTTATGAAAATGTCGGCTTTCGCGAAAAAATTAAAAACACGAAAACTCTATGACTTGGACGAATTACATTTGTGGTGTTGTACTTTTTTGAATCACCCTGTATACTTGCAAGTAATTTTAAAATGCGACGAGGTAGTAGCCGTGGATCACCCTGTATAACATTGGTTCGTTTATAACGATTTTCCCGGATGTAACGAACTTGCAAAAATGTTGTTAAATCATTCGTTAGGATGAATCCTATTCAAAAAACCATTTTTCCGGATATAACGAATTTTTCCCGGGTATAACGAATTTTAATTTTTCGCGCCGTTAATATAAGGGGATCGATAATTTATCGATTTTAACCGGTTTGAAGAGTTCGGTACTATTTTTACGACGATTTTTAGCATTGGAATGGGAGACCCATCGCCCACACTCAACACCAGAACCAAAGGTGACAAGCCGATTATCCCAAGCGCCGAAAAATTGATCGAACCGTCGTCTCGCAGTGTTAGCTTGCGTTTAACCGAATGGTCTGACGGTGGATGCCCGATGCTTTATTTCGTCGTTGAACATAAGAAGAAGTAAGTTGGTCGCCAAATTAAGTTTATTACTGAAATGATGATTTACTCTCTTTTTTTTTTGTTTGATACGAAAGGACCAGCACTGAATGGATTCAAGTCGCTAATAATGTTAAACTGGAAGATTTGGATAATTTCGTTGTTTTGGACTTGGATCCCGCAACTAGATACCATTTAAGGGTTACCGCCCATAATAACGCTGGATTTTCAGTTGGGGAATACGAATTCGCTACTTTGACAAGCACTGGAGGTAATTTTGTGCCTTCTTCGATTGTGTAGCTTCAGCTTCTCTGTCAATTTCTTTTACTTTTTTTTTGTTATCGTCTTTCTCTTGTTTTAATTTGAGTTATAGCTTAGGTTATTTGTATTTTATACGTTTGAAGCAATAGTACCTGAAAACAAAATTAACACAAAAACAAACGAGAAACGAAAATCCGTATTTTTTTCAGGTACTATTGCGCCAGCCCGCGAAATCCCGAAAGAGGACGCTATCCAAATTATCCTGGGCAACTTGAACCTTGTGGTACCCGCCGTGTCCGTCATCCTTGTCATTATCGTGGCCATTATCGTAATATGTGTGCTGCGCGGAAAAGGCCACTATCACAAAGGTAAAGAAAAATCACCCGGTGATTTCCGTTTTTCCTTTTTCTGTCCGCAGGCACCCTACCACCGATGAGGGAATCCCCCGATGTGAGGATGTTGTTCCCGTGGTTACCCGAATGGGTCGATCTCAACATCGCCGTACCTGTAGCCGCTACTATTATCGTCGTCCTCGTCGGCATTGTTGTCGTATGCGTTGCGTTAACGAGACGCAATCAAGGACCGACGCAAACCAGATTGAGAAGCGATTGTATGTTTTAATGTTCGAAAGTTTTCGCGGCCGGTGTCTTTAAAATTCCACATAAGATTCCTTTCTTATATCGATGATTATCTCTTTCTATTTAATAGATGATGTCGTCTACAACCAATCGGTGAACGCCACGTCAACGCTGGATAAACGCCGGCCGGATCTCCGAGACGAATTAGGCTACATCGCACCGCCAAACAGGAAGTTGCCACCGGTTCCGGGATCTAACTACAACACCTGTGATCGTATCAAGCGAGGTACCATAAGTAAGAATCATTTTGGCGTACAGCTTCTTCTCATTTTGCATGCCATTTAACCACCACCATAGTCACACACCAGATCGAAAAATTAGTTCGAAATTTACCCCCTCATACATAACACTAAGCTTGCTTATTTGTCGTTTTTATTATATATTTTTTTTCCGTCAATTTTTTTTTTTATTGTGACCCATATTCTAACCATTCTTCCGCCTTAAGAAGTAGTATGCTCGATGTAGAGTTCGGTAAGAAATCTTGATTAAACAAAAAAAAAGAAGCGTATCTTGGGCCCGTTGTTTTTATGCTATATTGTTGTTACTTTATTATATATGTAGGCGCCCATTATCGTTCACATTCGACATGGGATCCTAGAAGACACCTATATGAAGAACTGAACAGCCGTAGAGGATCTAATGAGACTATACACACGCATCGAGGTAAAATATTTGCAAGGCATACACACACGTACACAAAAAGCATTTTTTTTTTTACTATAATACTAACTTTGTTTTATTTTGACATCCTCGGTTTTAATTTTGTTTTTTTTTTCAAAAATTTATTTTTTTACACTTTAGGCTGATTTGCACCATTCCAACTGGTCGATACCGGCATTTTTTCTATTGTTGTTTCAGCCAGAGCGGATCCCGATTAGATTAAACACTTTCACGCGATCTGCTGCACTACTTTTATTGAAAATGTTGAATTAACGTTTCGATGTCGTCATTTTTTCGGCTGGAGGGGATCGTATTTTCGGCGTCTTGATACTTGAATCCGTCACTACGAAATCGATCCTTTAGTGAGGTAGATTAACATGGTACTTTAGTTAATTTTTCGATGTCGCTAGTTTTCCATTCTATTCACGGTATCGTCTAATCCTGTGCGGCAAAATTGCTGCAGACTAAAGATGTCAATTCCCGCATTAATTAGAATTGAAACGACATCAAAAAAAGGGTGAGGAGGATTCTTCCAGCCACTTTCACTTGTTTTTTTTTTGTACTATTTTTATTGAAAGTGTATTTAGGGAACGATGGAGTCTTAATCTGACGAGGACAGCAATGCTTCTTCATAGAAACTCGCAAATTAACGTTTCTATGTCTGCATTTTTTTCGGCCAGAGCGGATCGTATTTTCATCGTCTTGAAGCGCGAATCCGTCACGGCGAAATCGATCCTTTAGTGAGATAGATTAACATGGTACTCGGAAGATTTCAATTAAATGACCTTAAAACAGGTTGTCAGGGTAGGATAGCCTATTTCTGCAACAGCGATCATTCTTCCTGGAAGCTCATAAGTTAATTTTTCGATGTCGTCAGTTTTTCGGCCGGAGCGGATCCTATTTATTTGTATCATTACGCGCAAATTCGATTCGATCCAATCGTTCCTTTGGTGCGGTGGGTTAAAGTGATACTCTAGAGATTTTAATTCAAACAAAATGACGTTAAAGGAGCGGGTGGGGAGGTCTAACGATGATTTTTTTCAGATACTCTTAATCATTCTGTTGCACTATTTTTTTGTAGGCGGCAGCAAATTAGTTTTCCGATTTCGGTATTTTTTCGGTCGGAATTGATTCTATTCACAGTGTTGACATCACGCGCAAATTCGGTGCTGTGAAGTCGTTCCTTTGGTGCGGTAGATTAACGTAGGACTTCCCTTCATGAACTGGATTACGATGATATCAAAGATGGGAGCCAAGGTGATTCTTCCAGATACTTTCATGCGTTTTATTGCATTATCTTTAATGACAGAAAATCTAAGACTTAACCTGTGACAACGATGATGCGAAGCGGTAATCTATGTAGGTGGCTGTTACGTCACGAATCTGATCTTCACCATCGTTAGTTAATACGACAATGTGATTGCGCGGAATTCAATTCGGTTTTGACATTTGTGATGTAAACAAACGCCGAATACAAATCGAGAAGCCATGAATCGGTTTACTCCGCAAGAACGCCGAATAATTGTTTCCACTTTTTTGCGCAATAATTCGTCGGTTGTGTTGGCACAGCGAGAATTTCGTCGCAGATTTTCTGGCCGTCCGATACCAACTGGACATAGACTACGGCGTTTGGCCACTCGCCTTGAAGAGACTGGGACAACACGAGATCTTCACAAGGCTGGCCGCCCTCGGAGCAGCCGTTCTGCTGAGAATATCGCTGCTCTTGCTCAAGATAACGAAGATGAGACCGAAACATCGATCAGACGACGTGCCACGCAATTGCACATCACCCGGCGGTCTCTACGTAGAATTTTGATGAAAGATTTCGAGTTCGAGTTAGATCTAAAAACATCGCCAGTTTTGAAGATATTTGTTTGGTGTCTGACATTTATTGTAAACATTTCGCGGTTTTAAATTTCACATGTGTCGCGCGTTCAGTAAACGTTTGTCGTTCGTTTTATATTACTTAATATTGCTAATTCATCTTGAATAGAACTAAAGATCGATTGTTTCTTTCTTGAATCAAGCAAGACGTCGTCCCACATGGCCGTAGTTGATTTTCTCTTTTTCCCGGGCATTTGTCGTGCTGCTTTGCAGTATCTACTCTTTCCAGTATTGGTGATATTTGTAGTGACGCATTGATGCATTGATATACTTGCAACTACATCGACAGGTGTAGCAACAGCCAACCCAAGTTCTTGAACTGTGGAATCACCTTCAATGACAAACCATCAAATTAAGACCAGTAGGCATTGTCCCATACACAACAATGGCAAAATTATTAGAAATTTCGATGCAAGATTTTCAAAATTAATAAAAAAAGTGATAAATGAAAATTACATTAGCAATTGTCACCGGCATTTATCGAACATTTTTAGTTAATTATCTCTCCAACCCCTTGAAAATCAGTTGACTTAAAGATCGGAGAATTGCCTCCTATTGGGTTAGATTTCAAAAACTATCGTCTGAGTTTAAATATTGATGTCACCATTAAGCGTAAGTGTTACCCACCTTCCTCTCCCCTGCTCTCTTTTTTTGATATTACCGAACAATCAATAATGGTTGATTCAAATTTTAATCATATTCTAGTAAAAGGGCAACGTTTCGGCTGACAGTATCAACACACGCTTACCAGATGCAGCGAAATCGATATTTTGATGCGGTATGCTAAGGTGGTGCTCGAGAAATTTTAATTTTATTCTTTAATTCCGTAAAAATGACATTAGAGACGGTGTGGAGGTGATTCTTCTAGGTACTATCGCGCATGTTCTGTGGCACAATTTTTAAATTATAAAACGGCTAAAACAACAAAGAAAAGCTTCAAAATTTAACTTAGAATTAAGAAAATGAATCGGAGGAAGTACATTTTTGTGATAAGCCGATGAGTAACATATTTGTACAAATGTGGTGCAAATAGGTCGAAATTCGTTTTAATTTTCTTGTTTATTTAAATTATAAATTTAAAGAATTTAATTAATCTACTTAGCCATGAAAATTAACTTTAAAATGTACCTACCCCATTTTAAAATAATTTTGACAGTTTTATTTTCATTAATCTCAATCAAATTTTACTTGTACAACTTACCTCTTCCATCTTGATTATATACAATCTAGTAGCTACTGTATCTACACATCTTTCTTTTGTTTGAAGAGTGACTACAATACTAACAGCATTTAATATAAATCTCAAAGAGAAAAAAGTAAGTCTCGATGTAGTACAACTTAAAACGAATCCGTTTTAGTTCCTTTTAGGTTTAGGCTGATTGCATGTGCATGGGGACCCTAAAACAGCGAATCACCTCATCATATATACCAACAAAATAAATTAAATTAAAAAAAAGATAAACGATACTCTCACATCTCTGTAGATAAACATTTTTTTATCATATTTTCTTGCCTTGCTGAATCGTTCTAGATGTTGTAGAATGTAAGAGAAACTAACAAGATTATAAAATCGGAAAAAATTCGAAGATCCTTATTTATTAGCGATATGTTTTAAAAAAAGGTATGGATGATGAAATCTGCCCTTACGCCACCTTCCATTTGCTTGGATTCCGCGAAGAAATGGACCCCACTAAAGCTATGCAATTTCAAACGTTCCCCCATCCTCACGCTGGCACCATGGGACCGTCCGGAATGAATACGCCGCATCAAATGCATTCAAGGGCCGGATCACAATCGATGCCTAGACAGAATAGGCGTTACGACAGAGTTGGATCTCAAGGTACATATTGTGCTATGCCCAGACAAAATAGGCAATATGACACGGTCGGACCTGAAGGTACATATTCTAATATGGAACGTTTAAAATACGCTTTTTATCAAGTGTATATATTATATGATTTGATAAAGGAATAATTCAATTAAGTCTCTATAATAATGATTATTGTTATAAATCGATACCAGCAAATTTAAACACCTTGTATATTGCTTTTTTTAATTACTGTTTATTATTATAAACGAGTCGATAGCTGCAGTGGTTAGGTGGCTGACTATCGTTGTGGCAGGACGATAGGAGCCGGCTTTCAATTCTCTGGAGGGGCGGTGACATTTTTTCGGAGGATTGAAATCCGGATCGACTTACCATTCGAACACAATTTACACACGCGAAAGTACATTACTACTAACTATTATTATTATAATAGGGACTTTATATTGTGGATGTAACACTTAGATATAAAATGCAGTTTACGGTGACTAAATTAGGTTTAAAATACAACTAGTTTCTTCATTACTATCTCTCTCAGGACTAGGTATGTATTTAATTTTTCTGTATTTATGTTCAAGCAAGTAGATCCCACTACTGTCACAAATTTTGGAAACCTTACCTAAAACTCGATAATGTTCTCGACTGTACAATTCCAAACCAACTTCCAGTACGCCAGGTCCAAAAATCAACCTTCAAAGTAACCAAGTCCTACAATCACTAGAACCAACCCCCCCCTAAACACCAACTCGCTCCAAGAACTTCTCTTCTGTTTCGGCTCGGAATACCTAACTTTGGAACTCTTAAGTTGTCAGCAGGATGTCCCACCGATGCTGAGCAACAGAGACAAGCACAACAAGATGTTGAAACAATAGATCTTGTAATTACAATCCATTTTCTTGCCGACTGTTCAACAGTGGACAGGGAGTAAGTAAGAAAATTAACTCTCGATCAGGTTGCGGACTTCTCCGGCTAAGAGGAGTAAAACAGGACGGGGGCCTTCCTTATGAAAAAAAAAGTAAATCTCTACACGATCTCCACACCCCCGAAGAATTCAACGCAATAAACAACGGTCGTGAAAACCTAGCCTCAATTACGCAACTAAGATTCGTAAAATAAAATAACAGGAGACTGATCTAAGCAATCGTGAAACGACAAGAAAGATAAGCTCACTCATCATTGCACAAGCTGTGGTGCGTTCAAAGATCAAAGCTTCAAAAATCGTAAAACAATTGAAAAAGTACTCTCAAAGAAGCATCCAGTAATGTATCAGTCAAAGATGAATAAAAAACGCGTCTACGAGGCAGGGTTTATAAAATACAACAAACAAAACGGGGAAAAATTAAAACGGAGGTTGGCAACACAAATTAACAACTAGCACTATCAAATAGGATCCACAATAACTCAGCACACGTGTAGAATGTAAAAAGGGAATCAACGATGTGAAATCTAACGAAACAGCTTACGGACTCACTGCAACTAAGCACCCACCACACATTAAAAAAAAACAAAAGGAAAGTGAAAGGTAATCATACGACAGTAGGTAAACTGTGGGCGTTCTAGCACAGTCACTCGACGTGGACACGCTGTATAAGCCAGAGAACCAGGTCAAACACAGCCCAACTGTGTTAGACCTGTTTGTAGGTACCAGATCTAACACAGATTATCTGTGTTAGACCTGTTTTTGAACACAGCTCACCAAGTTTTGACCTGGTTCTCTGGCTTATACAGCGTGTCCAAGTCGAGTGACTGTGCTAGAACGCCCACGGTTTACCTACTTACGACTGAAGAACAGAATCAAATGATCCTGATTCCTGTCAAAAAAGATGGATAATATGAATTAGGCTACGTTTTCACTCGCTACCACAAGGCGCACTAAGCGGACATTATGCGACATGACATGACATTTATAAACCGGGAAACGGAGAAAAATTATAACGAAGGTTGGCAACACAAATTGACAACTAGAAAATATTAAAGATACTCTACAATCTTTTTAATCACGGATATCTTTCCACTTTTATTTCAATAAATCAGGAATGAATTAAAAATCACTGACTGAAAAAGTATTGTAATTAAAACATTATGTTCTGGAATAAATTGATATGTGAGATTAAAAAAATACGAGGCATATCCAGAAAGTAAGTGTACTGAGGCTCTCACGACCGGAGGGATTTTATTTTCGTCATGTTCAGACTTCTCCCCTTTGCAACGAGACCGGTTCGAGGTCAGTACGTTGAGAACTGTTGACGCGACAACGTGTTTCATGAACAATGCCGATCCAGTCTCCCGTCAAATGCGAAATACGCAGCGTCATCCGTTATCTCATTTGGAAGGGAAAACCTCCGTTTGAGATTTATAATGAGGTGAAAACTACATATGGTGATGAAGCTATGAATCGTACGAGTGTGTACAAGTGGTGTCGCCAGTTTGAAAACGGTCGTAGGGCTGTGCATGATAATCAGAGGAGCGGAAGACCTTCAATTGAGACTGACGAAATTGTGGAAAAAATCGAAAATACGCTCAGTGGCGATCGCAGATTGACTGTGACAATCACAGAAATCCGGAGATGAAACTTGGATAGCTCACTACACACCTGAAAGCAAAAGACAGTCTCAACAGTGACATCACACCTCTTCACCCTCCGCCAAAAAGTTCAAAACCTCAATTTCAGTCAAGAAAATCATGGCATCCGTGTTTTGGGACTGTCAAAGCATAATTTTAATCGAATATCTGCCTCGAAGGGAGACCATCAACTCTGCAAGATACCCTAAAAAATTTACTGAGAGCGATTCAGAACAAGAGGAGAGGCATGCTGACAAAAGGAGTCTGCCTGCTGCACGACAATGCCAGACCACACACGGCCAACGCCACGAAAGAACTGCTTTCAGGAAGAAAAAAAATTGATACCCCGCTATATCACCTGCATAAAGACGAATGGCGACTATGTCGAAAAATAGCTTACATTATGTCCTAAAGTATTGAGAAAGAAAGAGAGAACTAGCAATATTAAACATAATCTAGAATAACGTCGCATTACGGGTAGAATGGAAACAAAAGAATTATTGATACAAGGCAAAAAAACAAAAGAAGAACGTAAGCTTTGTTGTGTAACAATTTATAAATGAGTACAGGACTTGAGGGTGGTCCACTTGCACTGTTATCATGGAATCAAGACGGCCAGATCAAACAAAACAAAAGAATAGGACAGTCTATTTTCTCTGTAAAACCTTTTTTGTTTCCAGTTTTTGTGGCGGTAGCATGTCTATATCTAATATACTTCTATCTTTCTTTAAACTGATTTCCTTCATTGTTAAAACTGATCTAGTGCATTTTCCCATCTTCATCTAATCATATTGATACTAGCATGATTCATTCTTAAATGTCTTAAATGATCACAAATTGTGCATAATCCATCTCTCATGTGTCGTATTTATTCAATTGAATCATAGGTAGTACTCACGTTTTATATCTTGATGTGTTCTTTCTTAGTTCTAGATAAAAATCACGATTAATACAGCATGAATCGGTCATCGTAAACTGCGATTAAAGTGATGCAGTACAGAATTGAAGTGTTACATTCATCGTTCATTGTATTACATTCCTAAGATTCCTGTTTTAATTGTGCATGCTCTCTTTTGTTGTGTTAAAAAAATAATAATTGGCCGTTCTCTGAATGTTTTACCAAATTCAACAAAAATAGATCAGAATCACAATTTAACGCAAGTATATTTAACAATATCTCAGAATTTAATTGTGACATGACGCATACCACACCACCAGTCAAAATGTCATATAAACAATAGATCAATTGATATCGGCTCCTGCTGTCTCATGCGTTATATCACTGAAAGATTAAACAAACATTAAGACTTTAATTTAATCTTATTCATCACAGGAAACGGAAGCATCTACTCACCGGGTCCAGAATACGACGATCCTGCTAACTGCGCCCCTGAAGACGAACAATACGGCTCCCAATACGGCGGATACAACAACCCCTACGATCAATACGGAAGTCGCAGCTCAATCGGACGTAGATCCTTAGGTTCCTTACGTTTACAACCGACTAGCAACAGCCCCGAACCCCCACCACCACCACCACGTAATCACGATCCCTCTTTCAACGATTCCAAGGATAGCAACGAGATTTCCGAAGCCGAATGCGACCGGGATCAACTCATTAATAGCCACAGCTACGGCGGTAAGTTTTCCGACGGATAAACTTGCAATATAAACAGGGTGAGAGTAAAATTTTACTTCATAAATTAACGAGAAATTATTTTATCTTCACCCTGTATATATGTAAGTGAACAAAAAAATGTGCTTTTAAGTATTACGTTTATTTTAGCTTCAAAGTACGTGTTTTGTTTGTTTTTGTTCTGTCAAAATTCTACATTAAAATGTGAAATGGAATTTATATTGAACGAGTCTCGATTATTAACAAAATGAGTCATCTTTTTTTTTATGGTAAAACCTTGTCTATAGCGGAACCTAAACGGTCAGATACCCTGTATATTATCACATTTTTGGATAGCCCGAATGATTTTAAACGAAGTTTATATAAGACAATTTTTTAATTTGCGTATTATTTTTGGAGATATTTACATTTATCCGTGAGATTTGACAAGATAACTGTCAAAATTTCCGGATAAATGCAAATATCTCGAGAACGATTAGACGTAGGCGAATTTCATCTTATATAAAGTTGGTTTAGAATTAAGAAAGCAATTTAAAAATCTAATAATATATAGGGTGATCCGTTAAAAATTTGGATATTTCACGCCATTTCGGGTGAATTACACACCCTGTATATCAGAACGTCATCTTATGTTATAGAAGCGGTAAAAGCGGACATATTCTAGTTTTGAAATTTTTGTTCTATTTAATCTATTAAGAGAGATATTACAGAATAGCTCGGCTAATGTCAAAATTTCCAGATAAACGCGAATATCTCAAGAACGGTTAGACGTAGGCAAATTTCACCTGACATAAAGTTGGTTTAAATTTATACAGTAATTTAAATATATAATAATATACAGGGTGTACCGTTAAAAATATTTAAATTTCACGCGATTTCAAGCGAATTAAACACCCTGTATATCAAGACGTCATTTTATGTGATGCAGGTGATGGAAGCGGAAATATTGAGCCTCTTCTAGTTATAGTATAGACAGGTTTTACTACATTTAAAATGTAATAATCGAGACTGCTCTATTATACTGGGTGTTACTAATGTCCAAATTCATTAAACTTATTATTTATATTAATTTATTATGTGATTTAAACATGTATTATCTTCTGAATTTGAACATGATTTACTGAACGCCCTGTATACGTACATTCAATCGATTAGTTTAGGAAAAAATTGGCACTATAGAAAAGATCATATTCAAAAAGAAACGTTTTCATTTTTTCAGAAAGTGATCAGGGTAAGTGATACAAAACAAAAGTTCAGAGTTTGGTTTGAGAGAGTTTGATCGTCGTTTTTTTCTTTGTCGTGTACTACTACTTTTTTGACCTGTTACTTGAGAGTTAGTACATCTTTTTTAGTATAATTTTTGTCTAATCATCTGTATACCACCCATTAGTAACATACTACACCCGATCAACGATTCATTACTGACATTGTATAAATGATAATCCATTTTTTCGAACATACATTCATAATGTTATCATTCATTTCTTGTTTGTTTTTTTTTTTTTAATAATAAAAACAAAAGAATTTATTCTGCACGCTTAGCACATTTGTGTGTTCTTTTTTATGTGTTTTAATAGCATGCCATGCAAATTGTCACTAATTTATTAAGAAAAATGTAAAATTTTTTGTTTTAATTGAATTAATTTTTTTGTGGCACTTCAGTATAATATCTGACACAGTTTTTTTGTTTTTTGGAATTTTGTCTGTTTCGTTGTCTTTGTGTCGATTTTCTTTTGTTTTTCCTGTGGTGTATTTGTGGTCGTGTAGTAAGTGTGGTTTGTTTCAGTCATGAGAAATAGCGCCAAGGATGGCATGAACCATGAAGAAATGAGAAAACTGATTGAGAGGTAATTTCTAATTGCTTTCTAACTGTAAAAAAAAGAACTACTAAACATTATCATACAAAAATTACCCTACATAGTAGTAAATTCAAGCATTAATCTTTCATTTTGTAGAGATTATTTTATATTAACAGTAAAATAACCTCTACATTTTAACTGTCAAATTTTTACGAGAATTGCATTTGTTTAAATTGTCAAAAAAATTCAGTTGAAATTCTCGTAAAAACAACTCTGTATAAATTTCACCCACACACTCATATTAACGCCCTTTTCACTCTAACCAACCCCCCTTTTTTCTATTATATCATTCTAATAGATGTACACTCACACAAGAAATATAACATAATCTTGTGTCGATTTTCATGACCCCCCTCTCAAACAGGAAATCGTAAGTTTGAATTTTGTAGTTTTTCTCGCTTTTGTAGAGATTTTTTCTTATTAGATTGGTATTAGTGATTAAAAAGTAGACATAAATGGATGTCTTATTGGTAGAAAAAGAGCACTTCTTTAATTTTTTCTGTTATTTTTTTAAAATAATCCTTCTTTAGCATGATTATTAATTTAATTTAATTAATTTCTTTTAATCGATTAATTTAATTTAATTTTGGGAAATTTAACATTCGACACCACCTTTTAACCAAAAAAAAAAAAGAAGACGTTCGAAGAAGTTTGTTTAATTTGTGACCGGATGTCAAGTGACCGGATGTTTAATCTCTTTTTTTTAGAAACGAAACAGGGCAAACCAACGGGGGACTCACAACCTACGATACTGTGGCAGTGTAATCTATAAAATGGTAAAGGGATACCACTTCCCCCTGCGCCATTTACACGAAAATGATGCGCCCTCTACTGACGAAAAAAAAAATAATCATCACCTTATACGCATTTTTAGTTTATTTTAGTGATTTTTTTATTAAGACTTATCCCAAGCATAAATTATTCTATTTTTAATTAATTTTAACATTACAGATTATTTCAAAACATAAAAAAAACGAAACAATAAATCGCGGATTCGTCAACATTGTAAAAAAATATTTAATTTAAAATTTAGAAACAATCAGGATATTATAAAAAAATATTTTGATAAAATTTACAGGGTGTAAAATTATTTTTTTTAATTTTAAATTGAACACCCTGTATATTATTGCATTTTAGAATTCTTCGAAGAAATCTAAACCAACCTTGTATAAAATAATTTTTATCTCCGTGCAGTAGTTTCCGAGCTATTTGGATTTATTTCCCAATTATGACAGTTATCTTGTCAAAGTTCCCAAATAAACGCATATATCTCGAAAACGGCTGCGAGTAGCTGAAAATTGTGTTAAATAAAATCGTCTTAAAATTAATCGAGGAATCTAAAAATGCAATAATATACAGGGTGTTCCGTTTAAAATCGTAAAGTTGTTAGCGGATGCAATTGAAGGAGACACTCTGTATTGCGGGAGATAATTTTATATGATTGAGCTTATCACTACGAAAATCTTTCGTATTTAAATATTTATTGTACCGCTAATATTACACCCTGTAGATAAAAAAAAATTATAAAAGTGTTTGCCAAGGTTTTAAATATGTCTTCCCCCCCTTTTTTGATATGATGTGAATATTTTGATTGTTTCTTGATTTTTTAATATTTAAAAAAAAGTATATTTTTACAACGTTGCCATTTCTTTGAAATAATATGTTTATCATCACTTTTAATGCTGACATTTTAGATTTTAGTCTACATTATTAATTTGTTTTAATTTTGAAAAAAAGGCGATTTTTACTAAACGAACCGAAAAAAATTCTTTGTTCGAGACTGAAGGTTTGTAACTATTATTCTAGGTATTAAAAAATATTTTTCTATGGGTGATTTATGTATATGACGTGAAAGCACAAAATTTAAAATTTAAGTATAATTTAAGTGAAAATTAGTAAGGTTAAATTTAAATAAAATTAAATTAAATTAATTTTCGTTTAAAACAAAATCGCCTTTGATATTTAAATAATTTTAAGGAATAATTTTTAACGAATGTTTAAAACACATTTTGCCATGTTTCTCTAGCGGCCCCACTTTTATCTCTCAAAACACAAATCTTAGCGAATTATTGCGATTATTTTAATAATTTTTTTTAATCTACAGTATGGCTCAATGTGTCTTGTGATATTTTGAGGTTTGTGAATTATATACAAAATAATTTTTTTAACGAAAATCAGTTGGAAGGTAATAGATGAAATTTTTAAATTAATTTTTTTTTCGGAAAAGAAACCAACTGAAATTTTCTTTAAATCTGTATGATACAGGGTGGATACGATTAGATACATTTTTGACATTGACGTTGATATTTTTTTTTGTAATTTTTGACATTTTTATAAATTCGTTATTTTAAGAATACCCAACCTGTATATATACAATGCATTTTTTGAAATTTCTTTTTTAATTAATTCTTAGACTCGGTTAGCTTAGTTTTAAGTATATCGTAGTACGATTGGCGAAAAATATATAATTATAATTACAAGCGATTAATTTTGATTCGCTCTCTCCCACCCTCCATTCATTTTTTTTTCAAATTATTTTAAATTTATCGCCTATTTCATTACTTTGATATACGATTATATACAAGGTATAATATTAGTACAATATTCTTCGATATCTAGATAATATTAACCAATTTTTGTTGACATATACAGAGTGTAACCGACGCCCGCCACAACGAACACCCTGTATATTATCACTTTTTAATAGCTCAAACGATTTTAAACGAAGTTTATATAAGATAATTTTTAAATTTTGTATTAGTTTTAGAGATATTGACATTTATTCGTGAAATCGGACAAGATAACTGTCAAAATATCCAGAAAAATGCGAATATCTCGAGAACGATTAGAGTTAGGCGAATTTTATCTTATATAAAGTTGATTTAGAATCAACAGAGCAATTTAAAATGTTAATAATATATAGGGTGATCCGTTAAAATTTTGAATATTTCACGCGATTTCATGCGAATTAAACGCCCTGTATATTAGAACGTAATCTTATATTGTAGATATGATAAAAGCGGAACATTTTTTCGTTTTGAAATTTTTGTTCTATTTGATGTATTAACGGAGATATTACAGAATAACTCGATTACTGTCAGAATTTCCAAACAAACGCGAATATCTCGAGAACGGTTAGAGATAGGCGAATTTTATTTTATATAAAATTGGTTTAAAATCAACAGAGAAATTTGAATAGCTAATAATATACAGGGTGTACCGTTAAAAAAATGAATATTTCACGCGATTTCATGTGAATTAAACACTCTGTATATCAGAATGTAATCTTATGTTATAGAGGCGATTAAATCGGTAATTTTTTGTTTTGAAACTTTTATTCTATTTAATATATTAACGGAGATATTAAAGAATATGTCAGCTAGTATTATACTTTGTATATAGCAGGTGTTTTACAAAGGTTGTGCTCGCCAATCTATTTTTAAACAGTAGTAGGTTAGTTTAACCGGCAATAGACGTTTAGTGGAAACGAAAATTGCGGTAAATTTATTGTATGGAAGCTGGTATATACGGTTTATCGCAATTTTTAACTATATTAAGTAAACAAAAAAAGCATATACCTATATTAAAATTAATATTTAGCAATTTAAGGGATCTTTAACGTTCATCAATGTTTGTAATATGAATATAATATTGAAAAAAAAACGATATTTAATATTTTAGCGCATGCATTTAATATAAATGTAGATATTAATGACAAAAAAAAAACATATTTAAAAATAATTAATTTTTTTCGGAAAAATAAAATTTTGCACTTTTTTATGCATATATACATATATATATATATAAAAATTAAAACAATTTAGCAACTTTCCAAAACATATCTATTTTTTGAAGATTATAATCTACGAGAAACACCTTCTTAGAATTAGTGTTTGATATAAAATTGTAATTTTATTTTTCCGGGAAAATTAACGTTATTGATATTAATTCATTTTCAAACAAAAAAAAAACGGTTAATTTTAATTAAATACTCAGTATAAATCTAACGTGTGTAATATCCATGACTTTGCCATTATTAAAACAGGACATATATATTATATATACGATAATAAAAATGCTTCTTTATATTCTTAAGATGTTGTAGTATATAATGGATTTTTTTTTGTATAATTATTTTGAAAGTGAAATGAGGCGATTTTTAAATTTTGTCTTGTCAAAAATCTGGAGAAATTTGAATAAACTGTCAAAAAGCTGTCAAATTAAAGAATGTTTGGTTATGAATCAAGGAAATATTCGAAGAATCGCCTCTTTTAAGGCAAAGATTTTGACGCAATTTAACGAGAAATACAAAAAATCTTTCGTAAAAAAGAAAAAATCAAGTAGCCATATTAAATATATCATATGTAATTTAATAAACATATTTCTTTATTAGGTTATTATCGCAAATAATTATGTGCAAACGCAGTTCCTAACGAAATAAAACCGATTTTTTCTTTTATTTACACGAAAGAATGATGTTACGATGCTGTTTTATACAACTTTTTTTCTTTCTTTTTTTATTACTCCTCCAAGTTAACGTAGTATAATGATTGTGTCCCATTTATCAATAAAAACTAGTCATGTTTTTAATTTAATTTAAATTAAATTTGTCTCCTTTTATATCTAAAATTAAATGCATTTTTAACGGCTTTTTTTAACGTTAATAATTTAGTGAAAACTGAAAAGTAACTATTTGGGACTCAATCATGTTCTATTTTATCATCTGTCACCTGTCACTTTATTTCGATTTCTAACCTAACAATTAATTATCGATGTAAAATGCCATTCTCTAGATGTGTTATATACATAAGTGTGCTATATATACATAATATTAAAGTAAAAAAAAAAAACAAGATAACTTAATGAAATATTATAATATAAATATATTAATCTTTAGCGAAGTAAGTATTCATGATATTTCAATTTATTAACGATGATAAGCTTTATTTTATACAAGTCCATCTTCAGATTATTCTCACCACTATTTATTGTTAATTTTAACTCCCCGACAATTAACTTTTACCGATCATGTTTAGATATATTATTAATACTGTCACACACTATTTAGATATTAATATCGAGCTTTTTGTGTAATATTATGCTATTTTTGATGTTTTATTATTTCGATTCGATATGATACGATATTATCCTATTACATGTATGTACTACGGTAAGATTGATTAGTTTTCGAGGATTGTTTGTTTTGTGAATATTTTTATAAATGTAAGTGCGATTGTTGGATATATATATTATATGTATATGATTTTTTTTTCTGTGTCGTACAAGAGTTATGTAATTTGTACTACGTTTGTTTCTTCTTTTTTTTATATCTTATTGTACTACTACTCATACTAAGGAGATCGCACTTTGTTTGTAGCCTTTACCAAAGTAATGTTTTAAACTTGGGTTTAATAAAATTAAACTAAGAAAAAGAAATCGTTTTGTTTTATTTTTATCGTGATCAGGTATTGTCATTCATTCTAAAGATCCACTGTTGCATGAAAATGATTAATAAACATTAACGTCAAAATAAAATCACCATGGCAACGTATTTAAACTTCGAATAACTAATTCCTATTCGCCAATTAAAATGCAGGAACGAATTATTGCGGTGTCGGTATGGTAGAACACTGTAGTGTAGTTTTTTATTATGCTCGTCTATTGATCGTAAGAGGGCCTGCAACTTTTTATTTTAAAAATTGTTCTTAAAATAAAAGTTACTCTTTTGGCTATAATAACAAGAGTTTCAACATTTGTAGGTGTTAATTTTTATAGAACCTGTTTATAAAAGCAATGTCAAAGCAAAAGATGCGATTACGGTTTTAATAAGTGTAACTGTCAAATTATTTCTGATAGCTGTCAAATCGTAAAAATAATATTTTTGACAGGTTTAAATGTTGTAACTTGTCAAACTATGTTTTAAATGATTAAATTCAGCTTGAATTTATTTTATTTAATCAGTATCGCTAGGTAACCACCTAATTTTAAGCAAAAATAAATACATTTCAACTACTTAAATGTTGTTTTATTCATTTAATATTAACATTTAAATATGTACAGGAAATTTATAATAAATGTAAATAACTTAAACAATAATTTCAGTATCACCTAATTCGCTATCTGATGGCAGTACAATCTTACTCGGATCGATAAGATTTGGATCGACTAAAGGTAAACCTTGAGCTTCCCTGCGGCGTAACTCCAGGAAAGCTTCTCGTTGAGCCCAATCCCTCAAATTGTAATCGGGTATGTAAGCCCATGCGAAACCTAAACCGACTAAACATAATGTCACCGATCGAAGAATATCGAATGCATATTTCTCTTATCGTCAGCCTCTGATTTCTTTTCGAAGCCATAACTGACCCAATTCTTATTCGTGGTAATCGTAGCTGGTTCCGTTTTAGCCTGTTTTGTAGCGATAGTTGCTGTTTCGCTATTTTTCTTCGAGGTCGAGATCCCGCGTTGATTTAACGCCGGGATTATTCTCTTCATTAAATAGGAGGATTGTAAACGGATTACACTAGCCATTATTTCGTTTAAATTAACTATTTTCGAATTGCGAGTTGTTTAGAGGTTATTTCATCTGTTATGTCACTTCTGTCAAATGTCAATTGGTTAAAATTAGTGATTATAGGATACTGTATTACCGACCTAGATTTAACCAATAAAGAACTAAGCGGGATTTTTAAATATATTTCTTGTAATAAAACACAAATTAAAAATTGTTTAATTTATATTAAATAAACTAATATATACACGATATTTACATTGTCTCTCTTTCGTCGTTATATAAATTTTCAATAATTATAAACATACTATAAAAATATAGCATAAATTTCCAATTAAATCTCTAAATTTACCTACAATCGTCAAGGTTTTATATAAGCAAGTTTATGTGTAGGTACAGATTCTGTGCCGTATCTCCTTTTTGCCTCTAGCATAAAAGCACCTTCCATTTGTTTCACTAAAGTTTCGAAGAACATGTTCGCTAATTGATAATGCAATTTCGATTTAAATTCAAAATCGATAGAGAAATCTACGATACACGATTGCGGATTACTTTGAAGGCCGGGGCTAAATTTCCAACACGTTTCTAAATAATTAAACAACCTGCCGTCTGTACAGACCGCTCGAACTAGATAAGGTTTAGAGAGCTGCACGTCGGAGGTGTAACTTTCACAGATCGGTGGGAAACCGATTTGTAATTCAGCCGTCAATCGTTTATGATTTTCGTAGATGACAGTCGATCGTTTGCAAAACGGTACGAACCGTTTATAGTTAGATACGTCTGAAACAACCCGATACATTTGTTCCATCGAGAACCTGGAAATTACTTTACGTAATTATGTGGAAATGTGTTCGAATTAAATGTCGTAATACCCGACTAACTTTCTTCCGTAATATTCCTTCCGTTTCTCCATCTTACCCAAAGTGAAATGTCTCACTTGTATATTACACCCCAATAAACATATAGGATTTTGTAACAGAACGTTTTCTGTCGTCCTGAAAGTGTAAAACACATTAATAAGATTGCATTCTTTACATATTAATATGACAATTAGAGTAAAATTAATAATATGTCAATTGAAAAAACTTACGTTAACATTTTAAATATAATTTTTGCTGGATACATTTTATTTATATATACGAGGAATAATTAAATTATACAATACGAAATACGAAGCTTTTTTAAAATACGATCACAGCCACAACATTTTGAGGTTATTAATTTGCTAAATAACAAAGTTCAAGTACAACAACTCTGATATCAGCTGATTAAAATTCCCCCAATTGTACATACATAGATGAGACAAATATTTAAATTAGTCATAATATTGAAATCTAATCTCATCTATCCCAATATTATATAATTATTTAAATAAACAATTAAATTTAAATATTAAATTGTTTAATTTTGGAATTACCACAAACTACCGCCATCTATAAAGCAATATCTTAAATTTACTTCAAGGTCTACTTACCAACTTAATTTTTGACAGCTAGGAATTTCTAAATTTAGAAATCCCTAAATAAATAAAAACAAATTAGTGATCTCAGTGTTTATTTTACGCTAAAAACTAAGAAATTCCAACAAAAATCGTAATTTAAACGCAAAATCATATTCTAAATTAGTAAGAGATTTTATAAGAAATATCCACGAAAAAAAAAACAAAAGAATAAAATGTCAAAAGCAGTTCCTTGAAGAAAAAGGTTAATTTTACTTGATTAAAAGTATAGACATGCATTGCTTATTAAATTTGTAATTCTAGACTTCAGGACAGAGTTCCACCGAAAGCTCCTCAGGGTCTACTTCGGATAGTTCTACGTCTAGTTCATCGACAAGCGGATCAGATTCTTCTAGTTCTAGCGATAGTGATACTACATCGTCTCATTCGAGTAAACCACAAACAGATACAGAACAAGCGAAGAAATCTACACCTGTTCAGAAACCTATACGTAAGAGTACCGAGAATAAAACCGGGAGTAAAAGTACGGAGAAACCTGTCGCTAAAACAAAAGCTATAACTCCGAAATTACAAAAGCAAGTAAGTAAACCGAATATTTATTCTTCGGAAGATGAACCGACTAGTAAACCTGTGAGTAAAGCACCTGTTAAACGGAAACTTGTGCCGAAACCGAAAGCTATAACAGCGACTGGTAAAAACGGAAATGCTATCGTCGCAAATAAAGTTGTACCACCCAAAAATATTACCGGGAAAGGTGGGGGTAGTAAAGTGGTGCCTACAAAGAATATCGTTAGAGCTGCAAATGCTCGGGCGCAGAATAAAGCGAAGGAGAAAATTGCAGTGAAGAATCTAAAGAATGCCGATAAATCGGATTTGAATAAGAAGAAAAGTATATTTTCCCCGGAGAATAGTTCGGAATCTGAGAACGATTCGAAAAATTCAGTTAAAGTGAAACCGACACCTGCGAAACCTCGACCTAAAGCGACTGCTAAAGCGATCGAGAAACCGAAAGTACAAGAAGCGAAATTAAAACCGGAATCTAAACAGGGACCAAAATCGAAAGCGATAATTAGTAGCGGTAGCTCAGGTACGACGACTTCGAATCTAATAGTTCTAGTACGGATAGCGATACTAGTATAGAATCTAGTTTAAGTCGGAAAGGTTGTACGAAAAAAACCTGTTAAGAAACTAACACCGAAAGAAGTCAATTCAGATTCGGAACCTGAAATACCAAACAGTAAACAGATTACTCGGAAATTGACCAGATCTGCTAGTACGAGAAAGTCAAAACATGTCGTTGGTAAAAATGTTTATTCGGATACAGATTCCGATACTGAAAGTACAAAACGCTCGTTGAGTCGATCTCCTGTGAAGCGAGCTCCAGTTGCTACTAAAGGTAAAACGAAAAATAAAAAAACCGATGTTAAGAAAAGTAACGAAGTGATTATCGAGGAGAGAGTTTGCCCTATTGAGAGCTGTAGCAGTTTAGGACATTTAGGTGGACGATTAGATCAACATTTTATGGTGGATGCCTGTCCGAGTTATCATAATTATACAATTGCGGAATGTAAAGAATTGGTAAGTAATTGATTCTTAATTTTCATCCCGAATCAATTTTTTTTGTATAATTGCAGTTAATCGAGAGGAAAAAACGTGAAGATGCTCGCAAGAAACAGATCGAAATATCGAAAAAATCCCCACGAGCGCAAGCTATACAAGATCAAAAAATCTACCAGCAGAAAATCAAGGATATTAGGAAATTGAAGATAGAGACCTCCGAGGATGTGAAACCCCATATCGATAAGAATCGTGAACCTGATTTGAGTAATTTTGTTTCCGATTATGATTTGAAATTATTCCGGGATGCCCAGGCGATAGCCAGCGAGAAGATCGAAGAGGAATTGAAGACGCAACCCAATACGAAAGGTACTAAATATATCGAGATGGGTAAATTCGAGATGGAAGTTTGGTATCAAAGCCCGTACCCTGAAGATTACGCTCGGTTGCCGAAATTATATATCTGCGAGTATTGTTTGAGATATATGAAATCGAGGACGATTCTGCAAAGACATGTGCATAAGTGCGTTTGGAGACATCCACCCGGTGAAGAAGTGTATCGAAAAGACAAAATTAGTGTGTGGGAAGTCGATGGTAAACGATACAAGTGCTACTGTCAAAATTTGTGTTTGTTAGCCAAGTTTTTTGGATCACAAAACTTTGTATTACGATGTGGAACCTTTCTTGTTTTACGTAATGACTTTGGTGGACAACGAAGGATGCCATACTGTAGGGTACTTCAGTAAGGTAAGTTTGCCATCCATATATAGAAAAAAACAGGAGAAAAATAATTGGCAGACAGTATAATGCCCACACAAATTGTTGTTCTCGACTTTCTTCAGGGCGTAATTGATGTCGTGAAAAAACTTGAGAGATAAAAGCTGTTGTTTATCACCTACACACGTCTATGGTTACACGAAAAAAGTTTCTGCGTGAATATAACGCTAACATTTTTATTCCAGACGTAGGGCGTGTATTATAGGGTGAGCGAGACGGGATAAGCGTATTATAAATGTGTTTTTGTGGGTCTCTTGGGTGTCTGTCGTTCGGGTTTGAGTTGCTTCTGTGCTAATTCACGTCATGCGAATGGATTATCGAAGTTACAAACACCTAATCACGCTAAATATTAAAAAAATTACGAAGATGTTAATTATAATTAATGACGGTTCAATTGATATATACAGTCTGTTGTGCTTCTACAATTCTAACGTTATTTAATTAAAGTATTTTGACAGCTACAATTGTCAAATCCGAAAAAAATTGTTTTTACAATTTGACAGCTGTCAGAAATCTTTTTGATTCTTACAATAATCAAGATTGTAAAAAACAGCTGGTTATACATGTTTACAGCTGTCATACGTATTTTGACAATTTGAAAACTGAAAAAAATATTTTACAATTTGACAGTTATCGTCGTCTTTTCTCACACGACACTGCATCTTGCAAAAAATAGCTGATTTCACATTTTCCTCAGCTCCCCTACGTATTTTGGTAGCTGCAATTCAAGTCAAGTTTTTAAAATATTGGTTTTATAATTTGACAGCTGTCAAAAATATTTTGACGGTTACACCTGCCAAACCCTTAAAAAATCACTGTTATTTTAATTATAACGATTGCAAGCGATGAAATTGGAAAATAGTGTTTTTTTTTTAACAATTTGACAGTTATCATCTTTTCTGATACAATACTTTATCTTGCAAAAAATAGCCGATTTTACATTTTCTTCAATTGCCGTACGTATTTTGACAGCTACAATTCAAGTTTTTCAAATGTAGTTTCTTATAATTTGACAGCTGTCAAAAATATTATGACAATTACGCTTGCTAAACCCGTAAAAAAGTAAAGTTATTTTAATTATAACGGTTCCAAGCGATGAAATTGGAAAATAACAGTTTTTTTTACAATTTGACAGTTATCATCTTTTCTGATCCGACTCTTTATCTTGCAAAAAATAGCCGATTTTATATTTTTTTCAGTTGTCGTACGTATTTTGACAGCTGCAATTCAAATAAAGTTTTTCATGTCGCTTTTTTATAATTTGACAGCTGTCAAAAATATTTTGACAGTTACACCTGCCAAACTCGTAAAAAATCACTTCACAATCACAATCTTAATTATAACGGTTGCAAGCGATGAAATTGGAAAATAACAGTTTTTTTTTTACAATTTGACAGTTATCATTTTTTCTGAATACAACACTTTATCTTGCAAAAATAGTCGATTTTATATTTTTTTTATCTTTCATACGTATTTTGACAGCTACAATTGAAGTCAAGTTTTTAAAATATCGGTTTTTATAATTTGACAGCTCTCAAAAATATTTTGACAGTTACATGTTTTACAATACGTAAAAAATAACTGATTTTACAACGTTGATATTCGTTAGAACGTTTTTACAATATGACGGCTGCAAGTAATGAAACTAAAATATTTTGAGTTTTTTTCCACAATTTGACAGTTGTCAGAATCTTTTTTGACAGATACGACACTGCACATTACAAAAATTAAGTGGTTATTTTTAAATTTTTCAGGTGTCATAGGTTTTTTTAAAGCTATGATTGTCACGTTTTAAAAATACTGTTTGTATAATTTGGCAGTTGTTATAAATATTTTGACAGTTACGTAACCTAATTTGTAAAAGCTAATTAATTTTATAATAGGTATTTCAACTGACATATGTATGTTCTTTTAGAACTGTTGCAAAGTTTTTAAAACACTGTTTTTATAATTTGACAGCTGTCAAAAATATTTAGACATTTACACCTGTTAAAGTCGTTAAAGATACTCCACTCAAAATTTTACAGCTGTGTCATGTATAATGTGACAGCTACAATTGTCAAAATCAGAAAAGGACTGTTTTTTAAAACTTGACAGCTGTCAAAAGAAAGTTTTTTTTTTGATGATTGCAACACTTCAGATTGTAAAAGTAACTAGGTATACAGCTATGATACGTCAAGACAACTGTTTTTACTCATTTGACAGCTGTCACAGATCTGTTTGCTAGTTATAAAATTCGAGCCTGCCGAAACAGTAAGAAAATAAATACATACCTTTGTAGTTCGGCAACTTTCAGAAAAATCATAATAATATCTGTTTTTACAATTTGACAGCTGTCAACCGTAAGAGTTGGCTGTTTTTACAGTTTCAGCAGATTGAGCAATAAAAAAGAGTGATTTTTAACTATTCACGTTCGTCCAAATATTAAGAAAATAAATGCTTTTATGGTTATAAAATAAAACTGAAAAATTTTTACAATTTGACAGCTGTCGGATTTTTTTTACGAGTGTCACTCAAAATTGAAAAAAATGTACAATTTTATATCCGTCATATACTTATATGTTGACAGCTACAATTGTCAAAAATAAACATTATTGTATTTACAATTTGACAGCTGTCAATAACATTTTGACAGTTACGTCTGCTGAAATCGTACTAACTAACTTTTTTATAGTTTGGCAGTTTTGGGAATATTTGTAACATCCTGTGTGTATGTGGTTCAAGGACACAGAAAATTTTGTTTTTTCTAAATACATACATACTTAATTTTAAACGATATTTTAATTAGAACCAGCCTGTATCTGTAACATTACAAAGTTGCTGATATATTTGACGGGACTGCGACGACGAATTCGTCCGCATTCGGCCCGCCGTCGTCGAGGTCAATCACATTCGTTCAGCTTTCGAAAGGTGGCGGCGGCGGTGGTGGTGGTGCTGATGTTGGCGGTGGTTGTGTGCGTCGCGTCTCGGATTTTCGGGACGTCTGCGGCGCTGGCGTCGCGACTAACTGCGACCGGTGGAGGGAGACGAGTTCGTCGACCGGAGCGTCTGGCCGTGTACGACCGGGCTCTCTCTCTCTCTCTCTTTCTCCCCGTCGGCTAGCGCCCTCTAGCGTCCGATTAGCGCCAGCTTCGAATCGTACGCGTTTAACGGTGGATGGAATGCGCGTTGCATGGATGGGTGAGGGTACATCGTGTGTGTGTGTGTGTATACGTGTGCGGTCACATATGCAGAATGAGAAGAGGGTGCTTTTCTTTTTAAATTTTCATTCAAGCGTATGTTGTATCTATCATCCGGTGTGTCGATGAATATTAGTTTAGATTTAAATTAAATCTTTTTAATATCTGAAGGTGAGGGGTGGGGGATGGGTGAGAGAGGGTGTGGATAGATGGGGTAGAGGTGTCGGCACCCTCTCCTGACAGACAATCGACTATATATCTGGTAACGCAGCCGTCTAGACCGTGGCCGAGCCGGGATGAATGACCAAAACGTTGTATTACGCGCAAACTCCGAAATCATGACTTCCCGGACCAAACACGGGAACCTTTCCGGGGTTCAGGGTTGGCGACCGGCGTGACCCCGCCGAAATCCCGGATCACACGGCGACAACCGATGATGACAGTTTTAGGAAGTACGCAAGGTTAAACGCGCGTACGTTGTAAACGGCTGTTGATGAGGTGGTCGTCGATGGCGAGAGAATGGGAGAAGTCGGATTTAATGCGGATGAACGAATGATGTGACAACGCGATAATGTACTACTACGAGTATATAGGGTGGTTATTAGAAAGATTGGGTCTCCTAATTTGAATCTATTTATCGAAATAATATTCAAGGTGGCGGCGCTTCCGGAAGTACCAGAAATTGATATCAACTTTTTTATTTCGAATGGAATGGTATGACATCGGTGGCACTGTTATCTTTTCATACTTGTTCTTTCTAGTCTCCTTCGTCTTCAAAGCGTTTCCGATGGAGCTCTTCGCTGCCCTTCATAGTTTCGATAACTGTAAGAACTGTCGCAATAAAAAGTCCCTTATTAGGGATTTGATCCAGGCCTCCTCTACCATCTTTTTGACGTGAGGTCCGCAGGCCTTGCAGAAATAAAAAGAGACGACAATTAGAAAATCAATTAGAGCTAATAAGGGAAACGTACAAAAGGAAGGAAATCCAAAATTTGTACCAAGAGTCTAAGAAACTGAGACAGACTAATAAAGGAAGAAGGAAGATGGACTTATTTTGGGAGAGACGAAATAAAAATTAACTAGATGGGCGCAGTATTTTGAGAATACGTGATTAGGAAGAAGTAGAAGGTATCCCAGCAGAACTTATAAAGCAGGGAGGAGCCGAATTGGATGAAAAAGTCCATAGTTTAATAAGGAGAGTATGGAAGGAAGAGGTAATGCCAGAGATCGAGAGTTGATCAAATATTTACATTATAAACGATACAGCACAAGAATTATGAGGCAAAACCTAAGTCTACACATGCTATTCATAGATTTTAAGCAGGCATATGACTCAATCTCCAGAAAGTGTTTGATCGAGGCTCTCGGAGTTCTGGGAATACCAAATAAGTTGGTCAAATTGGTAGAAATGACTCTGAATCTAACAAATAGCAAAGTCTTAATAGAAGGAGGTTTCTCAAGGTCTCAAAGCAATTTGCAGTGAGTAGGGGACTCGGATAAGGTGACCCCCTCTCGACAAATTTATCTAACCTGGTTCTTGAACTAATCATGAGAAAAAGCAAGATGCAAAGAGCCAAGAAAGAATTAGAAAAGGTAATAGAGCAGTGGGGTCATTATCAAGAATGCTAAAGGCAGGAAAGGTAGCCAGGGCAGCTAAAATACATATTTATGAAACTATTATACGACCTATGGTTTTGTACGCTTGCGAAACGTGGACAACTACTAGAGTTAGCGAAAATAAATTGGAAATTTGGGAACGAAAAGTCCTCAGAAAGATATTTGGAAATCTAAAGGATCGGCATGGACAGTGGAGAAGGTGAAGAAATACAGAAGTAAAGACCTTGCACGGAAAACCAATAATAACAAACAAAATTAGAATCCCGGATGATAGGGTGGTAAAAATGGTCCTACATGAGAGAGTAGGGGGTAAGAAGAGAAATGTAGAATAAAAATAATCCTTTTTTCCTTACAAAATATTTAATTTACTCCGGATACATGTTTCGGCAATTAGCCATCATCAGTCTAGAATCTACAAATTATAATAGACATTTAAAAACATGTTCTACATTTTGTATCAACTGGATGGTGCCCCAGCACATTTCACTCTAACCGTACACTAGCAGTTGACCTTGATGTTTGAGGATCGGTGGATTGCCCCACAGGGACCCTGGAACTGCCCACCTAGATCACCTGATTCGACGCCCTTGCATTTTTATCACTGGAGCCCTATAAAAGAATTTGTGTACTATGTTAGACACCCTGTATACAATAAATCAGTTGTTAATGTGGATTTCGAAAGTACCGTTTTGGAGCTCGAAAATAGCTTACCACCAATCGAAAATGGGTAAAAGGCGCAGTATTCAAAATAAGACTCATCATGAAATTTCCTCGGGAATTCAAAAATTAGTTAATATATAGGGTGTTCCATTTAAAATAAGAAAGTTAATGGCGACTTCCGGTGTTACCGGAAGTGGTACGACCTTGAAAATATTTTAGAATGGAAGAGCATTTTGACTAATCCTCAAGTTTTTCTAACGACGAAAACTTCCAACGAACACCTTCCATGAGAAATCCTGTATATACAGGGTGGTGCAACCAAGATGGGGTGGACGATTGTAACTAAACGATGAAGAATTTCGAAAAACCTTTCTGGAATTTGATTGATGGCTACATGGGCTACGTTTTAAAAATATTTATTTTATACAGGGTGATCGAACCAGTCGGTGACGAACGAAACTTATGTTGTTTTAAATGGAACACTTGGTATTAGAATATTCCAATCGATTTTGCTAATCAATACAAACAATTTGATATAACATTAGTTGGGTTTAAAACCCATAATTACGGAGAGAAAAGCGATTAAAGTTGAAAAAACGCTACAATGTTCGTCGATTTTATACCAAAACCGGATATGAATATTAAAAAATTAAATGTATTATTGAATGTGCTATAGTCTTCGGTAAAATAATGGCCTGCACTCAACTTGAAATTATTCACTATGATACAGGGTGATCGAGTTCTGTAAATCCAATTCGAACTTATTTTTTTCAAATGGAACACCCTGTATATTATTTTTCTGTGTTAAAGAGCACTTTATCAGCTTTCCAAAAATGTCATACATGTTACCCTTTTGACTGACGGTTTTTAAGGTTTTTTAGTTTTTAGTTACAATCGTCCATCTCATCTTGGTTGCACCACCCTGTATATGATTCTCTCGATATTTGGTAGGATTGTTTGTAAGGTTGTGAACACCAAGTCTCTAGGATTTCAGCTTCCACGATTAGTGACAGATTGTCGTCATATGCAACTGTGCTAACACTGTCTATCAGTTGTATTTGCAGTACTCTACTCAGTAATTCGAAAGTATTGGACATAACACTGAGCCCTGCGGTATCCCAGACTTTCACCTCCAAACTCTTCGTAATTAACAGGGAAAAAAACATAGTTGGGTGAAACTTTTATCCCTACAATACACGCTCCCTTATCTCGGACACCCTGTATAGCATTTATCTCATGCGGCAGCTGCGAATTTCGGATAACATCGCGGCGAAAGAGGAACATCACTGTACCCCGCATTGCGCCAATATAGCTGCATAATTCAAGATCTTCGGTAGAACCGTGTTTATCGATTGAATATATATATGTATATAGACATATATATATATATATTGTGCATGTATATATTCTCTCTCACCACATTACCGCTGTGTGTGGGGTATTTTGTCTCCAACCCCTTTCCGTTACCTTTTACGGCGATTTTCTGCAACCCGATATCGTCCTCTTTGTTCTTCCTGCATCCGTCTCTTGTCGACGTGGCCCTCTAGATCGTGCGGTTTTTTTTTTATTATTATCTCGGTGGAAGTACGAGACGTAATGCTCTTTTATCGACATATCTGTTGATGCTTCGAATAAATCTCGTTCGTTTTTGTACAACAGGTTAAACGAAATTATATTCGAATAAGCCGCCATCTTTTATTTATTCTTGTAGTTCTACCGTTTTCTCCGTAGATGGCGTTAATCGTAGTGGATGATATTATTTTGGAGCACCCTGTAGGTGTGGATTTTTAATTGTAGCTCAATTTTCATATTCTGCGATCTGGGAACGGACTTGCCGGCGCCAGGGACAATATATCGAAATTAGAAAAGTATTTTTTGGACGAGCTCTTGTTGTGACCAAAGTAGTTATAAAATTTTTATAATTAAATAGAGCATACATGATATCCCCCTTTAGGTAAAACCAGCACCTAATAAGTGGATCTCTATCGTTCATTATCTCTTGCACAACACGCAATCTGGCAAGCATAGTAGTTTTGCGCGCATAATAATGTATTCTTTGCAAAATGAAGCGAATTTATTCCGATAGAAATGTGTCCAGGTGTTAATGTGGGACACATAGCGTTAGAAATTACGTGCCATTTACGTAAATCAAAATATCTACACGCTTGTGCGGATACATGTACCGAACGATGACGAAACAATTATCATTGTAATATTGGCTGAACAAATAAGGTCGATACCGTGGTACGAATACAACCTTCGTCCGTTTTAAGAGAAGTAGAAAATAATCGATGTACATGCTCCAGTGGTATACAGAATGATAATTTAGCAAGCAATTTATTTCACAAGTTCTTGGATTATTTTTTTTTTTCGTTTAAAGGTGATGTGAAAGTGCTCTAATAACTTTAGAATTAAATGCAAGGTACGATGAAATTATATACTTACGTTTGTATTACTTGCGTGTTAACATAATCATGCTTTTTATTTTTAAATTTATTATATTTCTGGTTAGAAGATCTTAGAATTCTTCCTGTGAATTCTGCCAAATTTCTTTAGCAAGAGAGAAAATTACCAACCAAGACTTAATAGCGGTGGCTCGTAAAGAAGGTTCAGAAAAAGGGCACAAAAATAGAGTGGATTGAAGAAAAATGAATCAAAAGAAAAGTTGAAAAAGTAGACTCAAAAAAGTGGATTTGAAAACGGTGGCTCAAAAGGTAATATCAGAAAAAATTGACTTAAAAGTAGACTGAGGAAAATTAGACTCAAAAAAGTAGAATCACAAGAAATTACTCGAAAGAAAAGTTGAAAAAGTGGATTCAAGAAAGTGGGCTTGAAAATGGGTAACTCAAAAGCAGTGGCTGGTAAGGTGGATTCAGAAAAAAAAGGACACCAAAATAGACTGACCAAAAAGTGAAACGAGAAAAGAGGATCCAAACGCAATGACTCGAAAAGTAGGTTTAAAAAAAATGGATTCAAAAGTAAACTCAGAAAAACTCAAAATCGTAGAGTCGAGAAAGAGAGACTTGAAAGAAAAGTGAAAAAAAGTAGACTCAAAAAGATGAATTGAAGAAAAGTAGATTGAAGGAAAGTGGAAAATGGAATCAAAAAATCAAGACTTGAAAGAAAACTTGAAAAAATTGACTCAAAAGTATGCTTAGAAATAGTGAACTCAAAAAAGTGTAATCAAGGAAAGGGGACACAAAAGAAAAGTTGAAAAAGTAGATTCAAAGAAATGAATTGAAGGAAAATGAAGTCGAAAACGGTGGCCCAAAAAATAGACTCAGAAATAGATTGACGAAAAGTGGACTCGAATAAGTGGAATTAAAAAAATTCAGACTCAAGAGAAAAGTTAAAAAAGTGAAAGAGGACTCGAAAATAGGTTTAATAAAATGAACTCAAAAGTAAACTTAGAAAAGGGGAACTGAAAAAGTGGAGCCAAGACAAGGGCCTCAACAGAAAACTAGACTCAAAAATAGACTGAGGAAGAGTGGACTCAAACAAATGGAATCAAAAAAATCAAGACTCGAAAGAGAAGTTGAAAAAGTAGATTCAAAAAAATAAATTGAAGGAAAATGGATTCGAAAACTGGGGCCCAAAAAAATAGACTCAAATAAGTGGAATTAAAAAAATCCAGACTTGAGAAAAAAGTTGAAAAAGTGAAAGAGGACTTGAAAGTAGATTTAACAAAATGAACTCAAAACTCAACTTAGAAGAGGAGAACTCAAAAACGAGTCCAGAAAAGGGACTCAAAAAAAAAGCTCACTCAAAAAGTGGATTGAAGGAAACTGGATTCGAAAACGGTGGCTCAAAAAATAGAATCAGAAAAAATAGATTCAAAAATAGACTGAGGGAGAGTGGATTCAAACAAATGGAATCAAAAAAATTAATACTCGAAAGAAAAATTCAAAAAGTTGAAGTTGATTCGCGAAAAGAGGACTCGAAAGTAGGTTTAAAAAAATTGACTCAAAAGTAAACTTAGAAGAGGAGAACTCAAAAACGAGTCCAGAAAAGGGACTCAAAAGAAAAGCTGACTCAAAAAGTGGATTGAAGGAAACTGGATTCGGAAACGGTGGCTCAAAAAATAGAATCAGAAAATATAGATTCAAAAATAGACTCAGGGAGAGTGGATTCAAACAAATGGAATCAAAAAAATTAATACTCGAAAGAAAAATTCAAAAAGTTGATTCACGAAAAGAGGACTCGAAAGTAGGTTTAAAAAAAAATTGGCTCAAAAGTAAACTTAGAAGAGGAGAACTCAAAAACGAGTCAGAAAAACTCGAAAGAAAAGACTCAAAAAGGGGATTGAAGGAAACTGGATTCGGAAACGGTGGCTCAAAAAATAGAATCAGAAAATATAGATTCAAAAATAGACTCAGGGAGTGGATTCAAACAAATGGAATCAAAAAATTAATACTCGAAAGAAAAATTCAAAAAGTTGATTCACGAAAAGAGGACTCGAAAGTAGGTTTAAAAAAAAATTGGCTCAAAAGTAAACTTAGAAGAGGAGAACTCAAAAACGAGTCCAGAAAAGGGACTCGAAAGAAAAGCTGACTCAAAAAGGGGATTGAAGGAAACTGGATTCGGAAACGGTGGCTCAAAAAATAGAATCAGAAAATATAGATTCAAAAATAGACTCAGGGAGAGTGGATTCAAACAAATGGAATCAAAAAAATTAATACTCGAAAGAAAAATTCAAAAAGTTGATTCACGAAAAAAGGACTCGAAAGTAGGTTTAAAAAAATTGACTCAAAAGTAAACTTAGAAGAGGAGAACTCAAAAACGAGTCCAGAAAAGGGACTCAAAAAAAAAGCTCACTCAAAAAGTGGATTGAAGGAAACTGGATTCGGAAACGGTGGCTCAAAAAATAGAATCAGAAAAAATAGATTCAAAAATAGACTGAGGGAGAGTGGATTCAAACAAATGGAATCAAAAAAATTAATACTCGAAAGAAAAATTCAAAAAGTTGAAGTTGATTCGCGAAAAGAGGACTCGAAAGTAGATTTAAAAAAATTGACTCAAAAGTAAACTTAGAAGAGGAGAACTCAAAAACGAGTCCAGAAAAGGGACTCAAAAGAAAAGCTGACTCAAAAAGTGGATTGAAGGAAACTGGATTCGGAAACGGTGGCTCAAAAAATAGAATCAGAAAATATAGATTCAAAAATAGACTCAGGGAGAGTGGATTCAAACAAATGGAATCAAAAAAATTAATACTCGAAAGAAAAATTCAAAAAGTTGATTCACGAAAAGAGGACTCGAAAGTAGGTTTAAAAAAAAATTGACTCAAAAGTAAACTTAGAAGAGGAGAACTCAAAAACGAGTCCAGAAAAGGGACTCAAAAGAAAAGCTGACTCAAAAAGTGGATTGAAGGAAACTGGATTCGGAAACGGTGGCTCAAAAAATAGAATCAGAAAATATAGATTCAAAAATAGACTCAGGAAGAGTGGATTCAAACAAATGGAATCAAAAAAATTAATACTCGAAAGAAAAATTCAAAAAGTTGATTCACGAAAAGAGGACTCGAAAGTAGATTTAACAAAATGAACTCAAAACTCAACTTAGAAGAGGAGAACTCACAAACGAGTCCAGAAAAGGGACTCAAAAAAAAAAGCTGACTCAAAAAGGGGATTGAAGGAAACTGGATTCGGAAACGGTGGCTCAAAAAATAGAATCAGAAAATATAGATTCAAAAATAGACTCAGGGAGAGTGGATTCAAACAAATGGAATCAAAAAAATTAATACTCGAAAGAAAAATTCAAAAAGTTGATTTACGAAAAGAGGACTCGAAAGTAGGTTTAAAAAAAAATTGGCTCAAAAGTAAACTTAGAAGTGGGGAAACTCAAAAATTGGAGTCAAGAAAAGAGACTCAAAAAGATGAACTCAAAAAGCGGATTGAAAAAAAAATGGCTTCGGAAACGGTCGCTCAAAAAATAGAATCAGAAAAAATTGTCTCAAAAGTAAGCTTAGAAAAAGTGAATTTAAAAAAGTGTAATCAAGGAAAGGGGGCACAAAAAAATGGAATCAAAATAAGAGATTCGAAAAAAAAAGTTGAAAAGTGAAGGTGAATGCAAGAAAAGAGGACTCAAAAGTAGGCTTAGAAAAACTGACCTCAAAAAAGTGTAGTCAAAGCATACAAAAGAAAAGTTGAAAAGGTAGACTCAAAAAAGTTGATTGAAGAAAAATCGATTCGAAAATGGTGGCTCAAAAGATAGTATCAGAAAAAATGTATTCAAAAATAAACTGATGAAGGGTAGATTAAAAAAAAATGGAATCAAAAACAGCAGTCAAAAGAAAAGTTGAAAAGTGAAACTGGATTTAAAGGAAGTACACTCGAAAACAGGGGACTCAAAAGCAGAGGTTTGTAAAATAGAATCAGAAAAAAGACCCAAAAATATATTGCTTCAAAAAGAGGACTCAAAAAAAGAGGATTCAGGAGCAGTGACTTGAAAAGTTGTGGTTTAAAAAAAATGCCCTCAAAAGTAAACTCAGGAAAAGCGAAGTCAAGAAAGTGGATTCAAAAATGATGGCTAAAAGGTAGAACCAGAAAAAAAAAATTGATTCAAAGATGATCAAGGAGAAGTGGACTCAACAAAATGGAATCAAACAAAGGGAGTCGTAAAGTAGATTTAGAAAAAAGGACACAAAAATAGATTGATTCAAAAAGAGGACTCAGAAGCAGTGACTTGAAAAGTTGTGGTTTAAAAAAAATGTCCTCAAAGGTAAACTCAGGAAAAGCGAAGTCAAGAAAGTGGATTCAAAAATGATGGCTAAAAGGTAGAACCAGAAAAAAAAATTGATTCAAAGATGACCAAGGAGAAGTGGACTCAACAAAATGGAATCAAACAAAGAGAGTCGTAAAGTAGATTTAGAAAAAAGGACACAAAAATAGATTGATTCAAAAAGAGGACTCAAAAAAAAGAGGACTCAGGAGCAGTGACTTGAAAAGTTGTGGTTTAAAAAAAATGTCCTCAAAAGTAAACTCAGGAAAAGCGAAGTCAAGAAAGTGGATTCAAAAATGATGGCTAAAAGGTAGAACCAGAAAAAAAAATTGATTCAAAGATGACCAAGGAGAAGTGGACTCAACAAAATGGAATCAAACAAAGGGAGTCGTAAAGTAGATTTAGAAAAAAGGACACAAAAATAGATTGATTCAAAAAGAGAACTCAAAAAAAGAGGACTCAGGAGCAGTGACTTGAAAAGTTGTGGTTTAAAAAAAATGTCCTCAAAAGTAAACTCAGGAAAAGCGAAGTCAAGAAAGTGGATTCAAAAATGATGGCTAAAAGGTAGAATCAGAAAAAAAAATTGATTCAAAGATGACCAAGGAGAAGTGGACTCAACAAAATGGAATCAAACAAAGGGAGTCGTAAAGTAGATTTAGAAAAAAGGACACAAAAATAGATTGATTCAAAATGAGGACTCAAAAAAAGAGGACTCAGAAGCAGTGACTTGAAAAGTTGTGGTTTAAAAAAAATGTCCTCAAAAGTAAACTCAGGAAAAGCGAAGTCAAGAAAGTGGATTCAAAAATGATGGCTAAAAGGTAGAACCAGAAAAAAAAATTGATTCAAAGATGACCAAGGAGAAGTGGACTCAACAAAATGGAATCAAACAAAGGGAGTCGTAAAGTAGATTTAGAAAAAAGGACACAAAAATAGATTGATTCAAAAAGAGGACTCAAAAAAAGAGGACTCAGAAGCAGTGACTTGAAAAGTTGTGGTTTAAAAAAAATGTCCTCAAAAGTAAACTCAGGAAAAGCGAAGTCAAGAAAGTGGATTCAAAAATGATGGCTAAAAGGTAGAACCAGAAAAAAAATTGATTCAAAGATGACCAAGGAGAAGTGGACTCAACAAAATGGAATCAAACAAAGGGAGTCGTAAAGTAGATTTAGAAAAAAGGACACAAAAATAGATTGATTCAAAAAGAGGACTCAAAAAAGAGGACTCAGAAGCAGTGACTTGAAAAGTTGTGGTTTAAAAAAAATGTCCTCAAAAGTAAACTCAGGAAAAGCGAAGTCAAGAAAGTGGATTCAAAAATGATGGCTAAAAGGTAGAACCAGAAAAAAAAAATTGATTCAAAGATGACCAAGGAGAAGTGGACTCAACAAAATGGAATCAAACAAAGGGAGTCGTAAAGTAGATTTAGAAAAAAGGACACAAAAATAGATTGATTCAAAAAGAGGACTCAAAAAAGAGGACTCAGAAGCAGTGACTTGAAAAGTTGTGGTTTAAAAAAAATGTCCTCAAAAGTAAACTCAGGAAAAGCGAAGTCAAGAAAGTGGATTCAAAAATGATGGCTAAAAGGTAGAACCAGAAAAAAAATTGATTCAAAGATGACCAAGGAGAAGTGGACTCAACAAAATGGAATCAAACAAAGGGAGTCGTAAAGTAGATTTAGAAAAAAGGACACAAAAATAGATTGATTCAAAAAGAGGACTCAAAAAAAGAGGACTCAGAAGCAGTGACTTGAAAAGTTGTGGTTTAAAAAAAATGTCCTCAAAAGTAAACTCAGGAAAAGCGAAGTCAAGAAAGTGGATTCAAAAATGATGGCTAAAAGGTAGAATCAGAAAAAAATTGATTCAAAGATGACCAAGGAGAAGTGGACTCAACAAAATGGAATCAAACAAAGGGAGTCGTAAAGTAGATTTAGAAAAAAGGACACAAAAATAGATTGATTCAAAAAGAGGACTCAAAAAAAGAGGACTCAGAAGCAGTGACTTGAAAAGTTGTGGTTTAAAAAAAATGTCCTCAAATGTAAACTCAGGAAAAGCGAAGTCAAGAAAGTGGATTCAAAAATGATGGCTAAAAGGTAGAACCAGAAAAAAAATTGATTGAAAGATGACCAAGGAGAAGTGGACTCAACAAAATGGAATCAAACAAAGAGAGTCGTAAAGTAGATTTAGAAAAAAGGACACAAAAATAGATTGATTCAAAAAGAGGACTCAAAAAAGAGGACTCAGAAGCAGTGACTTGAAAAGTTGTGGTTTAAAAAAAATGTCCTCAAAGGTAAACTCAGGAAAAGCGAAGTCAAGAAAGTGGATTCAAAAATGATGGCTAAAAGGTAGAACCAGAAAAAAAAATTGATTCAAAGATGACCAAGGAGAAGTGGACTCAACAAAATGGAATCAAACAAAGGGAGTCGTAAAGTAGATTTAGAAAAAAGGACACAAAAATAGATTGATTCAAAAAGAGGACTCAAAAAAGAGGACTCAGAAGCAGTGACTTGAAAAGTTGTGGTTTAAAAAAATGTCCTCAAAAGTAAACTCAGGAAAAGCGAAGTCAAGAAAGTGGATTCAAAAATGATGGCTAAAAGGTAGAACCAGAAAAAAAAATTGATTCAAAGATGACCAAGGAGAAGTGGACTCAACAAAATGGAATCAAACAAAGGGAGTCGTAAAGTAGATTTAGAAAAAAGGACACAAAAATAGATTGATTCAAAAAGAGGACTTAAAAAAAGAGGACTCAGAAGCAGTGACTTGAAAAGTTGTGGTTTAAAAAAAATGTCCTCAAAAGTAAACTCAGGAAAAGCGAAGTCAAGAAAGTGGATTCAAAAATGATGGCTTAAAGGTAGAACAAGATCCAAATTAAGTACACACCATCGCTATCTTTATTTTTAATATAATCATATTCAAACAAGGGATATTAAAAGAGAGATCTGAGGCATTTTATTCAGAACAAAATAAAAAAGCTATGAGTATGAAATTATAGGAAGCAAAATTATGTGCAAGTACCAACATTTACGTAACCATCAATCAGTAGATGAAAAGAAAGGCTCGTATTGATCTCTACTTGCGATCTTTAATTAACAATACCGGAGAGATATTACAAAATAAAATCAATCAAGTTGCGGTGTAGAGTTTGTAAAGAGATAGCCGTATAAGTTTGTTAAAACGACTTTTATAAATTCCTTTAACAACTAATCTCGTTTCTATCTGATGTGGAATTAAAATGGAAACACAATACACAATCTTCAATTCTAATCTTGTCGATTCTTGCATGCCATGATGCTAATTAATATTAAAGATTTAGTTTTTGGCGCCCAACAGAACTTTTTCGGATTAAGTGAGAAGTACACATACCAGGATATCACAAATTATATAATCAGTAGCTGTAGCGTAAAAACAATGGTAGATTTTTAACGAATAAGATTTGGATGGCAACTCTTGAAAAAGAGGGACGGTGGGTGACTAATATTATGGAATGTTCACACAGTGCTCTATAGCTATGTGAGTGTACATCGGCCGTATTCTCAGAAACAGTAAAAACTCATCGCCGTCGAAGCACATTCCTTAGATGTTTTTAAGAGCGCAATTTAATTCAATGACCTTGCAATTTATACAGAATATAATTTTTTTCGTAATTTCGGTCTAAATTAATTTTCTTTTATTTAAAAAAAAATGTTTCTAAAATGCATATTTTGATTGGGCACGTTTTCAATTATACAGTCTGTCCCACATCTACCGAAACGTTTTCCTTTCATTGCCAATTTCAGTTTAGTCAATAATTCACGTACTATAATGGCTTTGTGCAATGGTGCATTGTCGTGCAACAAAAACCAACTATCTTGCTCTTTTCTTTTGGCTCATCTGGTGACTTCCATGCCGCACTCTGACGTATTGTTTTTGGCTCGTTTTGAAAACGCCACTTTTTACCATCATCACTGGCAATTGCCAGATCTCTTTGGGGCATTTCTAACATGATTCTGCAATACTGATCTTCTCCAATCTTTTTGATCGTCTGTCAGAGGGTGTGGCATGAAATGCTCGCACAGACCTTCTTTGTTTGCCCAAAATCTCCCGGGTCAAAATTCGATCGACTGATTGCTTTTCGGTATCCCAGTTTCCTCTTCGATGACTTTCTCAAAACTAAACTTGGAAGAGGATATCTCAAAAAAGTGGAGAGATTCGAAAGAAAACTAGACTCAAAAAGTGGATTGAAGAAAAATGGATTCGAAAATGGTGGTTCAAAAGACAGAATTAGACACAACAATAGACTGAGGAAGAGTGGGCTCAAACAAGTGGAATCAAAATAAGCAAGACTTGAAAGAAAAATTGAAAAAGTGAAGGTGGATTCAAGACAAGAGGATTCAAAAGCAGTAACTCGAAAGTAGGTTAAAAAATGGATTCAAAAAAGTAAGCTTAGAAAAAGTGAACTCAAAAAAGTGTAGTCAAGGAAAGGGGATACAAAAAAACAGTTGAAAGAGTAGACTCAAAAAGATGAATTCAAAATGGTGGCTCAAAATCGAGAACCAGAAAAAATGAACTCAAAAATAGATCCAGAAAGAGTATATTCAAAAAAGTGGAATCAAAAAACGAAGTCAAAAGGAAAGTTGAAAAAGTATAGACTCAAAAAAGTGGACTTCAAAACGGTGACTCAAAAGGTAGTATTAGAAAAAATAGACTTCAAAGTAGACTGAGGAAAATTGGACTCGAAAAGGTAGAATCACAAGAAATGACTCGAAAGAAAAGTTGAAAAAGCGAAAGTGGATTCAAGAACCAGAAAAAATAAACTCAAAAATAGATCGAGAAAGAGTATATTCAAAACAGTGGAATCAAAAAACGAAGTCAAAAGGAAAGTTGAAAAAGTGATTGTGGATTCAAGGGAAGTGCGTTTCTAAAACAGGGGACTCAAAAGCAGAGGCTCGTAAAATAGAATCAGACTTCCATGCCGCACTCTGACGTATTGTTTTTGGCTCGTTTTGAAAACGCCACTTTTTACCATCATCACTGGCAATTGCCAGATCTCTTTGGGGCATTTCTAACATGATTCTGCAATACTGAACTTCTCCAATCTTTTTGATCGTCTGTCAGAGGGTGTGGCACGAAATGCTCGCACAAACCTTCTCCGTTTGCCCAAAATCTCCCGGGTCAAAATTCGATCGACTGATTGCTTTTCGGTATCCCAGTTTCCTTTTCGATGACTTTCTCGATGTTTGCTTCGATGCAAGTGGTTTTCGGCGTCGCTGCTCGGTTAATCGTCCTCACAAGATCCTCACGACGCTCACGGAATCGACCAAACTAACCTGTGCACGAGACATGTATTGGAGATTATTTTTTTTAGAGTCGACTGAAAATTTACTTTTTGTGCCTGCTCTTCCAGTTTTTAATTTGATTCCACTCCCTTGTTTTAGTCTTTCTGTAAATTTTCAATTGTTTTTGAGTATCCTTTTTTCTGAGTCTACTTTTTTGAATTCACACTTTATTGAGTCCACCTTGTTGAGTACCCGATCCCATCAGTACCCTTATAACATGCCAATTTCAAAAGTGAGAAAGTAGGTCTTGAGTTCGCTTGACCTACGCCTGAATTCGGTACATGACGGCTCACTGTGTTATGAACGTGTGTATAAGTTGCTTGGACACCACACATTTATGCATCATTTATCCCATTTGTTTTGAAGGAGGAAGCAAACCTACCAGATATTTTAAAAGCTAGGCCAATTGAAGATTTTTGGAATTTATTGTACCAAGAGGTATACAAGAAAGGACGGGAAGCCAAAACGACCGACGAATCAAGAAATTTTTGGAAAAATTTGGCTATAGCATTGTCACCACAGTAAACTTCGTAAAATCGAAGATGAGGGTCCATTTTCCTTGGATAAAAGCAAATAATTCATTTATTTTAGCTACAAAAAAAAATTTAAAAAGTGTTTCCGAATTTTCAAATTTGTGGATCTACAAACCTATTCCAACCAATCTTGACACACCTCTGGACTAGTTTGGATGCCAAGGCTTTAATCTGTTCAGGTGTTAAGATCGCCTGCAAAGTATGTACTCGGTTGTTTCAGTTCCCAGTTCGTAGAATCGACACGTGTCTTGATCAAATTTGTCCATCGTAGAGGGCGGTCATCAATCAGGAGACCCGCAAGAGTTTTTAACTCTGATTTGCCAAGATCAAGTATCCCTTGCCGATGTTCAAGTGTTTTCCCACTCAATGGGAGGCAATTTTTTAAGCCTCCCATTCCTGAACTTTTTGAGCTGACTTTTGGAAACCCCAAAGATGGGATTACAGCGTCTAGGGAGGTCCCTTAGCAATGCATTCGCGTTGGTTGGATTGCCCTTTCCACATAATCCCAAAAATGTTTAATGATGTTGAGGTCTGGGCTTTGAGGCGGCCAAGCCATAGTTTCTGCAACACTTTGCTTCGCCAACTCATTCAAATATTGTCAATTCTGAGTAAAGGGCCAACTCCTGCTGAGGTTATGCAGCCCCACACAGAACAACGAGAACAGAACGTCCTCCATGCTTTATATGGTAGGGTGCAGACAGTCGGGATTTAATGCTTCATGTGTCCTCCTACGCACAAACTGTTTTCTTCGAGATCCAAATTTGGACTCATCCGTCCATAACACGCGAGATCAATCGTCTAAGGTCCAATTTTTATGAATTTTTACATGTTTTAAACGTTATTGCTTGTTTCTCTTCCGCGAGTTATGCGGCCTCTAAGGCCTTGCTGAATGGGTGCTATTAAGGTGGTATACGAGGTGTATTTCCGCCTGAAAAATAGTTGGAGATAATCCCCCCCCCCTTCCCTCAAACCCTACCCCTTTGTTTGTCCTGGATCCTGACCAGGCAAGCGATCAATTTTCGAATTTACATCCACCAGATCTTTATTCCTCGAGAGTCGGAAGTAGAACCTTGAATGGTCGCTCATGGTGTCAGTTGGCTTGCATGTACCTCTTCACGAAGGTCGCTTAGCGCACTTAGAACTTGATTACCACTTGCAAGGGTGCTAGTCCCAGCAGCACCCCTGGGAAGTGGTAATCAAGAGGACTTCATTTTCTTAAATCCAATTTTTTTCTACATTTCGACATTCATTTTGGCTGGGACTCAAACACCCACATTTTTGAGCTTCGAGTTTCTGAGTTTAACTTGTAATTCAACTTTTCTTGAAGGCACTTCTTTGTTCGTTTTCGGACCCACCCTTCTAACTCCACTTTTTAGGTTAACTTTACGTGAGCCGGTTTTTAGAGCTCATTTTTTTGAGTCCACGTCTTATTAAACTCATTCTTTCATAGTTCTTCACTGGATCTCTTGGTGCAGAAGTAGAACACTAAACACTTTAACCCACTAAACACCAAACAAGTTTTTCAAAACTTGTTTGGTGATTTTGAGTTTTCGGAGTCTATTTTGAATGAGTGGACTCACACTCTAAGACATTTTTGTTTGGGATTAACAGTAATGATGTCATGTTGTTAATTTGGATCACCCTATATATATATATAGTAGAGACAGTAAATATATATCTATAATTTGATATTTTTTTAAATTAATTTATTTTAAATCGTAATCGAAAAAGAAAAATTAAAAATGTTTAAAAGCAATTTATTTATTATTTTGTGTTTTACGAAGTGATTTCGCTGCGCTGATTCGTCGTTGCTTACGTCTTGTCTATATCAGTGACTACATCGATGGGCCACGTCATCAAGTTGGAATGCACGGTTCGAACTTGGAAGTCCAGCTTTCGACGAATTATTTCCTGTTTAAAGTTCATCTACACTCGCTTCAATAATGCATCCATCTAGATGAAACGACGATAAAGTTCTTAGGATTAAATCGCTCGTTGTAACCGGGACACATTAGCTCTCTCACGTTTTTTTTTTTTGTTTAAATTCGTTTCAGTGGCGTCTCCGCTTTAGCTTTTACAAACAAACAACCATCATTAATTAATTAATTCATGTTGAAATGTTCGTTTCTTTGTTTCAGGAGAAGAACTCGTTCCTCAACTACAACGTCTCGTGCATACTGACGCTCCCACCTTATCAACGGCAAGGATACGGGCGTTTATTGATAGATTTCAGTGAGTAATTTTTTTTTTAATGAACATCTATTATCTAATATAGAAGGAACACCCTGTATACGGATATAATTTTCGAAAATATCGTTTCATCGTCAACCTCGAGTTCGTAGCTCGACTAGAAATGTATATAACGAAGCGAAACATACAGTGACGTAGGGGCGGGGCGTAACGGGGTCCCCCAAAGGGGGGGTGGAGCCCGATACTCAACTCGTCCGGTGTTGAGTCCGGGCGGACACCGTGTACGCTTAAATCTATACACCTCTTACCACTTCGCGATCTACCTATCGCGGCTAGATCCGGCCGCCTACCTCTACCTTGACGTTGATGACCGTTCCATCGATGTTTCCCCCTGTAGAGAGTTGTCGGCCTCCGTCTGAGCGGATATGAAGTTGTACATATTAAATTGCGAAAATTATTTTTGATGGAAATAAATTTTTTTGAACTTAATTTATTGGGAAACTGGAAGGACATTCATATTTACTAGATTCATAATTTAGATTTCAAAATAAGTTTTCGTTTGGTTTGTATTTTATCAATTCGAAATTCAATTGTTTTCCATAAAAACCATAAAAATGTCTATATTCTCTTTATTTTTTTAAATAACTATATCAAACCTTATATCATTGTAATCAGGAAAAAATAAGCTTTTTAATGATGTCAAAACCATCTATGGTTTCTCTTAAAAAAAAAAAAAAAAAAAAAACACAAGTTTGTGTCATAACTCGATAATGGTGAACGAAAAAAAAAATTAGCTACACAGTTTTATTTGGCGTAAAATTATTTAAAACTTTTGTCTGAAGACTTTTTCTCTAAAATTCCTATTATCGATGCTAAGCATGTTTAAAGAAAATCGTAAAATTAAGTTTTCTTTGAATATCTAGTAAGCCATGAAAGTTATCGGAGAAACAAAAGCAGTTTTAAATCAAACTCGTAAAACTGCGCATCTTTCTCTATTTAAGCGTTTTTCTATCTCCAGTAGCTCTTGAGATCCCAAATGCTTTAAACATTAAAAAAAAAAAACTCACCCTGTATACAGGGTTGTTCTAATTTCATTGGCGCACCATTGCTAACTTCGTTATTATTGAAGCTGCAACGTCAGTTAAATGGGCATATTTTAGGGAAAAATAATTGAACATCGTGTTTTCAAGATACAGTGGAATCTCTGTTGAGCGGACATCGAATGGACCATTGAAATGTGTCCGTACAAGGGAGCTGTCCGGTCAAGAGAAAACTACAAATTTAAATGAGTAAAATTTTTCTAAAATTGTTAGTTTTTATTTAAAAATACTTTTATTAAAAAAACTAAAAAAATAAACAAGTCAAGCGATGAAAGTATATTCATAACTGTATCATCTTGACATTTCACAAACGCTTTAGCCAAAGCCTCCTTATATGTTAAGATGTTGCTTCTTGCGTTTTGAAGATCTGAAGCTTCATCTGTTGAGTTATCAGAAATATCTTGAACTTTGAAGAAATTTGTTCTTGATAA